>JASUUG010000695.1:1200000-1800000 GCA_030449905.1 Luvunga scandens
TAATGTGTGATAATATCATCAATACTTGGCGCCATATATAGACTATTCTTTGTCACGTAAAAAGATAGTGTGGGCTTATTTGTGTATGAATTTAACTTTAATACCATATAAAAGCCCATGACCTAACTCATGTTATAACATCATCTAAAGAGTCGAGAGTTACTTTAAATTAATATTATTAATTTAATAATTATTTTCAGTAAGATAATATCCTCAATAATTATAACAGGTTCATTCTGTGCAGTATTGAGTAGAAGTGTTAACCAAACCACTGATGATTGTAGAGCAGTGATACCACTCTGGTTTGAAGCTTAACCCTCTTTTAAACAATGGATCAATTATTGCTTCTGCTTTCGGGTGACTTTGTTGATTTATGGACTTGTTGAGTTGGTAAAATATGGTTAGCTCTTCTGTCAATAATACCCTCATTTATGATGCATGCGTACGAGGGTATGCAAAATGCATGAACAGATAAATAGGTATATTAACCTTGAATTGTTACCTTATGTCAGTGTTAATTAACTACTTCACTCGATCGATTTATGTAAAAATTTCATAGTGAAACTTCACAACATATTATGAATAGTTAAGAATGATACATCATGTACGCATATGAATTGGACCAAGATCTTGAACTTAATTTATCTATTCTTTTATTAAAGATACTCTCTTAACTTTTAGATTTAGTGTTGAATTGATCTTTTGCTAACATTTTAGAAATATATAATTGGTGATTATTGGATAGGAATACAAAAATTATTAAATATTAATAATATATTGCTATACATACATGGGTGGCAAAAAATTATGAAGAGTTAAATATATGTCAGCTCAGCACTGGATCTAAATCCGTATCATGAGTATAAGCACGTTAACTTTTACCAATATTTTATTTAAAAAAAAAGAAGCCTAAAAGTTGAAAAACTAAATGCTGATTATGCATATATAAAACATCACTCTTTCCTTTTGTTTCATTCTCCTGAAAAATAAACAATGATTTCATTACCATTATTATTTATGACAGTTCATGAGTCCAAGTACATAACTATCATGAACCATAAGGTGGTCATTAGCATTGATGTAATCTCATTGGATCAAAAGAGTCTTAAATTTTACCATCAATATTCTTACATATATAGGTGACATCACCGGCATGCATGCTATGTAGCCAAGAGAAACCAGCAGGCTTCCACTCTGACTACTTCAAGTCATGCCAGACAATTGCTCATTTTAAATTAATCTTGCCGAAAATTGTCACTCTGAGAGGAAGTAACATGCTCCTACCACCACAAACAATAGATGCCAATAGCCATTTTATAATCCAAGATGCTGAACAACGAAATTTCTAATATGCTCTTTCTACCACATAACATATCTAGGAGGGAATATAATTTCCATATGATGTGATCAATAATCACTGTAGTACATCTAAGTTGGAATCATAGACAATCTCCATAAATCCTGATTCTTTTGCCACAGAATCATTGATTGATATTCCAGCGATCAAGCTTATGTCATTTTCTATCTAACTTGATCATATATCTAACCCAATTCGAATCAAAAGTTTTAGAGTACATGTTAACCATAAATTAGGAATTTTCTTTATCTTGCCATGCAAAATTTCGTGTACATCACAGAAGACATGCATGTATCTTACATGTTCTAGGATACCTAATTTACTGGCAATAACAACGAGGCACACATTCTCTGTCTACAGATAAAACAGAGCAAAATAATTTTTCATTTTGTTGTCGATCAGTTGTGGTGTAAACCAACCCAAGCATCGTGTAAAGCTACTTTGATATGGATTCTCTGAGATAAAATATCATATTGCAACTCCAAAATGGAAAATTATCAAATATTCAGCCTCACTTAATCAAAGTGTGAAAATATCCCAATACTTTTTAAATTATCAGCAATCTAACCCTGCAGAAAAACAAATAAAAGTTGAAATATGTATATTTTGATGGATTCCCTTAAAATTTGAATTAATAATAAAATTGCCTCAAGAAATTAAAATTGGTCGGGTAAATATCATTATCCCCATCGGCAGTCCAAAAAATTTTAAAATTTCCAAATTTTCATTCATTTTAATTAACGGAATTAAAATTAATTTTAAATCTTTCTCAAAATTGACCATTTTTTTTGAAAAGTATTTTAACTTTGAAGAAAACTCATTGGCCCATCGAAATAGCAAATTTTAAATTGCAAAATTTTATCCGTTGGAACAGCTAAAATTAAAAAACTTTAGTCTTTTCAAAGACCATCAACATTTTTTATTTTATACAAAAACAATATCGTTTAAATGATCTATATTGCATAAGGCGTTAAATATTCCTCATCATCTAAGTTTTTCTAAATTGTCCTTGGCACCAATGATATGGCCGGATGTAAATTACGCTATTAAATTTGATGTCATTTACATTAAAAATATTAAAAATGATTCGTACGGGCATTTGAAAATTGGTTTTTTCTTTTCTTCTTTCAAAAAGTGCTTTAAAAAAATTAGATGAAACACATTCTTGAGGTTATAATTTTTATTTTTTTATCATTTTAAATAAAACTCATATTAAAGCAATCTTTATAGTAAAAAAACTAAGTAAAAATAATTTGAAAATTATTTAATTGATTAATTATACACATATTGATGTTGATTTACCATTTATTAAAAATAATGTGCATTTATTATAAATTTTTTTAAAAATGGGTGATGGTTTACACAAATAAAAGATAAAATATCTAAAGGTAGGAAAAATAAAATTGGCTCAAGAAATTAAAATTGGTCGGGTAAATATCATTATCCCCATCGGCAGTCCACCCAAAATTTGTAGAGTAGTCCAAATTTTCATTCTTTTCATTAACGGAATTAAAATCTTTTTAAAAATTCTCAACAACTTGACCATTTTGCTTTTGAAAAGTATTTTAACTTTGAAGAAAACTCATTGGCCCATGGAAATAGCAAATTTGGTAAAAGCAAAAATGTAGCCGTTGGAACAGTTATAGCACATTAAGCAAAACTCTGGCCAGTCTTTTCAAAGACCATCAGCACTTGACCGTCACTGGTAACATTCCACTTACGAGGAAACAATATCGTTTGAAGTGATCTATATTGCATAAGGCGTGCCATAAATAATTCCTCATCATCTAGTTTTTTCGGAAATTGTCCCTTGGCACCAATGATATGGCCGGATACGTACGTTAACTGTTGATGTATGTAACTTGCTCACTTTTACTGTCTTCGTACGGGCATTTGAAAATTGGTTTTTTCTTTTTTGGGTATTTTTTATTTTAAAAGATGAGGGCCACTATTTAATTATTATTAATTTTGAAGATTGATCGTAGTTTTGCTAATTTAAAAGATAAGGGCAATTGAAAGTTTAAATATAATTTTTATTTTTTTTATTATTTTTAGAATTAAATTTAGTTTGTTAAAGGATCTCTAAGTTTTTCATGCTATCAATTAATTAAATCTTAGGGATATGCATTTGAAAATTAGTTTGTTGCAAATGAATTATCGCCTTGATTTCAACTTTAGAGATTATATTATTTAGGACCGACCTAACCGGTCTATTTACCGTAATAATTTTGTTATATCGATGACAGGTGATGTCAAGTGTTCGATGAGGAATGAGAAAGATAAAGAAATCTAAAGGTAGGAAAAAGAAGAAAGAAAAAGAAAAAGAAGAGTTGTGGGAAACCGACTTTCACGGTTAATGTGCAACTCGGTGTGGCCAGACAAGAGTAGTGAGGAGGTTCAAGTCAACATTAAACTTAACCATCACAGTGGTTAATTAATGTCTACAAACAAGAATTCGGCCTATGATTTAAATTAATCAAATTAATTAATTTTTCAAACCTAGTCCCAAAAGAAAAATATTTATTCTATGAAGTAAAAGTATATGTTACTGATAAATTAAATGAAAAAAATTTAAGCAGCAAGATGCCTAGAACTAAAATAAAAAATGAATCTCACAAGCGAATGGCGCTGAAGGACTAGCAATCGGAGGTGAGGATCGAGGGGGCGACCTCCCAAGCAGTATTGAATGCTGAAACTGAATGACCCATGAATTCGATTGAACAAAAATTAAGGGTCGATTTTAAGAGGAGGATGTTCGAGCAGATACGACGTCAGCTTCTCTTGCATAATGTTTTGGGTAACCTCAATTTTTTCTTTTGTACTTGCTGAACTATATTTTTTTCCTGAATTAAAGTGCATATATAATTCCTATTCCTAGGTCCTCTTTTGAAAACACAGCCCACTAACCTAATTTATTTCAAAACAGGGCCTTACTTACAGATTCAGTGGCCGGTTAACGGTTAGCAACTGGGAGGTTTTCATTTAGTTGCTCGATGCAAACCGAAATGGTACATTCTCACCCATTTCTTCAACTATCCACGTGCCACGCATCTAAATATTATCTTGTCAACTCTAAATCTGTAAGTAACAAAAACTGCAACGTAGCAAGGTCCTTCATAACAGTATTACAAATCTTAATATTCAAACTTCAATTATTTTGTGTCTTGTATACATAATATCATTAAAAAAAATTCAAATGGAATCAAACAATTTAATTTCCATAAGTCTATCTGTAATCGGAAAATAACGCGTGAAAAGAATTTTGTTACCAGATTGGAACCAAAGGACGTAGTAATCAAATCATTAGATTTTTACACATGGCACACTCTTAACAAAGCTTTTGTCAAATCATGGGTTGTTACATACATAAATTGTAACATAGCAAGGTCTCATGAATTATACTTTAGTTTTCACTTTATACATAGAGAGATGGGACAATCAATATGAGAGATATGTGGTACTTTTTAGTAATGATCAAGAAACATTTTTCTCTCTCTAAATAAAGGAAAATTTGTCTTATCAGTTATCAATTTGACAGTCCAAAACACATAGGTAACCCTATCACCTAACAAGGATTCAAGATAGAAAATCTAATTATAAAAATTAATAAAATAATATATGTAGGCTTTAATTGGTATGAATATCTACATCACCAATTAAGCGTCAATCTTGTAACCTTTATTTCTAGTGAAGTCTTCAAATGTCATCTTTGTTTTTAGACTTTGCTTATAATGATGGTAGAAGTTAAGACAAGAATATTATAACCATCTTTATTTTCTGGTGTAGAAAGTCTAATTCAACAACCAAAGAACATACTTGTAAAAATAGTCATATTAAATAAATTAAATAAAAGTAAAAGACAATTGGCTACTTCACTACTTCCTATGACAAAGCTTCATTGCTCTAATATTGTATTGTGAATCTAAAAGAAAATATCCAAACTATTCAAGCTTATTATATTGTAAGAAGAAGCTTAGGGAGCCAAGAGAAAACACACAAGAAGATGAAATAAGCTTTGAGTAGAGATAGAACTCTTATAAGCGATAAATTTTAAAATACATAAGAAGTATCATGTTAGCTACATAACAAGTAAATGATGCTATGACATATGTGCATTTATTTTGAAAAATCATCATGTTAGTGGTGGTTATATTAATTACACATGTCATGCATATATCAATTGGTCATATTACCTCCAATATATTGAAGAATTACTCCTCATGAGCTTGTGTTAAATTGAACTTGGAATGGATGAATTACAAAGTGAATGATTCTTTTTAGTGTAATTTTAACTTTTTAGCATGCATCGCTTGGTGCAAGTTGTAGGTCTCATTAATTTTATATTGAAATCATATTGTGCAACGTGTCCAACACCCTTAAATGATTAAAAGGGTACAAAAAGAATTAAAGAAAAAGATGAAAGTGTTTTCTAATACTAACATTAAAAATAGGAAAATAATATAAAAGAGTGACACCTAAATAAGAGGATATTACTGAACATCTCATCTCTCGACTAAGAAAAGTGATAGCTATCACAGTCTTTGAAAAGAAAAAAGTGGAGATCTTCGAAGAAGCAACAATGCTCCTCACATCAAGTTCAATTAACTAATTTTTTTAAAATAAATTGATTTGACATTTAAGGGGTTAGTAAGTAAAAAATAAGAAAATATATGGATAAATTAGTTAATTGTGATTAATGTAGCATAATATAATAATGATATATCTCAATTTGTATTAAATGAAATATAAAAAAAAAAATTGAAGTAGGAGGGAATTATGTAGGATATAGCCCACTACCTCCAAAATACCTAATATATGCATAAAATTATAACACTCTTTAATTTTACAAAATACAAGGAAAATATAAAAATAACCTCAATTAAATCCTCACAAAACTGAACTTAAATCCTAAAGTGAAGCAAAGTCGAGCAAAATGAAAAGCTAAAAAAAGAAAGAAAAACTCTGTGAACTTAAAGCAAGACAACCCGTGACCAACAATCACCACTTCTGCTGTCGCCACTACCTCGTTGGTATCACCACAACCTCTTCTTGGCTCCACCATTTGTTATTAGGTAAGCAATTGTTTGTACTTTTTTTTCTCCTTTAAATATTCAGTGAAAAATTTAAGGTTTTTGCTAAAAATAATAATAAAACTAATTGGTGATTTTAGTGAAATTATGAGTCTTTATTAATGTTGAGAATGGGTAAATGATTGCTATTTTTGTACTTAAAATGAATTGGGTATACTTGCTGGGATTTTTTTATATTTGAAGTTAAAATGTGGTTATTTCAATTCAGACCCACTAACTCCAACCATTAGAGGTGCTACTAGTGTATTGAGCTGGCCTTCGAGGTTTGCACCATATTTGCTTCTTGAGCAGGAAAGATGGTGACAGTAAAGGTAATGTGTGATAATTAGACCGGATTAAAAAACTGTGATGACATTTCAAAGAGTGAATGCAGCCATGGCTGGTGGTGGATTAACTTTGATTATAATGCCACTTGATACAATTAAAACTAGGTCATAGGTTTTGGATGGGGATGAGAATCAAAAGCAGGGGCCAAATGTTAGGTATGTTGCGAGGATTTGGTTAAAGAATGTGGTTGGATGGCTTGTTACGAACTCCACCAAGAATCCAGAGGTTTTAATATGAATAAAGAAGAATATAGTAGGCTAGAATAGTCATTTTCCTTTTCCTTTATTTATAGTAGTTAATTTTATTCAGTGTCCTTGTTAAGCAAGAGTGAGGTGTGCTACTATTGATTTAAAAGCTTGTTTATTTACCTGATAAAAACCATGGGCAAACGACATAAAACAGGTTTACTTTTGTCCTAAAAAAATGTTGTTATGTAGTTTGGAATTCAAATCAATCTCATTAGTTTATAAACCCATTTAACCCCAAGCTAAAACCTTTTTTTCTTGATAATGCTGGTTTTGGGCCACATTTTGAAAAGATCATGACATCCGATGATCATTTAGATAACGATTATCAGAAGGCACTGATAGTGAAAGTGTCTAAAATGTTATCATTAAAGGCACTTTCACTTAAAAAGGAATGTCTCACAAGGCAAAAACATGAAATGCTTAAGGAAACATGCTTTGGTTACTTCGTGTACCTTCAAGATCTATAATTCTTCGGCCAAATTGTTCACACATTATTATTATAGTATGTAGAATCAATCAATAAGACAATGTACTCTAAGATATGATAGAAAGAGTGCAGATTTTCTATGCTAGAGTTTCCCTTGGTTATGGGATTAAAATGTCGCAAAGAACATGATCCTTTAGTGCATAAAAAAGACAATGATGATAGTGCAAATGATCTATTCATAAGGGGTAATCATGAGTTTACACAAATGCAATTGCATAAAACTTTTTCAATAGCCCAATTCAATCATGATAGTAAAGTTTGCCATGTTATATTCCTTGGAGTTTGTACTACTAAAATAAAATTAACGACCTTTGTATTCGTTTATTAAAAACTTTTAAGGAATTTAGTAATTATCCTTGGGGCTTGTCATTCAAGGCTACAATGTTGAGATTGAAGAATACAACCACAAAAAAAAAATTAAAAGAATTGGTTCGTTGGATCCAAGCATGGAAGAAAAATATAGCCTTTATGGTTTCCTATTTGTCTTTCTCGTGAGGATGCTTATTTAATTTTTTTATGATAAATCCATGAATTTTTTTATAATATTGATATATTGTTATAACATTAAAGGTGTGGACATATAAGGTCATTGCTGAATTCAGCAAAAGGTTTACAACCGAATAGGGTGATTTGAAGGTTCCAAGAGTTATTAAATGGTTTTTTAAGAATAAGATTATGGCTAATGGAATAAGTAAAGCTTAAAAGGGGAAGACATTGTAAGTTTTTCACATTTATTTGGTTTGAAGCATTAACAAAAGTTATTTTGTTTAAAGCATTAGTACTTTGTTGGTGTAACTTTATGAACATATGTATTATACAACTAACGATAACAACAACCTTGCATGCCACCAAAAGTGATGGAAGTAATGAGATTGTATAACCTTACATACAATGGTTTTTAGCTTGGAAAATGAAGTGGAAGCAAGAGCTTAGTGAAACCTATGTCATGAGTGAGGATGAGCCTAACAACGAACTAGATTTTATTACAGATGATAGGCACATAGCCATTACTGATGATGTTTCACAAACATTGTTCTATGCAACCTCTCCAAGATTTTTTCTTATGTCACCTAATGCATATGATTTTCAAAGGACTATACCATTCTTCAAAAAAGATAAGCAAAACTATAAGTTTGTTGATTTCTTTGAAGACAATTTTCGGTTTGGACTTATCAAAGTAACTTAGTAGTATGTCTTAAAACATGTTCATAGGTCACTCTCCTTTGTCATATCATCATAGATGATCAAGTTGCTCCAATAATTCAAAAAATTAATGATAAGTTAAGCGAGATTAAAGAGAAGGTGTAAAAGATTGAAGTTTTGGAAGAAAAGCTTGATAAGATTACAAAAGATTTATAGAGAATGACGAACTTACACGAGCAGTTAGTAATACCTTCTAATGTAAGCAAAGATAGTCTCACTGATCAGATTTGTAAAATTTAATTAAGTTAAAAAAATTGTCAAACTATTTTAATTTTTGTTTATATTTTTTTATGTATATAGCCCACCACTACATGATGCTTCTACCTCAATGGCTTCTGATGTAGATAGAGATAAAATTGATGTTCAGCTTCATAATATTAAATTCAATTAGCAACAACTGCATGGGTGTTGAGTGTTGGAGAATGCATATTTATAAAGGGTTGACACGACTCAAAAGTGTTATTACTCCCAAGTATAAGAGTGTTTAGTTATAATATAACCCAGTGAGTCCGGAGTTGAACTGCAAAGAATTTTAAATTTAGTAATCAATTTGTTGTAACAAAGAAAATTAACTATAGGAAAAAAAATTGATAGGAATCAAGTTTAAACATATGCTAAGGTTACGGGATCCATTCTCAAATTTCAAATTATGATTAAATCAACTCTCTCATAGTTGTATTTTGCATTTATTCTACCAATTAATTATTATGCTATTTAATTCTTGATTAACCATTAACGTGATAAATATGAGATCAAGTACTTAATGTGTCATAACTATATTGAAGTGTAGACATTATGTCAAGATACTATACAAATAAGAAAAAATCTAGATCTATAAATTAACATGACCTAAAAGAAACTGGTCAGAAAGAAAAAAAATAAAACAAATAAAATAAATTTTAAAACTCACTTAAAAGAGTAATTAATCAATAACTTGAATCCAAGAGCTTCACCTTTCACCCTAGCTAAAAAATTTAGCCACTCATATTGAAAAACAAAACACTCATTTTATTTAACAAACTTTTGAAATATATTATAAGAGAATTAATAATACAAGATAAACAAGAAAAAAAGAAAAATTTCTCAACACTTAGTTCAGCCCCTAGCTTTCTCTCTTAGTTCTTTTTCCTTTTTTTCTCTCTCTCTCGCTCCCCCCTCTTTGCCATGCATTTCCTCACCTTTTATAGGCGAGGAATTCAACTTTTTCTTGTATTTTTATATTATATTACATTATATTATATTATATTATATATATACAATTTGTAAGGTCAAACCATACTTTTTTTATTTTTTATTTTTAAATATTTATTTTTATTAATTACATCTCCTCTATAATGGCTTCCAATAACTCCGGTAATTCTTTTTTGTTCTCACTTTCAGTTTTAATTCCTTCTTTATTCCTAAAATATTTATAATAAAAAATTAACATACTACAAATTAATTTTAACATAACAATTTATTAGGAGAGTGTTAAGATAATTTAAGAATAATGAGCGCATTAATCGACATTATAAATGATAAACTAATAATCTTAGACTTATTAAATATACACTTTTTAGAGTTACTCACACCCCCCCAACTAGTTTATCGCTATGCCCTAGCAATTTAAGCGATAAAATTTAGCAAAATTTAAAATCCAAATTGAAAATCTTTTTTTTTTTAAATTGAGTTTATTTCTTTCATCGGATTAACGAAAATAATAAAATAAAAGTATAAGTATTATCTTCGGCCTAAAGAAAATCACACCTACAAAACTAAGTTAAGTAAAATCACGTAAAATAATCAATTATCAAAGCTACATTAATCTAGAAACTTTTAAAAGTAATATGTCAAACTCTAAAATCTCACAGTTAAGAGTGACCCCCTCAAAGAAAAATATAACCCCAAAAAAAGCGGTCACCCCAAGAAGTGGTAGATTGAGAGAACAGTAAAGCCATATCACACGCTCTCACCAAGATGAAAGAATAATGCCCACAGCTCAGAAATAAAATGATCTCAAGTTAAGGGAATTACTAACTAAACTAATTTATTTATATTTTTATGCATCACTATATCTTTTTGTCCATATTACCACATACTTCATACTATAGTTCCTTAAAATCAAGGACTTTCATTGAGACATAACGTAGGCTAGAGATATGGCTAACAAAGAAAAGATAACAGGAAAAAACAAAATATATGTTTGAAAAATAGAGGACTTTGGAGATTGTAAATTACTTTTCACTTGAATTCTCCTTTTTTTCTTTTTTTTTTAAATTTATTATTTTATTTATTTGTTTATTTATTATTTTTTTTCATAGCACCATTTTCATGAATGCATAATCATCTTTATTTTCAAACATAATTGGGTGGTAAAAAATATAAAACAAAAGGTGATACTCTACATTGGAGTGGGAAAAGATGATAGGTTATCAAGAAAAAAGACTTTTTTTTTTTAAAGGTTCAAAGAGGTTAATTATGGATACATAATAATAGGGTTGGTTGGAAAGATTCAAATGGACCAAAAATGACATTTCTGTCATCTTTTAGGACTCTAAATAATCTTTCATATCCATTAGTTTAATGAACTTTCAAATGCAGTTGTGCAAAATTTTTTTTTTGAAAAAAAATACTGAGATCCTGTATAATAAACTATGAAACTGTATAGGCAAATATGGTTACTCTCCAAGAATGATAGGCTCAAAAACTAATTTGGACTTACCATGACATGTTCATTCCTTCAAATGGCTTAATTAGTTTCACTCATCAAATTTCTCAATTTACAATTCAACATGCAAGGTGAAAAACATGGTGTAACATAATTGAGGATCAAAGATAATATAAATATCAAAATTTAGAAGTCATCATGTTATCCAATATTAAAAGATCACAATTTTTTTTAAGTTTAAAGCAAACATAAAAAAATTCCTCTAATTTTTTTTTTAAGAAAACATGATAGAAGAAGTTGGAACTGATTGCAGAAACTTAAAAGAGATGATTAAGACAAAGAAAATAATAAGAAAAAAAATGTTAGATAAATTTTTTTTTTTTAAGAAACAAAACTTTAAAACTAAAAAGATGCCTTTCTAGAGTCATTACACCCCATATTCAGCCATCTTCAACTCAAATTTTTATCCAAAGTTAGTCTTTACAACAAAAGTTAGTAAAAATATCATTAAGATTGAAACATTCCACAATTGTCAACTATTACCTTGTCCCAACCTGAAGGAGACATTATCCTCAATGTCTTAAAAGAAAGGAGCAGAGTTTAGAAGACATCACCTAGTCACTGCGAGAAAATATTTACAAGCGAAGAGTTAAATTTAATTTACACTTTTTATAAGGGTTACTGCCATCATCATCAGTTGGCCAATCCAACGCCAAGGTCATGGGATCTGGCTCTGATTTGTAAGCTTGCAAAAGATCAAGCAACTCATTAGCAATAGGAGCACAAAAAAAGAGTTTTTTCATTAAGGATGAAATGAAATAGTTATTTATTACATGATTAAGACATGCTATTAAGCTATCATAAAAGTTATTAACATTTAACAAACCAATGAGTTTTTTATGGATATTCAAATGAGCTCAAGAAGCAAATGTAATTAGTGCCTTTAAAGTTGTAAGATCTCCTGGTAAGAAAATAAAGCGTTCGCATGATTTACCATTTTGGATATTCTTTCTTGCATACTTGAGATAACTAACTCTTCTCTAGTTGGTGAACCAGACAGACATGCCAAAGATTTTAAGGCTTTTGGAATGATGCATAATACTTGGCTTCCTTGAATAAATGCAGTTTTTGAGACAAGTTTTGATAACTCTCGATTATCTCCTCCATATACAAGATGTAGTTTTCTCTTCTCTAGTTGGTGAACCAGGCAGACATGCCAAAGATTTTAAGGCTTTTGGAATGATGCATAATACTTGGCTTCCTTGAACAAAAGCAGTTTCTGAGACAAGTTTTGATAACTCTCGGTCATCTCCTCCATATACAAGATGTAGTTTTCTCTCTGTTATAGCATAACCAAGACTACGGCTACCTGATCAAACTCCTTATACTTCCCATAACGAAATCTAGAAAAAAGACAAATGTTCTTAAGTTGTCTGTTCGAAGTCGCTGCCATTGAAACAATTCTAAAAAATAATAATTTGTGAGTTGCTGAAAAGGAGAACTTATTTAATGATCTTGGTGACAGATACAATGATACACAACTATAAATAGAGAGATGTGTTTGTCAAATGACACGTAAAACTGGTGGCTCAATAATTCAAAAGCAAACAAAAAATAAATAAAAAAATAAAAAAATAATGACTAAATAAAATATAAAAAATAATAATAATTTAGAAAATAAATAAAATAAAAAGATATTTACTAGTAGTTGTGATTGTGGCTCACATTTTCCTCTAGTTTTATGTCTAGTAACGGCTTAAACGCCCTCTATGGGTCGACGATTGGCTTCGCATCTAGTTTTCTTATAAATTAGCAAATAGAGTCTTTTAGAGTAAGATTCCTAAGACTAAACTGTGTACTTTCTATTTGGAACAGCTTCCATAAATTATGAATTTCACTTTGCACATATCCACTCGGATGCATCTCAAGAGATCGTAAGATATCATCCAACGATTCTTTACTCATGCCATCCTTAATGAATTTGATTCTATCTTCACGATTTACAGAAACCATTCTTACGGTTTTACAAGATGGTTTAACGCAAGCAAGTCTTACATAGTTGGGACATTTAGAGCCAACCATTTAGCTCTTTTTTTTAACGAATTTACTTTTACCAAAACAAGGCATGTAAGAAACAAATGGATCAGAGAACTCACTTGGCAATCGGACCTTTGCTTTAATTAACCAACAAATGTCAAATAGGAATCTTATTGATCATCAACAAACGTAGACGTTCACAACGAGATTTGTAAATTTTCATAAAAGCATTTTGAAGGAGAGAAGGAAATTGCTTGTGTAATGTATGTTGTATTTTTTCCATGCTTGATTTTGGGGTTTCAGTAATTATAGAAAACTGAAAATACTGACTAAGAAGGTCACAGAGTACTGTTAGCCGCCATTTATACTGGAAAGTAAAACAAATATATAAAAAAAATCAAATATGCACAATCAAGTCAAAAGTGAACAAAACAACAAAATAAAAACATAATAAATATAATCAAACATGCAACTCACCTTCGTCCTCTTATTGAATTTACCTCAAGTTTCAACTAGAGTTCATAAAGACTACTCTTTATTTCACAGAGTTATCTTTTCAGATCTTCAATGTGGGATACTAGTTCTAGTAGTTATAAGTTCAAAATAGGATGTGCTTTATAAACTCGGATCAAACTTTTTAGGTGAAAGTTTGCACATAAAAATTCTCTCAAATGTTTGGAAAGGATCTTTCTCATAGAGGTATTCATAACAAACATTAAAAATGGTGAAATGAAATACAATTGTCAAATAAACACATTTAAACAAAAAGAAAACAACAAAATACACTTCATTCAAGAAAAGAAAAAAATCAAATAATTCAAACAGTAAAGTAATAGTAAAAAAAATGACAAAAAGTTGAAAAAATGATTTAATCAAGATTTGGTGAGTCACTCAAATTGATTTCAATGTCTGCTTCACGTGGTTGGTACTTCAGACATGGTTTCAATCTTTGACTATTAATTTTAAATATGACACCGTCCTTTGGATTCTCAATTTCTATGGCTCCATATGAATATATATTTTTTACAATAAATAGGTGAGCCACTCTACTTTGACTTTAACTTTCCTAGAAACAAATGAAGATGAGAGTTATGAAGTAGTTCTTTTTTACTAATCTCAAATGTCTTTCAAAAAATTCTTTTATGATGAAAACTTTTGGTTCTTGCCTTAATAATTTTGGAATTCTCATATGCATCATTCTTTAATTTCTCAACTTCATTCAATTGTAATTTATGCACATTACCAGCATCATCAAGATTTGAATTAAAACTTTGATAGCTCAAAATGATTTATGTTCAAGTTCGACCGATAAATGGCAAGATTTACCATAAACAAGCCTATAGGGTGACATTTCTAAAGATGTTTTAAATGCAGTACGTTATGCCCAAAGTGCATCAGTTAGTCGAAAGGACCAATCTTTACGATTTGGGTTAACTGTCTTTTCTAAAATTTATTTTATCTCGCTATTAGCTAATTCAACTTTACCACTGGTTTGAGGATGATAAGGGTAGTAACTTTGTGTGTAATTCCATATTTTTTCATTAAGGACTCAAATGGCTTGTTGCAAAAATGCTTACCTCTATCAGTAATTGTGGCTCAAGGGATTCTAAATTTACTCAAAAGATTTTCTTTTAAAAAGTGAATCACAGTCTTGTGATCATTGTGTCGATAAGAAATCGCTTCAATCCATTTTGAAACATAATCAATGGCAACTAAAATATATAAAAATCCAAATGATAATGGAAAAGAACCCATAAAATCAATTCCCCAACAATCAAATATTTCAATAACAAGGATGGCGTTTAAAGCTATCGTGTTTCGATTTGAAATAGACCCAACCATTTGACAATTCTTACACATTTTGCAGAATGCATGCGAATCTTTAAATAATATAGGCCAATAAAATCCATATTACAATATTTTTGCAGCTGTCTTTTTAAAAGAAAAAAGACCACCACATGCTTTAAAATGACAAAATTGAATGACCCTACTTACCTCGTTGTCTAGTATGCATCTCTTAAAAATTTGATTAGAACAATACTTGAACAAGTATGGATCATCCTAATAAAAATATGTTACCTCTGCTAAGAATTTATTTTTGTCTTGGGAGCTCTAGTCACACGGCATTTCGCCTGTTACAAGATAATTAACAATATTAGTGTACCAAGGCATTTTGCTTATAGAAATTAAAAACTCATCAGGGAAAGAATCATTTATGAGTGTTGTATCAATTGAAGATTCATTTGTAAGTCTTGAAAGATAATCTGCAACAACATTTTTGGCACCCTTTTTGTCCTTGATTGTCAAGTTAAATTCCTGAAGTAGTAAAATCCATTGTATCAATCTTGGCTTGGCGTCCTGTTTTGATACTAAATATTTCACAGTAGCATGATTAGAATATACAAAAGTAAATGAACTAATTAAATATGAACAAAATTTATCCAATGCAAATATTACAGCAAGTAGTTCTTTTTCAATTGTGGCATAATTCATTTGAAAACTATTCAAAGTTCTACTTGCGTAGTAGATGACAAAGGACTTACCTTCCATTCTTTGTCCCAAAATAGCACCAACAACATAATCACTAGCATTACACATTAGTTCAAAAAGTAAAGACCAATTAGGGGGTTGCATTATTGGGCTTGATGTTAAAAGGTTAATTATCTTTTCAAAAGCTTGTTGACAATCACTCGTCCATTTGAATGGTGTGTCTTTTATCAAGAGGTTACAAAGTAGTCTACATATGACACTAAAGTCTTTTATAAACCACTTATAATATCGTACATGTCCTAAAAAAGAACAGACTTCTCTAATTGTCTTTGGTGAAGGTAATTTTAAGATGACTTCAACTTTGGCTTTGTCAACTTCAATTTCTTTTAAAGACACAACATGGCCCAAGACAATTCCAGAAGTAACCATGAAATGGCATTTTTTTCATTTTAAAACTAGTCCTTTTTCTTTGTACATTTCTAAAACTCTTTCTAGATTGTCAAGATATGTATCAAAAGAATTACCAAATACAATTTAATCATCCATAAACACCTCCAAATAACTTTCAACCATGTGGCTAAAAGTGCTAAGCATGCATATTTGAAATGTTGCAGGAGCATTACAAAGTCCAAAAGGCATTCTCCTAAATGCAAATGTTCCAAATGGACATGTGAATGTGGTTTTTTCCTGATCTTCTAAAGCTATAGGAATTTGATAATAACTTGAGTAGCCATCAAAAAGCAGTAGTAAGGATGTCCTGCAACCCTCTCGGGAATTTGGTCTAAAAATTGAAGGGGAAAATGGTCTTTTTTAATGGTATCATTTAATTTTTTATAATCAATGCACATACGCCAACTAGATGGAATTCGTGTTGGAATTAGTTCACCTTTTTCATTTTTCACAACAGTTATTTCAGATTTTTTTGGTACTACTTGTGTTAACTTATCCATTTACTATTAGTGATATGATAGATAATTCTTACATGTAGTAGTTTAAGGACCTTATTTTTTACCACTTCTTTCATGTGAGGGTTTAGTCTTCTTTGTGGTTGACAGGTTGTTTTAGTATTTTCCTCTAAGTGAATTTGATGTGTGCAGTTTAAAGGATTAATGCTCTTTATGTTTTTTAAGGTCCAACCAAATGCAGTTTTATGCCATTTTAGCACAGACAATAACTTACCTTCTTAACTATTTGTGAGTTAGGAAGAAATTACCATTAAATATGTCTGCTGCTCTCCCTAATAGACATACTTTAATCCTTCTGGTAAGGGCTTTAATTCGAGCTCTAGTGCTTATTCTTCATTTGGCTCTTCGAATTGTGTCATATTTTTAAAGTTTGATTGGTCATCATTATTTATGGGTATCTACATAGAACAAGTATAGAACATATGTTAACAATATCACATTCTAATTCCTTACTTGATTTAAAAGAACTAGCAAACAAATTTCCATAGGATTTTTAAAATTTTCATCATGGATGTGTTATTGAATGATTGGCTCAATAAGGTTAATCTCCTCATTCTCACTATTATCATCTTTTGTGTCACGAATTTATTTACACATGTTGAACACATCGAGCTCTAACGTCATGTTGCCGAAAGATAATTTAATGACTTCATTCTTGCAATCAATTAAAGCGTTAGGGGTAACTAAATATGGTCGCCCCAATATAACAGGAATTTGTTTGTATTCATCAGCAATTGGTTTCGTTTCCAAAATAATAAAATCCACAGGATATATGAATTTATCAACTTGGATTAGTACATGTTCAATTATTCCTTTTGGCATTTTAATTGACCTATCGGCGAGTAAAAGAGTGGAAGAAGTTGGTTTTAACTCACCAAGATTAAGTTGTCGGTACACAGAGTATAGAAGCAAATTGACACTGGCACCAAGATCAAATAAAGCATGTCCAATTTTATGGTCTCCAATAATACAAGAAATAATTAGACAATCAAGATCTTTGTATTTCAAAGCATTATTGGTTGAGAGAATAGAACTTACTGTTTTGCTAGAAACGTTTTCTTTTGCACCTTATGTTTCCTTTTCACAGTGTATAGATCTTTTAGAAATTTAGCATAAAAGGTACCTATTTAATGATATCTAGCAGAGGAATGTTGACCTTCACTTGTTTAAAGACTTCATAGATCTCTAGACTGTGGATTGGTTTCTTTAGCTTGATTAGTGCTTGAAGAAATGGGGGAACAGGAGGAGAGTTGGTTATTTCTTCGTAGGCTAAAGGTTCAACAGACTCTTCTCTATTCTCTAAAATTGAATCATTGCTAATTTTTTTTGACAATTTTGCCACCACGAAGAGTTATAACGGATTTGATTTAGCTCATATTTTGGTTTCCTATATTACCCATTTAAGAATGTTGTTCACTCTTAAGGTTTGACTCAGGTTGAGGAGGAAACTTATCTTTTCATACGGGATTAGGGCTTATATAAGTTTGGAGACAATTTCTATCAAATTGGTCAGGGTTTATATGGTTTGATTTTTTATTACCTCGTGTTTTTCAATGAATGAATGCAATATATTTTCCAAAGTTTTTGTTGCAGGTGAGACATACGGTGGGTAATTTTAGGAGTTTTGGAAATTTTGATGTGGAAGAGTTGATTGTGAAGGTTGTGCATGATTGTCATTTCTCCAACTGAAATTAGGGTGATTTCTCCAACCAAAATTGTATGTTTAGGCATATGGATTGGGATTTGGCTTTTTGAAATTATTGATGACATTTACCTGTTCATGCAAACTTTCTCTTAGAGCTGGCAAGGTTGGACAGTCCTGCGTAAAATAGTCAGTAGAATTACAAACATAACATGCAATATCTTGAACATATTTTACATGATCATTCTTTTCGGACTCTAAAGATTTAACTTTTCTAACTAAAGATGCAAATTTGGCTTAAAGGTCATGGTCTTCCCTAAGGTTGACATGCCTCCACCAGATAGAGATGATTAGGGTTTACTCGATGACTCATAAGACCTAATTGTGTCCCAGTGTTGTGCATTCTCTGCTATATGGTGAAGGTAATCTATCGCATCTTTAGGACTTTTGTTTTTAAACTCACCATTACATATTATTTCAACAACTTGTTTACTTTGGGATGTTAATCCCTCGTAGAAATAAGACACTAATCTCCATGTTTCAAAACCTTGGTGTGGGCAAATGTTAAGTAACTCTTTATACTTATTCTAACATTGGTAAATGGTTTCTCCTGACGTTTTAGTGAAAGTAATGATTTATCTTTTGAAAGAATTTTTTCTGTGGGATAGAAAGAGTTTTTTCAAAATTTGTGCTTGCATTTCATCTCAAGTTCTACTAAATACTCACCTAAGATTTTGTAGCTAAGTTTTAGCTTTTTCCTTTAATAAGAAAAGGAAAAACTTAAGTCTGATTATATTCATACTAAAATTTTGATCAATACATGTGTTACAAACCTTTTCAAATTCTCTCAAATGCAAATGTGCATTTTCAGACTCAAAACCATGAAAAATAGGCAAAAGTTGAATGATACCAAGTTTGAAATTAAAACGAGATGCATCAGGAGGAAAAACTATGCATGATAGAGGCCCTGTTCTAGTAGGATGCATGAAATCTCTAAATGTCCAAGGCTGTTCATGAAGATTTTGCAAGGCTTGCTATCTCTGTGCTTAGAAAAATTATCAACTCCGATGTCGACCATAGTTAAAGGTGGTGAATGTGATTTTTTAATTAGTCTACCACTGTTTGTACTAGACCAACGTTGCATGCAATGCTAATGATGTGTGAGTGTGTGCCAAATTTAAAAAAAAAAATGATGCTTAGACAAATGAATAATGCAAACAACACCAAATAGAAATTACATAATTAAAAATAAAATAAGCAAAGAACATAAATAAACAAAAATTAAAAATAAATAAATGCGAAATAAAAATAAATAAACTAAAATAAATTGACTGAAATAAAAATATTAGGTGGTTGAACCAGCCATAAAAATAGAATAATTAAAAGAGATAATAAAATAACATATTAACAAAATATTAACAAATTAAGCGATTTTTTTAAAACCAGCCATAAAAATAAATGCGAAAAGTAAATTGTGGAAATATAAAGAAAGAAAAAAAAATTTTCTAGCCTATTAAATTTCAATTATTGGGCCTTAATAGTTATTTTAAAAGTACAAGTCCATGTCCATTATGTCCACAAAGTCCAAAGGTCCAACTTCATTTAGTCTTTAACTCCAAAAGTCCAAAGAATAAGGCAAAGTCCAAAGATCTAATTTCCAATTCGGTTTAGCAATTGATTTGTAAATTTTTTTTAGGTTAAAATGAAATTTTCACAAGTTTTATGGTAATTTAATAATTATAGGAGAGAGAAGGGAGCTAACTAAAATTTTACAAAATAAACTTTTAAAAACAAACAAAAGAGTGAACATAAGGGATGATGTAAAACAGAAAATAATTGAGAAAAGAGAATAAAAAATTAAAAATAAAATTGACATCAAATTTTAAAAATTCTCATGCAATGGCGCTAAAAACTTAACACGACTCAAAAGTGTTATTACTTTCAAGTATAAAAGTGTTTAGTTATACTACAACCTAGTGAGTTCGAAATCGAACCACAAGAAATTTTAAATTTAGTAATCAATTTGTTGTAACAAAAAAAATTAACTATGGGAAAAGAAATTGACAGCAATCAAGTTTAAAAATATGCTAAGGTTATGGGATCCACTCGTAGATTTCAAATTATGATTAAAACAACTCTTTCATATTTATATTTTGCATTTATTCTAGTAGTTAATTATTATGTCATTTAATTCTTGATTAACCATTAATGTGATAAATATGGGATAAAGTACTTAATGTACTATAACTATATTACAGTGTCGACATTATGTCAAAATACCATGCAAATCGAAAAAGATTTAGATCTATAAATTAATATGATATAAAAGAAACTAGTGAGAAAGAAAAAAATACAACAAATAAAATAAATTTTAAAATTTACTTAAGAGAGTAATTAATCAATAACTTGAATCAAAGAGTTTCACATTTCACCATAGCTCAAAAAATTTAGCCACTCATATTGAAAAACAAAACACTTATTTTATTTAACAAATTTCTGAAATATATTACAAGAGAATTGATAACACAAGATAAACAAGAAAGAAAGAAAAATTTCTCAACTCTCAGTTCAGCCCCCAGCTTTCTCTCTCAGCTCCTTTTCCTTTTTCTCTCTCTCTCGCTTCCCCCTCTTTGCGTTACATTTCCTCACCTTTTATAGGTTAGGAATTCAACTTTTTCTTTTATTTTTTTATTATATTATATATACACAATTTGCAAAGTCACACTGTTGTGCAAATTTTATTGAACTCGCAAGCGTACAAATCTATTGTAAAATAAATTAACGGTGATGAGTGTCGATCCCACGAGGAGGTGGATTTTAATTGCTTGTACAATTAATTTTCTAAGTGGGTGATTGGATTTATAATGACAATGATGTAGGTAATGTATTAATTTAAATTAAAGCTGTGGAAATAAACTATTAAAATGAAGTGCTTGAATCTTCGGATCTGTACTCAACATGCACCATCGGTTTAACATTCATTATTAGTACAAATTAAATCATGAAGGGGGATTTTCCACGCCTCATGAACCACACTTTAATAGATATGGTGCTAAGGGCTTCCCGTGCCAAATAGTAATAACCTTGTCTAGGGAGGCGGTTATTCCAGCCGATATCCAGACAAGATTATTACTATCTGTCTACGAAAAGTCAAAATATCCACATAAATTAAAGGGGAAGGAAAAATAAATTTACCAAATTAAGCCCATGAAGCATGTTGAGACTTCACCTTCAACCTAAGTTTGAAAGGAAATTAGTCACTCATAATTAAACCGATGGTGCATGTTAAAATACATAGAAAATACAAGATGGAGATGGAATTATAGAAAATCAAGCTCAAAAATAAATTCAGGGGTGTCAAATTATGGGGGAATCATGGGCATCGGATTAAAACAATTTGGACCTTCAGGATTGCGGCACGTGGCAAGTTCCTATTAGATGGAACACATCATCAGGGCTGTCATTCCGTGTATATGCATGTACCGTACGCACATTTTTTCAGTCCACTAACATTCTGCCATGTCACCGGTCAATATTTTTTGTCCAATAGGATCGTGACATGCCATCAGTCAACGCCACATCATCAGTCAATGCCACATTATTCGTCCAATCAAATGCCGCAATGTCATCGTACAGTGCCACGTCATTGTACAGTGCCACATCATCGTACAGTGCCACGTCATCTTACAGTACAAGTGAACAGTGCCGCGAATAGTACCGTATATGTGAACAGTACTGTATATGTGAACGTACTATTTTTCTTTTTATGCTCCTCCTAAGGTTTTCGACTGTCCTGAGTTCAAAATTACTGTCCGTTTTTTCATTTGATCTCTCGTTCATTGTGAAATGACTATGACATCCCCTAAAATATATAAAATACTTAATTAAAATAAAATATGCATAATTAAATTACAAAGGACTTAAAAACATAAAAGTAGGGATGTTAGTGAGACTTGGAGTATAAAATGATGATTTTCTCTATTATAAATACACATTTTCTAGTACTTAACACACACCATACTTTTTTTTTATTTTTTAAAATATTTATTTTTATTAATTACATCTCCTCCATAATGACATCTAATAATTCCAGTAATTCTTCTTTTTCCTGCTTTCAATTCCACTTCCTTCTTTATTCCTTAAAATATTTATAATAAAAAATTAACATATTACAAATTAAACTTAACAAAAAAATTTATTAGGGGAGTATTAAGATAACTTAAGAATAATGAGCGCATTAATCAACACTATAAGTGAAAAATTAATAATTTTAGACTTATTAAATATACACTTTTTAGTGTTAATCAAGGGTAAAATAGTCATTTTGCACTCTAATGTGGTGTGGGTCCAATCTTTTAAAGAAATGAGTGTCAGTGTGCAAGTGTACACAACAAGTAGTAGAATGATGAGTATTCAAGTATCGTCTCCATAGGTATTGATGTTATCAGAGTTGCTACAGCAATTGATATAATGCAAATTCAATTTAAATTAAACTATTTTATCAACTAATTAAACTAATTAATCTAAAAACAGAAAACAACATGCAATAAGATAAATTAACATGTCTCACATAAGAATATAACCACTATGAATAATGTAGTTGAGTGAATGAACTCACTTAATAGCATTGACTTTTTTTCTATTACAGTACCTTTGATACAACAATTACTACAACACTGGATAGAATTCTAATGCATTCTCAGTTGCCGCCCGTTGGAATTCTTATATTTATATACAACCTAACAATGACTAATTGTTATATGTTAAGTACTAGAAAGTGTATATTTATAATGGAAAAAATCATTATTTTACACTCCAAGTCTCACTAACATCCCTACATTTATATCTTAAAGTCCCTTGTAATTTAACCATGTATGTTTTATTTTAATTAAGTATTTCATGTATTTTAGGGGACATCAAGGTCATTTCACAATGAATGAGAGATCATATAGAAAAACAGACAGTAATTTTAAACTCATGACAGTTGAAAACTTTAGGAGGAGCATAAAAAGATAAATGGTACTGTTCACATATACGTTACTGTTCACACATACGGTACGGTTGATATATACGGTATTGTATACGACACTGTTCATGACACTGTTCACATGTACTGTACGATGACGTAGCGGCATTTGATTGGATGAATGATGTGGCATTGACTGATGATGTGGCGTTGACTGATGACATGTCACGATCCTATTGGACCAAAAATATTGACTGGTGACGTGACAGAATGTTAGTGGACTGAAAAAACATGTGTACGGTACATGCATATACACGGAATGACAGCCCTGATGATGTATTCCATCCAATAGGAACTTGCCACGTGGCGTAATCCTAAGCGTCCAAATTGTTTTAATCCGATGGCCATGATTTACTTAGTGTATCTATAAAAAAGGGGCTCCCCCCCTAATTTGACAACTCTGAATCCATTTTTTAGCTCAATTTTCTGTAATTCCATCTCCATCTTATATTTTCTACGTATTTTAACATGCACCATTGGTTTAATTATGAGTGATTAATTTCCTTTCAAGCTTGGGTTGAAGGTGAAGTCTCAACATGCTCCATGGGCTTAATTTGGTAAATTTACTTTTCCTTCCCCTTTAATTTATGTAGATGTTTTGACTTTTCGTAGACAGATAGTAATAATCTTGTCTGAATATTGGCTTGAATAATCGTCTCCCTAGGCAAGGTTATTACTATTTGGCACGGGAAGCCCTTAGCACCATATCTATTAGAGTGTGGTTCATGAGGAGTAGAAAATCCCCTTTCATGATTTAATTAGTACTAATAATGAATGTTAAGCCGATGGTGCATGTTGAGTACAGATCTGGAGATCCAAGCACTTTATTTTAATAGTTTATTCCTACAGCTTTAATTTAAATTAATACATTGCCTATATCATTGTCATTATAAATCCAATCATCCACTTAGAAAAATTAATTCTACAAGTAATTAAAATCCACCTCCTCGTGGGATCGACACTCGTCACTATTGATCTATTCTACAATAGATTTGTGCGTTTGCGAGTTCAATAAAATTTGCATAACATTATACCAACACAAAATATAACATTATATGATCAAGGTTCTTAATACTCTCCAACGTGAATCCCTATGTCTAGTTTATCATCAGTTTAAAATTAAGCACGACCTTCTTCAAATTGAGTTAACCCAACTTAGAAAACCTATTCTAAAACCAAGTATTGTTCTAATATGTTCTATTAAAACAGGCTTTTTTAAGACTCTCTCTTAGCTAGTATCACTAAATGTGTGGTCAGTCAAAATAGTAAAGTAAAATAAGTATTATCAAAATAAAATACTATAGCAATCATGCAGTAACACATAAAATTTAGTCAATTAACCATCAAGCTTGTTTATCACTCAATTTTAAATAAAATTAGTTCATAATTTGTGACAAAACAGAAACGAAAATAGTTTAACCATTATATACATCATCACAAATCAAAGAAAAATAAATAGAATAGAGATAGAGGCAAGTGGCCCCTCTCGATGCTTGATTTCTTCTTCCTCACGCCTGCAATCTCTCTTGTTTAGTCTTAGAATTTTCCTTTTCTTTTCTGTTTTCTTTTTCTCTCTTGTTTATTTCATGCGGTTGATAGCTCTCTGTCTTTCTTATGTGTGTGCGTTTATTTTATAATTGAAAACTAGGGCAACTGACTGACTAGGGCTCGTATTTTCCAGATTTGGAAACTGCAGATCACATATTTTTATTTGAGATTCATGCGAAATTTTCTCTTTTGTTGCTTCAGAATTAGTACAACACTAGTTACAACATCTACATTATTTCATACTCATTTCTTCTTTTGTGCAGTCAATTTCTTTCTTTATTTTTGCAAGGCCATTGCACAACATTCCTTCCTTGAAAATTGCACTTTTAGTTGCCTACAATTAAGCACATTATCGAAGCACACAATTTATTCTAATTCAACCTAATTTATTGAAAATAGACTAAAATAGATGATTATGCAAAATTTAACTAAAATGCCATAAAAACATGTCAATTACTTTCTAAGTAATAATGATTTAAGTCCAAAAATGCTATTGATAACTCTCATTTAATAGAGTTATCACACTCTGAGCCTCACTAATATTTCTACTTTCATGTATTTAAGTCCTTTAAACTTTAATTGTGTGAGTTTTATTATATTTTGAGTATTTTATATATTTTAGGTGTATTTTGGTTATTTCACGATTAATGAGAAGTCAGAAAGTGAAACGAATATCATTTTTGAGTTTATAATAATTAAAAGCTTTAGGAAAGGCATAAAGGGTGAAATTGTAATTTTACTGTCTTTGTGGTGACCAACTAACATGGCATTGACTGATAATGTAACACATCCTATTTCACCGAAAAATGATGATTTGACATTGATTGATGATGTGGCGGCATGTTTTAAACTTGATAATGTATTCCACCTAATTAAATCTTACCACATGGCACAATCCTGAGTGTTAAAATTATTTTTACCTGATGGCCATGACTTACTTATTGTATTTATAAATTTGAGCCTCTCTCCTAATTTAATAGCTTTAAATCCAAATTTGAGCTCTGTTTTTTGTAGTTCTCTTTCCATCTTATATTTTTATAAAATTACCATTTTACTTCTCATTCAATTATGAGTGACTAATTTAATTTTAAACTTGGATTGAAGGTGAAGTCTAAACTTGATCCATGAGCTTAATTTGATAACTTTATTTTTTTTGCCTCTCTTATTTATGTGGTTATCATGACTTATTATCGACAAATAGTGTATTTTGTCTAAATTTTACGTGGCATACCAACTCCATAATAAGAGATTATTATTGTATGGTAAAATGAGTACTTTACACAATATTTATTATAAAGAAACTGCACTTTAGTATTTGTGAATTGTCTTGACTCAATGTTGACAAAAAGTGCATCAAGTCATTTAGTGGACAGTTTTGCCACGTTGTCGATAGAAGGATTATTATGGTCTAGCACAACATGTACTTGACACTACACTTAGTAAAGATCATTACTCTATGGCTCATTACGTATTTGATACTATATTTATTGGAGTGGGGCTTATAGAGAGTGGAAATACCCCTTCATAAATTAATTAGAACTAAAAAAAATATTAACCCATGGTGAAGTATTGAGTGTGAATCCAGAGACTTAAGCGTTTTATTTGAATTATTTTCTTCTTTAATATATTCCTACCATTTTTTTTTCAAATCTTAATATTGCTAAAAAATCATCTCCAGCCAATTCACACACACACGTAGAAAATAAACCCTAAATATAATTAAATCTACCTCCTCGTAAGATCGACACTCGTCACCATAAGTATATGCTACAATAGATTTATGCGCTTACAAAAATCATCTCTAGTCAATTCACATACATACGTAGATTATAATAGGATCAACATTCGTCACCATAGGTCTATATTATAATAGATTTGCGTGCTTGCAAGTACAATAAAATTTGTACAATAGTGGAGAATTCTAAATTTTGTTGTATTTATCTGTAATACGGCCACCTGTACATTATGCTTTTACGTCAATGACTTGTGATGGAGACACAAATGAAATTGATGTTAAGCTTTATAATACTAAATTTAGTTGATGTTAAATTCAATTAACAACATTTATATAGAGAATTCTAAATTTTGTTGTATTTATCCGTAGTATAATAACCTATACATAATGCTCCTACCTTAATGGTTTCTAGTGTATACAAAGATAAAATTGATGTTTAGATTCATAATATTAAATTCAGTTGATTTAAATTTAGTTGAAAACAATTGTGTAGGGAATTCTAAATTTCGTTGTATTTATTCATAATACAACTACCTATACATGATGCTCTTACCTTAGTACTTGGTGTAATTAACAATATTGATGAACTTTCCATTGAGTCTCACTTCAAAAAAGGATATAAAGAATAAGATTATGGTCCAACATTATCTAAGAAAAAAAAAATAAGTATATATTAGTATACCTTACATTGATCTATGTAAGAAGTCACGAAAGGATGCACTAACTAAATCAAATGGTACATTTCGAAAAATATAAAATGTAGAAGACATTTACATATTTGTTTTATGTAATGTTGATGAAAATTAGAGCATTTATATTCAGTTTATATGATCAACCCTAAAAAATTTTGGATAGATAATGCTACGAACTATGTCATTGATTATGCAAAATGTGAAAAACTCGAATATACTGTTGATTGGAAGATGTTTCAAAGTAAGTAGCCTATATTTTCTTTTTTATTATGTTGATCATCATTTTTTTTCATTTAGAAGTGTTCATGGCTTTTTCTGTATGTGTATATTTCACTTCATCATAAGTAAGAACATTGGGCACTAAGAGAGTTTGACTTTTTATAAGAGACAATTTTATGTATAACTTGATGTTAGATTATATGAATGACATTGCATTTGAGAAGGTGTTATTTCCATTTTCAGTTATAATGCCATTGATTCTAGATAAGATATCATAATATGATTCACATTTTGACGATAATTGTCTAACTCATTATTAAAAGCCTATATGACTTTTAGACACCCCACAACAAAAGAATAAGAAATGTTGACTTTTCTCCGTATATTATCTTTTGAGTGATGCAATGTCAAACTAACTATAACTCTCTTTCTATCGCTTGTAGTAATGATTGTAGGGTGTTTTTTATGCATTACTTGGATGCACTTGTAAATGGTCATAACATTCCACGCAGCATTCTTACACAAGTACCCATTAATGCATACTGAAAACAAGTATCTACAAGGTTGCTTACTGAAAGAAGTCAATAGGGAATTGCAATTGATAATGATAAGAAATTGATTGTTTTGCTTTGGATAACAATAAATTAGCTTTGTATTAATAAAGGTTTAGCTTTTGTGATAATGTTCATGAAAACCTTAGGAAAGTTAAGATGTTCTGTATGATCGTTGAACTTATGGCCATCAAATTGACTTTTAGGATTATGAATGTGCAAATCGATTAAGTTAAATGTTTTGGTATATTTTATTATTTAGTTAGCAATTAAATCCTTTAAGAAATTCTGCACATCTTTAATCAAGTTAGGTAAGAGGTCGAGTACACTCGACTTCAACTAAACCATGCCTAATATTCAGTAAAAATTATCAATTTTTTTCATCAAAGTCAGGGAAATAGTTGAAAATACTCGACTTCAACTGAACTACGGCCAATGTTCAGCAAAAATTGAAATTCTCCTCTCATTGAAGTCGGTAAATAATCGAGAATACTCAACCTAAATTGAACCATGCCTAATATTAAAGAAAAGCTCTTCATCAAGTCGGTCAATAGTCAAGAATACTCGACTTCAATGTAACATTACCTAAGTATTTATTCAATAAAAATTCTTCTCTTATCGAAGTCAGGTCAATAGTCAAGAATACTCAACTTTAATTTCGACTGCTTTCATCAAAATTGGATAAATAGTCGATAAATCTCAACTTTAATATAACCCTAACCAATATTCATTTAGTAAAAATCCTTTAAGAAATTCTGCACATCTTTAATCAAGTTAGGTAAGAGGTCGAGTACACTCGACTTCAACTAAACCATGCCTAATATTCAGTAAAAATTATCAATTTTTTTCATCAAAGTCAGGGAAATAGTTGAAAATACTCGACTTCAACTGAACTACGGCCAATGTTCAGCAAAAATTGAAATTCTCCTCTCATTGAAGTCGGTAAATAATCGAGAATACTCAACCTAAATTGAACCATGCCTAATATTAAAGAAAAGCTCTCCTCATCGAAGTCAGGTCAATAGTCAAGAATACTCGACTTCAATGTAACATTACCTAAGTATTTATTCAATAAAAATTCTTCTCTTATCGAAGTCAGGTCAATAGTCAAGAATACTCAACTTTAATTTCGACTGCTTTCATCAAAATTGGATAAATAGTCGATAAATCTCAACTTTAATATAACCCTAACCAATATTCATTTAGTAAAAATTCTTGACTTTTTCATATAAGTCGAGTAAAGAGTTTAGGATTCTCAACTTCAATGTAACCTTACCCAAGTATTTATTCAGTGAAAATTCTCAACTTTTGCATAGAAGTTGGGTAACTAATTAAGAATATTATACTTAAATTGAAATTTAAAAAAATTTCTTTAATTAATTCGGGTAAAAAGTAGAGTATACTTGACTTCAATTATATTAATATGTAATCATTTATTAAGATATGTAATAACCGTTATATAGTATCTGCAACAACCCTAATTTATCCAATAAACCTTAAATATAATTTTATCTCATAGCAACCACCAAATTCATTCTTATAAAATCTCAATACATAAATCTTTATACAATGAATCGGGATAGTTCTCTAGTTGCTCCAAGCACTTAAGTCGCGACCCAAACACTCCATGATGCCACCCTTTAAAGACGGCAGACCATCTACAATCCTCTACCAAACCCTGTATGGACACATAAAGTTAAATTTAATATATGTTTAAATAACATTAAAGAAATAAATAAAGCATAAATTAATGAAAAAACATAAATAAACGTAACGAATTGAGTAATTTACGTTGTATATAAATTTGAAACAAGGCATCACTACTCGTGTAACAACATTGGTGTCATATATTTTAGTCAATTGTGTCTATGACCACCACACTGACTGCATTTATATGGCAACTTTTCCTCTTCCTTAGATGGTATTCTATTATTCTTTGGATGGCCACTTGATTGCTTTTCTGAAGGAGGATATACTTCGCAAGCACATACATCACCAAAAACATCCTACCTCTCTTAAGGATGAATAGGATAAATGGTCTCAAAATACACTAATGCCCATGCATAATAGTAATGGGAGCAAAAATCATAGACTAAAAAATCTCAATCCTTTCACATTACTACAGTATGTACACATGATAATTGTTTGAGTTAAAATTCTCAACAAATAAAAGTTTTTCTAACATGTTCATATGTCTATCAAGGTCACCATCTTTGGCAACAAACTCATATAGATTTAAGTTGATCACTCGAAACTTCTGAGAGGTAATTTTTCTACCTCTCACTACCTTATTCGCCTATTTTGTTAGTCAACTATTTGTTGTTGCGCCTTCTTGACGATAGTTACGAAACCACTCATGTAGTTTGTCAATTATCCCATATATTAGTTGATAAATAGGTAATAATCAATCAAATTTTAGAATCCCATTAATGCATTCAACAATGTTCCCATCAAAGTGTGAACGTGGCCACTTGTCAATCCCACTTCTTCGAAATACTTTCCAACTGCCTCGCTAACCTTGTATATCTCATTTATATAATATATGAAGTATACTACTCGATATGCTTTTAAATCCATTTCAAATATACTACCAACATCAAAGTCCTTAAAGTGAGCCCTAAGGTTTTACTTTAAGTGGTATGTACAAACCTTAGAGGTGGCATTCGGGATGATAGTAACTATATATTTCTTAATACTTAGACGAAAATCAGAAATAAAAACCAAATTTTCAACTTCTCTAATTGATTCCCCTAGCTTTATGACAAACCATAGTCAAAATTCATTATTCTCACTATCACCGACACCGAAAGCCAATGAATAAATTAAATTGTTACCATCCTTGCAAGTGGAAATGAACATGGTTACTTTATATTTTCTTTTAAGGCAATAATTGGCCTAATGGAAGAAAAAAAAAATCCCCTCAAAGAACTTTCTATTGCATGAAGAAGTACTTGAAGTGATTTGTGTCATCAACCTCAAGGAAAGTTTAGATTCTTGGATGCTTCTTCTCAAGCATTGCCATATATTAAGGAAGCAATTTATAAGACTCTTCAGGTGATCCTTGACCAATTTGCATTGCAAGTTCTCTTGCTCTCCATGCTTTGTGATAACTTATATCGTAACTATATTGTTATTAAAAATCTTGCCTAGTGTCTTCAGCCTTATATGAAGAAGACAAACTATTATACTTAAACTGAATATTTTGGGCAATTAGTTTCGTAGAAGCTTGTTGATCGTCTTTCTTAGAAACATTATGGAGAACAAGGATGTAGATGGCAGTACTTTTTTATTTTGAAAATACCACAATCATTGACCTTAATAGCACGAAAACACCATTTATAATTTTTATCCACACAAGTAACAACATGTATATCCTTACCAGACTTGAAGATTTTATATTCAAAATTTTTTGTTATAGTATATGTGCTAAGCATGCCTTGCAAGACCTCTTTAGAAGAAAATTGTTGTCTTTCCATAAATCCATCACTATCATTGCCAACTTTGTTCGATGCTAAATTGTCAACACTAAAAAATGAATCATTCATGCATATTAAATTACTATTAGCAAGTAAACTAAGGGGCCTCTTTTTTTTTACTTAATAATTTATTGACTTAATTTCAATCAATTAAGTCATTAAGTTATTAAGCTAATTTTTTAGCTTTTTACTTAATCTAAAAGGTCTAAATGATATCAATAAAAGAGATTAAGAGATTTTCTAAAATATCCCTATCTAATTAATTAATTTTCGTCCTTATCTAAATAAAGTTTAATAATTAGTTTTATTACTCATCTCTATATAATTTGTAATAATATATAGCGGTAGACTATTATTATTTTTATCTTTTTATTTTCTTCAAATTACCATTGTTTATCTTCATTATTTTTTATAAATATTTTTCATTTAACAACATTATTAACTATAATAAAATTGATTAACATATATAATATAGCATATTAAAGAGTTGTATTTAATTGAGTATGATTTATGTTATGATAATATATTTTCTTATTTATATTCTTTGAGATGTTTATTGTTTGTTTAAAATATATAATTTGTAAGGGCATAAATTTAAATATATTAGTTTTCAGATTTTTTAAGTTAAAAAATAATTTAATATTTATTTTTAGCAATTCAGAAAAATATATATAATTTAAATTCAGACATTCAGCTTTATTTAAAATTCAGACTAATTCAGGTCTATTCAGATTTTAGACAAAAAAATAAACACCACCTAAGTTCTAGTAAATAGTTGTTACTGGAGCGTAGCTGAGTTACAGTCAACACTGATGAACTATCAGTTGGTGCTTTAACATATGTTAGTGTTGTGTGCTCTACACGAAAATGGACCTTGGTTGGTTCATGTTCTATATCAATCTGTGCATTGGGCATAATTTATTATTCTAATTCATTTCCACTGCCAAAAGGGTCAGGAATAAAACCATCATATTTATTTTGACTTTTTCAACTTCATATTGGAAGGTTGATAAACCAAAGGTTTAAAAATAACAACTCTCCTCCCATAAAGGGTGTGTCGGTGATGGACTATTCTCTGTCCTTATATGGCCATTAGACTCGCAATATTTATTTTACATTCATAAGTGATGGAGAGAGGATTCCTGAAACTGCTAGTAGGTTCTTAAAAAAAATCTATATCAAAATCATTCAAATTTCCATAGGTGGCAAAGACTCTGACGATGTTTTGAACTTGAACTTTATGTTAATAACAAATTCAGAAAGGTCAATACAAATAACTTGTGCAACTCTTTCAACCAGTTGCTCAAATGTAGTTGAATATAGCACTTCAATACCCTATATCTAGGGCTTTTTATTTAAATATACCTAACTTGCCCCTAAATACCAAATTTATATCCTATTACATACAAATGCCTCACGAAAGTGAAAAAAGTAAAAAATATCCTTACAAAAACTATTTATCTACGTTGTCTTCCTCTCTCACAGTTTCTTCCTCTCACCATTTATTTCTTACGATTTCTTCTTCTCACTATTTTCTTCCTTTCTCATTATTTCATCTCTTACCTCCAATACAAAGACTTTTGATAAATATAAACTCTTCAAAATGTGCATTATCAAGTGGTGGATAATGTATGTTTGAAATATAAACATTTTATATGCTTAGGGTTTGATTTGATTTTATTACAATTATATTTTTTGATGATTTATGAGTTTAATTGTACATTATTCATTTTTATACTTACACACATGCGTACACGCATACACACGCACACACATACACACACACACACTATTACATAAAATGTAAGGATTTGAGACATTAATTTAAGTTATGAGTAATTCAAAAATCATTACAGGAAGAAGACAAACACAAAGTCAAGTATTTAGTCGAGTAAGAAATGAAGTAATGGAGTTGAGTAAATCGAGTATCTAGTCGAGCAGGAAATCAAGTAAGGAAGTGAAATAAGTTGAGTCAATTATGCTATAAGTCAAGTATTAAGTCAAGAAATACATCGAGTAAGAGTAAGCCTAGTAGGAAAGAATACTCGACTCTTTACCCGACTTAATTAAAATGAATTTTTTATTTCAATTTAAGTCAAGTATTCTCGACTAGTTACCGAACTTTCACGAAAAGTCAAGAATTTTTACTAATTGAATGCTTAGACATGGTTAAATTAAGGTTCAATATCATCAGCTTTTTACCCAACTTAATTAAATAAGATTTTTTCATTTTTATTTAAGTTGAATATTCTCCACTAATTACTAGACTTTTATAAAAAGTCGAGAATTTTTGCTAAATGAATACTTGGGCAAGGTTAATTTAAGGTCGAGTATTCTCGACTCTATACTTGACTTACATAAAAAAGTCAAGAATTCTCTAAATAATTTTTCATTTCAATTGAAGTCGAGTATTCTAGACTATTTACCTGACTAACGTTAGAAAAGTTGAGAGTTTACGATGAGTTACTGATTGTGCATGGTTTAGTTGAAGTCGAGTATTCTTGACTATTTACCCGACTTCGAGGACTATTTACCCGACTTCGAGGATATGAGTTCAATTTTATGAGGATTTAATTGATGTTATTTTTGTACTTTCTCTGATTTTTTAAAGTATATATGTGTAAAATTTAAGAGTATTATAATTTAAGTTATATATTGGATATTTTGGAGGAAATGGGGTATATCCCACACAATTCTCCCCTATATCTACGTATCGATAAATTTGTATCCACCATTCTCTTAAGTCCATTCACCTGAAACAAGATAGGAACATGTGTGTTTCCATTGATGAGTGAAAACACAACCATCATTAAAAGGTAAAGCAAAAAAATTATTGAAATAGTTGAGTAAAATTACACTACAAGACTTACTCAATTTATTCAAATGATTTACTCAACTTTATTACTCAGCTCTAATTCAATTCATTCAAAAAACTTATTCAAATTTTACTTGACTTGTCTGAAAAATAACTCGACTCTTGCTCAACTTGTTCATAAAACTTACTCAACTTTTACTCGGTTTATTTTAAAAATTACTTGACGCTTACTCAACTTAATATTCATCTTATTCAGTTATATAACTCTTTCAACTTATTCAAAAACTTACTAAATAAAAATTACTTGACGCTTACTCAACTTAATATTCATCTTATTCAATATACTTACTCGACTAAATATTCGACTTACTCTTCATTACTTCACTTCTTACTCGACTTGTACCGCTTCATACTTGACTTCTTCGTGGACTGATTTTTCATTTACTCATAACTTATATTATGGTCTTAAATCCCTACATTTTATGCAACAATGTGTGTGTGTGTGTGCGAGAACAAAAGTGAATAAGATACTATTAAAACTCATAAATCATTAGCAAATATATTTGTAATGAAATCAAATCAAACCCTAAACATACAAAATGCTTGCATTTCAAACATGCCTCATCCACCACATCCACCAGTTGACCATGCACATTTTGAAGAGTTTGTTTTTATCAAAAACCTTTGTATTGGAGGTAAGACATAAAATGGTGAGTGGAGAAAACCGTGAGAGGAAGAAATGACGTAGATTCATGATTTTTTTAAAAGTATTTTTCACTTTTTTTACTTTCACAAGGCATATGTATGTAATAAGATATAGATTTAGAAGGGGTAAATAGAGTATAATAAAATAAAATAAAAAAACCCGTGATGCAGTATCAATTCTCTGCCTCAATCGTGGCAAGACTCTTAACGAAATTGGATTCGGTTCATTAGTCAAATTCACTAGTGGGGCATCTACTTTTTGGCCCGAGTCATTCTGCAAGCCCAGATCCAAAACCCAACAGAGCCCAAGATGCAGAATCAGAACGTCGTCATTTTTAAATAGAGCTTGTCATGTCCGTTGCTTATTTTCCGTCTACTTACATAATGCAGATTGCAGAAGTGAACGAACACTAATCGAAACGAAAAAAGCCATTTCAATGGCTTCGTCATCGTCACTTTCACCTCCTGAAGTTCCCAAGGAGCTCCACGTCATCAACCGCGAAATGCTCCTTAATTCACTGCGCCAACACCTGACAGAAACATCTCGTCCTTTACAGGGCTTCGTCCTTCTACAGGTAATCAATCAATCTTCTCATAATGATACGCAATAACTATAAATTAATCGTGTTCTTATAGTAATATGATCACTTGTCGATTTTTTCGATCAATCCTTCTACAGGGAGGCGAGGAGCAGACACGTTACTGCACCGATCACCTCGAACTCTTCAGGTGCTTGAACAGGGATCACTTGATAACATCCTTAATATTTTTCATATTTAGATTTCAGTACTTGTAGCTTGTGATTATTGATGATTTTTTATTGTATTATTAGGCAGGAGAGTTATGTTGCTTACCTGTTTGGAGTTATAGAGCCTGGCTTCTATGGAGCTATTGTGAGCTCATTCCGCTTTTTTGTTATTGCTGCTAAATATGTTTATATCTACTGGTGTGGGAGCTTATGCGATTTATTGATCATTGAATTTATCTATTTATTTATTTATTTTTGGTTATTCTTTCTCAAAGGATATTGTGACTGGAAACTCCATTCTATTTGCTCCTAGACTACCTCCTGATTATGCAGTTTGGTTGGGGAAAATAAAGCCATTATCCTACTTTCAGGTGACTACAATGTCAGTGATGGCTGATTTGCTTGGTTGAATTTTGATGAATATTTGTTGTTTATAGTTTTATTTACAATTGTACTTCCCTCTCTTGCAGGAAAAATACATGGTTAACATGGTCTACCATACTGATGAGATTGTAGGAGTTTTACAAGACCATTACAAAGGGCCTGGAAAACCTTTACTGTTTCTCTTGCATGGACTGAACACTGATAGTAATAATTTTTCAAAACCGGCTCAGTTTGAGGTTTAGTCTCATTCTTTTATTATCTTCCTGTGTTTTTTGTTTATGCCTGACAAAAAGAGTGTTGCATTGATATCAAAATTCCAAAATTATTTCAAAGTATATGTTTTGATTTTAATTTAATTGGTTTATTTCTTGATTTAGGGGATGGAAAAGTTTGAGACTGAGCTGAATACATTGCATCCTATTTTGTCTGAGTGCCGAGTTTTGAAGTCAGACCACGAGCTTGCTCTTATCGAGTTTGCAAATGATATAAGCTCTGAAGCTCATGTTGAGGTAACTATTTGGTGGTGGCTATGTCATATGCAATGAATACCAATGTATTTTATTTAGATGAAGTTAAAGAACAGTGTTTTTGATAGTTCATTAGCCATAGAACCATGGAACTATAATCGTTTAATATTTTTGTAAAAGGGTTCGCTAATTTCTTCTCAGTTGTTTTACCCAACCCTCCTTGAGAAGGTATTCTATTTGTTTAACTATAGACCTAGATAATAGTTTCTGCAAATCAGTTGTGTATCCATAGAACAATTTATCACTTATTATAGTGTCACGATGTCTGGATTAGGTAAGTGGCTTCATTAACCCTTTGCAAGGAGACAAATAGGACAGAGGGGGAAGAAAATCCTTCTAATATTTGGAAATCTATTCAGCTAAACAATTCTTGTCTTGTCCTGATTTCAAAATTATGTTTTAATATAATGTATGTTGCTATTTGGCATTCCAACTAGGTTATGAGAAAAACTAGAGTGGGCATGAAAGAGTATCAGATGGAGAGCATGTTTCTTCACCACACTTACATGTACGGTGGCTGTAGGCATTGTTCATATACATGTATTTGTGCCACCGGTGAGAACAGGTGAGAGATTTCTTAAACTGCAACTTTTTATCATTCTAGGATAGTGATGCCTATTAGCTGCATGTTAATGAAACTATGATGTGTGTGTATTGAGGATACATCTAAATCAAATGAAAATATGTAACTTCAAATAGCTAATATGACGTTCTTTAATTTCTGAGATTTTCAATAATATTTGGTCATTTGGTTTATTTCTTTTATTATGTTCTTGCATGTGCTTTGAAATATTTCTTTCCAAAAGGGTTTCAGTCTGTAAGAGATAACAGGGCACCAACAAGTAATGTTGCTGTTTTGGTTGATTATGAAGGGTCAAATGAAGGATAAATCATCGAAACTATGTTTTTAAACTTAATGTTGGATTAGAAATATTGTTGCAGGAACTCTTCAAAGCCAATGATTTCGATAACCCAATGCAAACACTATGTGTCTACATCTCACGTGTTCTGCCATCATTCCTGAGTGCATGGTTTGTTAGTATAGGCTTATTGTAGATGCATGTAAGCTTCATGAGATGAAACCTTTGACTCTGTGATTGTCCCTTTTCTATTTCTTGAACTGGAAGATGTTGATTTAATTTCTTCTCTCAGAAATTTAATTGAGGATATTTCATTTAATAATTTAGATGAAATGGAGGTTAATCATGTCATTTAATTATTTGAAGAAAAATGTATCCTTCAAACCTCTTTATTAATAATGGTTGCTTTCTGAATTGAATTCTATCCTGAGCATTTTAGAATTCATACTTACAAGCACCAGCTTTCTATGTGAAAATGATACAGTATTTATCTTCCAGAAGGGCTAAGCATGCTATTTGTTAGTTATTCACAAGGTTTCTGCAGTCATGTATTTAGTTTAGATTTTTGCAGCTGCTTATTTATGCATTAAAAATATACTGTGTGAGTTTGATTGGTGTTTGGGTGTTATTTTCTAATGTAAGTTTTACTTCCACATATGGAATAGCTAACGGTATTTATGTTTTATGGTTTAGTGCTGTTCTCCATTATGGGCATGCAGCAGCTCCAAATGACAGGGTACAGTTGACTCTGCTTCTTTATCCTTTCATCATTTTTAAATAATGGTTGAATCAATGCCTTAAGAAGCTATAACTACCGTGCTATTTTCAATTTGGTTATTTTTTTTGAAGCCAAAAGTAGTGACATTTTATTTTATTTTTTTTATTATCTGTTGTGGTGATTCCTGTTTAAAAGGCAAGATAATGTGTAGTTTTGGTTAATATTTTGAAAGAAAGGAAACATTGTTTTGAATTTGAATGCACGATCTTGGATTTAGACATGGACAGCCATGCACTTGAGAAAAATGGACAAAAATAGACTTTCCATTTTATGTTGGAAGTTGTCTCCATTGCGTAACATGGTAAAATTGTATTGGTATCACTAAAACATTCTACCTTATTCAGAGTGTGAAAGAACATTTCACTGCAAAGATAGATAAATTGATGGATAGATAGAAACTATTACATAAATAGGAAAAGAATATCAGCAAGACATAACATTCTCTTTATTTAAAGCTTCAAGATTTATGTCTGTTGGGCTGGTTTCTGCAAGCAAATACTCAATGATTCTATCCAAGCAGATTCATATTTGTTGATTGTAGTATTTCTTACGTAAGCATGGACATTTCTGTGATTTCTTGGTAAGTTTAATATGTAATATGCCATATGATTGAAGATCTTAAATGTTCTTGAAGCTAGGATCCTTTTTGGTGCAGAGTCGAATTAATTATTTGTGAATCGTTAGGTTAGGATATGAAGTCTCATATTGGCTCTATGTGATTGCGATCTGATTTGTACTATGACTTCTGCTTTTTCATTCATTTTCTTTAAAAACTGTGTGGTATTTTGATGGAAACTTTATGGCTGAATAGTTAATATGTGAATAGTTTTATCCATTGGAAGATTGGTTTGGAATTCTCAGTTACTTATCCAGTTAATTATTTAAGTTTGTTAAGTTTCTGTAATCTGTCTAATGCCTTTTCTGCAGACCTTGGAAGATGGAGATATGGCATTGCTTGATATGGGGGCTGAGTACCAATTTTACGGGTCTGACATTACTTGCTCATTCCCTGTGAGTCCTTGTACTACAAAGGATTACCCCCATGTTGTTTCTGTTCCTCTATCTTAGTTCTTAAATATTTCATACTGTTTTTGCAGGTAAATGGGAAGTTTACAAGTGATCAGAGTCTTATATATAATGTAAGTGATACACTTAGAGGCTGTTTATTACCACCTCTTCCTTCCCATTTCTGCTTTGAGGGAGAGCTGGCTTCAAATTAAATCCTGTCATTAGAAAGAAGTTTGTAGTCAGTGTCTCATAGAGTTTTCACAGCTAGGATTTCCTTTTTTAAAATTAACATGTTCTGCAGGCCGTCCTCAAAGCTCACAATGCTGTCATAAATGCAATGAAACCTGGAGTGTGCTGGGTGGATATGCACAAGTAGGTTTGACAAGTAAAAATGAGTGTTTTACCTATATATAGTTACTGAATGTGGTTTCATTCATGATTCTCAGTAGGCGTGTGAAGTTGCATATTCTGCTTTCACTTGAAGATATCCTTTGACATTTTTTTAAAAATGCTGATAACTTTCCCTTCGCCTTGCAATCATCAAATTGATAATTGCTTCTTGTTACTATCATAGATTGGCAGAGAAAATTATTCTGGAGTCGCTGAAGAAGGGTGGTGTCGTGGTTGGGTAATTTGCAATTTCACCGTGACTCCTTGTCATTTACTTTCAGGTTCTCATCTTTTTTAGAAGAGAAAAAAACAATTTCTACATAGTCAGAATCTGTCTGTAGGAATGTGGATGAGATGATGGCTGCACGATTGGGTGCTGTTTTCATGCCTCATGGTCTTGGGCATTTCTTGGGTATTGACACTCATGATCCTGGCGGCTACCCAAAGGTTTATATGTTCAAGTTAACAGCTGATGGATTTTAGTTCCTTTTCTTGTTTCGTCTTCTTATTTCTTTGGACTGGAACAATGGAAATGATTTGCAGGGAACGGAAAGACCAAAAGAACCTGGCTTAAAATCTCTACGTACGGTTAGAGAACTCCAGGAGAGAATGGTAACTAATGTTTTGTTAAGTCAAACTTATGCTCTGTTTAAGATTATGATTAAATCCTATAGATTATCTCCTACCAATTTTCTTATATTTCTTTTAATTCTAAATTGGTTTTCTACCAGATTTTCAAATATGCAATTTGTCTTTCCAAATTCTTTCCCAAGAGATTGTACTTGGAATTTTAATATGATTGTTGTTTTTCATTTGCTTGTCTAAAATTTTCCGTGTGGCAGGTTAATTTACTAAAATAAAAAATTTAAAATTGATTTAAAATTTAAAACATAGCATTATAGGTGATCCACCTTGATTTGCCTAGCTTTTATAATGTGATTTACATAATGACCCATGATCAAAGTGATTGTCTTTTCCTGTGTTTTACTTGGAGGATTCATTTTGGGTTAAGTTTTCATATGATGTGGTATAGGCATATACCTATGCCTCATGAAAATCAAATCATTCTTCTGCATTTACAATGATATGGGTGGATTTTGAATGTCTATATAAATGCAATGGTCATCTAGATATTGCATTGTTGCTGTACTTTGACGCTGTTGTTAGTTGTCTTCTTTTGTTGTTTCCCACATCAGCTCTATTATTGAGACAAATTGTTCTTTGAAAGGCATGGGAAAATCTAAGCTTAGATGCTATCTTATAGGTGATCACGGTGGAGCCTGGATGTTATTTCATTGATGCTCTGTTGGTCCCAGCCATGGAAAATGAAAACACTTCCAAGTTTTTTAATCGTGAAGTAATTGGCAGATTCAAAGATTTTGGCGGTGTTCGCATTGAAAGTGATGTGGTACTCCTCTATACACTGCTTACATTTGCCCCTAATTGGAAGACAATTTCTTGCTTTTGCATCATACTTGCATATTTGTTATTCTGACTTGAGACATTTTTTATGATATCTTGTGATTATTTGATGGTTTTTACTTTTTCTTTTTCAATGTAATAGCTTGTCACTGCCAGTGGAAGCAAGAACATGACAAGTGTACCTCGGGATATATCAGATATTGAAGCAGTAATGGCAGGCGCTCCATGGCCTCCGAACAAGACTGCTCCATCAAATAGTTGAAAGTAGTGCCAAAGATCTAAGAATAAGGCCCTGTTAGTGGAAGCTTTGGTTGCAGACACCAAATTTCTTGTTAGAATTATGAGCCAATTATTTTGAAACTGGAACTCTGAACTAGAATTTTATCAAATGGTAAGTGCTTGTTGTTCTCAAAATAGAATTTGAGTGGTTAGCTTGGACAAAAAGTGTGTGTGTGTAAATAAATGGGGAAGAAAGTAATTCACTATATTCTTTTCTTTAGAGATTATGCATATGGTTTTCGTCACAAGGAGCAATGGATAATTTCCACTTCGCTCTGAAAGGTACAGTTATATCAGGGTGGTTGGTTGCCTTAAAATTTAACTTTTCATCCATTAGATTTATGCAATCCAATAGTAGATGGGTAGAGATAAGAAAAAAAGACTTAAATTTTTATGAATGTAAATCTTACCCGACACCTTAATTTTAAAACCTAAATTTTAGTTTGTCCATCTTTCCAAATATCAAATAGTTGGCAATTAAACACTCTACAATTTCTTCAAATATGCAATTTTTTTTTCTTTTTGAGAAATTAAATAAGAAATGTTTGTTTCTTCTTTATACACATAAAAATTTATTCTTTACTATAAAAATGAGTTACAAAATATGGCACCTAGCTATTTGTTCATTTAAAATATTTCTAAAAGATTAATTTAATTTTACTTTTTTAAATATTTATTTACGTACTGATAAATGAAAGAGTGACAAGATAAGCTTTTATCAAAATGTTTTTTTCAAACTAAAATAAGTTTATATTATTTTAATCAAATTCTCCTCTCATCAAATTTAGTAACTGTTTTAACTGTTTTAATAACATAATCATAGTATTTCTTTCTCTTCAATAATGATGAAATAAAAAATAATATATTAATATCTAAAGAGTCTTTTGGAACCCTTATTAAAAAGAGAGAAGAACAATCTCATTTAAAAAATATTTAGAATCTTTACTGCTAATACAACTCTTTAAATAAGAAATAAAATTTATTTGAATAACTTTTGAAGATACATTTGCGTATAAGGAAATAAAAGATAAATGTGAACACTTGTCTTCCGAAGTTACCTAGAAAAACTAATTTAAAGTGTTTGAAATTGTATTAACTTTCAAAGTAATTAATTTCTACCTTAAATAATAGGGTGTTTACTAAATTAGAATTATTTGACAATCACTTTTTAAATAATTTATTATGCTTGATTGACAATGAATGTAAAAGCGTAGTGTTAATGTACAATGAGAAAAAAATGACTTTGTTTATATTTTTTATTATTTGAATTTTATTTTTTATTTGCTTTTATTTTTACGATATATTCTACTTTATTTATTATATACTTAATATGTTATTATAATAATTAATTAATTAATAAACTACATTTTTATAACAATTAAAAAATTTAGTGAAAGATGATGCTCAATGCCAGTTGGTACTATTTGGTTAATATACAGTTTAAATACTATTCTCAAGGAATCATAAAGTTCTGTGTCCAAGTGCTCACCATATATATTTATATTATCCTTGCATTAAACTTGTAATAATATTGTCTCTGGTCCTTTAGAAACATTACTACCACAATATTCTTCTTGAATGTCTACCCCCATGTTTGTCTCTTCATCTAGAACAAAATCTAAGTCATTCTCCATTTTTCCAAAATGATAATCATGCAAAGCAAACTTTCTAATATAATTATGTAATTATGTAATTATGTAATGCCATGGCTGCAATGATTATCTTTACATACTTTGTGAACGACTCAGCTATATTAACATACCTCTTAGAATTCTCCATTTTTATTTTCATACTCTAAAATTATGTTTGATAACATTTTGGAGTAAAGAATGTGCATAGTTGAATACTTCTTATTGACTAATGATTGGCTACTTTGATGAAAAACATGGCAAGTGATATATCTCTCGCAATTATTTAGTCCCAGTTACGTTATCACGTAAGGATATCATGCATATCTACAAAATAGTATTTTCATAATATTAAAACACATTTAGTTAAAATGTGTTTTAAGAGAAGAACAACAACAACAATAATAAAATATAGTGTTATTATTATTATTATTATTATTATTATTATTATTATTATATCCAAGAGTTCTTGGAAAACTCAAAGATGGTAGTGAATGATTTTCAGAATATTCTTGCATTATAAATAGTACCTTTCCATCCAACAATTGCAAATATAAATTGTATATCAAATTACTAATAGCTTTAATGTTTTGAGTTTCATTCCTTTTCTATCAATATATAGTATTAGTTTGATCATCAAGAAGTAATACTATAGGAATATGAACATTAAGTATAACTTTTTTGCAATCTTGAAAATAAATAGTCAATTATCCACTGACTACATATTTTTTTTTACTTTTTTAAAAATACACATATTTTTTTTTGGCCGATTTCCACCAGAAGTTATATTTTCTTATACATTTTCACTTCACCTGCACACTATTATAACTTTACTGATATCATAGGGGTAAAATCATCATTTCATATGCATAGCAAAAACTGATGTTGTTTATACACGGTTGAAAGAGAAAAAAGAAAAGGGCAAAAATGGTCCAAAATACCACAATCAACAAAAACAGTTGTCGTTTTTTCCAAGCACAAGATCATTAGCCTTTCTTTCACCCTTTAGCAAATAGCCAAACAATTGAAAAGTTGCAGCCAGCTATGGCTGGCTAGGTAGAGCAAGCTGAATTTAAGAAAACTTTGTAGTAGACAGTCAATCTTTGAGGCTTAAGTTGTTGTGGCGTAGTTGTTAATTAACATAGAGCTGCTAGTGGTAGAGAAAGTGAAGGAGATTGGTGAGAGGTTGGGGTACATAGTGGAGAAATGAAAGGTAGATGATGTGGGATTGGCAAAGCTGGGGAAAATGGGGTTGCTTTTTGGAGTTTTAATGGATATTGATCTTGAAATGTTTATGGTGGAAGTGAAAGTGATAGATAACAGTGGTTGCCATAGCACATTGCCGGAGTTTGAGGATGGTAATTGGGAGTAGTTGCAAATGGGGCTTGGGGATATTGTTCTTTCTTGGTATAATAGTGATGTGTTATCATGTGAAGAAAATTGTAAATTAGATTTTGATGTTATGTAATGTGAAGAAAGGGAAATTTTCAAAATTAACCCAAAATTTTTTTAAATATTCATATTTAATCCTTCAAATTATTTTCTATCATAACTAGCCAAGCATAACCCTTTTACCTCAAACTACCCTCTTTATTTAAGCCAAATTTTAAACTCTCCTGACCAAACCAAATCATAAGTAACTTTCTCTCTGGACTCATCATCGACAACGACAATCGGCAATGACAATTACCAATAGCAATAATAATTCTAACCAAATACACCCAAATCGAACTCTAATCCAAAACCTAGGTATGCTAATTGAAAGGGATTTAATTTTGTAAATCTATTGTACATCAGCTGTTTGATAAAATGTTTCTTAGATTGTTTGTTTATACTTTATTTTTTAATAACCAAGTGTTTATGAGGTGTGTGTTAACTTGAGAATGTATTTGTGGTTTGATTTGGTACGAGAATTTTATAATTGGTGCCATTGTAGGTTGATGCGACCCTGTCGCACCAAATTTGTGCGACATGGTGCCTGTCGCATTAAGAGACGGTTTAAGTTAATATGTTTTGGTGCAGCAGGGTTTATGTCGCCCAAATTTGAAAGACAGGCACCCTGCCTACCATGAAACAATTGCACCTAAACTGTCTTTTGGTGCGATAGGCACCCTGTCGCACCAAGAGATAGTTGGGATAAAAATATTTGTTAGTGTCTATCGCACGCATATGAGGCCTAATCATCTGTCGAACCAAAATATAGTTTCATTTTCTATTAATTTTTTAAAATATCATGTCATGTAATATAATAATATTATATAAAATATCTCTCATATTGTCTTTATGATGTTTTATAGCTTGGAATTATATTTGTTTTTATAATTTCAGGTTCAATAGATTCAGTTGTGCTTCAATTGTGTTATAATGGTTGGTTGGAGATGTTGGTCGATGACAGTATAGAGTATGTGAATGTTAAGAATATAACTTTTTAGTTCGGAAAAATTATGTGTTTGATCAGTTTTTGGCAAGAATATATGAGGTATTGCAAATAAATCCTCATGAATATAGTATCACGATAAAGACAACTTTGAGGTCTAGTACACAATATATTGTGCATGTTCACTACCCATGAACATATTTAATGATGAAATAGTGAAGGTTGTATTACATATAGCCTTTGATGTAACTAACTATGAATGTGTCCCTATATTTGTTACCAAATCTTCTTGAGTTCTGAGCCAAGATCTTGAGCTACCGATCGAAACTGAAACTGAAACTTCCTTCCGAGTAAACATGTATGTCCCTGATATTGAAGAAGAGGTGTGGCAAGAGATGATGATGTTGCAGCAATGTTACCCTCCACTCAATGACAATAATGACAACGTTAATGATAAAAGCATTACATTAGCAAATGTTAAATAAAAGGTGTTACCATTAACGATGCAGTTAGAGCAACATTACTCTCCATTTCACAACAACAATTTCCGCGACAATTATGATCCTATTAATCATATTAGCAACACAAAACCCAATAATATTTGAGCGAAACCGTCTGATAGTACAAGGGGCACTCACTTTAATAATGCAGTTGAAGATGGGGGCATTGGTCATTCTAATATTTCTATCAATAATAGAGACATCCAATCGATTCCTTCTATAGCTCATTTAAAAAGAAAAATTGACCCTCTCACAAGTCTTGCTCCAATTTTTGCCTTCAGACATGGTTGCTCCAAACTTTGTTAGTAATTGTAACTCAAATGATGTTGGTGTGGTAAACTATTCGTTGAGAATAATGAGTTAATATTAGAATTGCATAAGGTTGCCTTAAGGGATAAGTTTGATTTCAAAATTGCACGGTCCACAACGACATGTTTTGAGGCCCACTGTTATTCAGAATCATGTAAATGGCGTCTTCAAGCAATAAGATGTTCAAACGAGCACAATGTTCTTTGGGTGGCAAGGAGAATCGACAATGTACACACTTTTCATAATGAGGTATTGTTTGATCGTCATCATCAAGTAAGGAGCTGAGTTGTTGATTACATTATCACAGATAAATATATCTAAGAGAAAAGGATATACACTCTGAATGACATCAAAATAGATATGCAGTAGGAATACGGTGTGCACTTAACATACCAGCAAGCATATCGGGTCAGAGAAGTTAGTCTTGAAATTATTTGAGGGAATCCAGCAGAATCATATAGTTTGCTTCCAAAATACTTTCACATTTTAACCAAAACAAATGAGGATACAATTACACACCTTAAACTAAATGGAAATGGTAATTTTTTATACTACTTTGTAACTCTTGAATCTTCCATCAAGGGTTTCAAGCGGTTTATCAGGCCTGTAATTGTTGTTGATGGCACTCATCTAAAAAGACTATATTGAGGAAGCATATTTGTGGCAATATGTTTAGACGGAAACAATTAATTGTATCCATTAGCCATTGAGGTCGTGGATTCGGAAAACATTGAAGCTTGAGAATGATTTATGACGAAGCTACATAGAGTGATTGGTGATAGATCAGACTTAGTAATTATTTCCAACCGATGCAACGCTGTCAAGAGAGTTATTTTTAAAACTTTTTGTAATACTGCCCATGACATTTGTTTTTACTATGTCAAACGTAACATCAAGTAAAAATTTATGATGTCTAAAGCTGTTTGGGATAATTTTGAACCTATCTTTATAAACACAGCAAAAGCATATGGGCACGAAGAATTTAAAAAACAACTTAAGGGGTTGTGGATGTTGCACTCGAGTACGGCTGATTACTTAAAGAATCATGTTGGTACGTGTAATTGGGTAAGGTCTGAGTTCAAAGGTAAGAGGTACAGTATTCTTACCACCAACATCACGGAGAGCGTGAGTTCTTTTATGAGGGAACCATGAAAATTTTCAATTACTCATCTTGTGAATCACTTTAGAAAAACACTGCAACAATAGTTTTATGATAGAAAAATTGTGGCTGAATCGATGAATACTCGTTTAACAACGTGGACAGATGAAATAGTTGAAATTCTATTTAGGCTACCCAAGAGGGGGGGTGAATTGGGTTTTAAAAACTAAGCCAATAAAAATGCACAATATTAAAACTAATGTCTTAATTAAAATCAAAAGTAATAAATTCAACAATACTCAAATTAAAAAGGATAAGGGAAGAGAAATCAAACACTTGATTTTTACGTGGTTCGGCCAACCGTGCCTACGTCCACGCCTCCAAGCTCACCGGGCTTGAAGATTCCATTATGCAAGCCTCCAAGGCTTCAAATTACTTACACTTGACTTCAAAGGTGTCAATGGACCTTTACAATAAGAGATTAAACCCAATCTCTCAACCCAAGTGTTTCCCAACACTTACAATCACTCAATGATAGAAATTTAATAACAAATAATCTCTCACACACTCCAAATGATTACAATTAAAATTTTAATGTGTGAGGGAATGAAATAAAACACAATTGAAGCTCAAAGAAGATTGTTTCTCAGTAGGAAGCTCAAATATCAAAAATTTTGGATCTCTTGTTTGAATTTGATTGAGTCTTTTTATAGTTGGAGCTGAAAACTAGCCGTTATTGACTTTCTGATAATAATCGGATCGCCGTTTGTCTCTATCGGTTAGCCGTTTTGAATTTCCAACTAGCCGTTATCCTTTGATTTCAAATAAACGGTTTACCGTTTAACATTATCGGATCACCGTTTATTTCCAGTAACCTGCAAAACAGAACTCGGCTCTCCGTTTTTTATAAACGGTTGAAGACTAGAGAACTTCTCCTTACTGGAATGTATCGGTTAGCCATTTTAAATAAACGGTTCAAGACTAGAGAACTTCTCCTTACTGGAGCCGTTTTTAAATAAACGGTTCACCGTGAATTTCCAGAACATGTGACATATTTAGCTTACCGTTTGTGCTAAACTTGTTCAGCACTGTAAATTATCGGTTCACCGTTTTCCAATAAACGGTTCACCGTTAATTTTCTGTTTCATCATTTTTGAACTTTAAACAAGTGTATTGCTTTAGAAAATTCTTTTTAATAGCCCCAACACTTTAATCATGAACATATAATTTTTGTTATCATCAAAATCATTATTATAAGATTAACAATCTCCCCCTTTTTGATGATGACAAAATTTATATGTGAAGAAAAAAAAATTTTGTTTTAACTCCCCCTGAAAATAAGCTCCCTTGAAAAAATTTGTTTTTCCTTTTGAAATGTAACTGAAATATTTGAAATTATTCTCCCCCTTCAGCATCAAAAAGAAAAGAATTAAAAAAAAAATAGTTTCGTTTTGACAAGTAAAAATTTCGGCAGCATCTCCCCTGTATTTTAAACATCCCCAAAAATATATACCCAACAAAAACAATAAGAAATCAAGATACAACCAATTGCATTAAATCAATAAGAATAATATCAAAATGAGAAAACGATCATAGATAATAAAAACATCCAACATACATAAATAGTGCATAACACATGAAATGTTTGTGCGAAATCAATTAAGTTCAAAACACTAAGAAACTACTGCGGAGGAAGAGGAGGAGGAGTATAGGAAGAAGGAGGTATGGAGAGCGAAAAAGATGCGTTCTTTGTCCATCCAAGATTCTGCCTTCTTTGAAGCTTGGAAGGATGCAAACCGATCTCGAAAGGCTGCTGCTGCTGCCATTTCGAGAAAGTGTGCGAAAATCGCTAACAAGCTGCTGAAGAAGATGATCAGGAGCAGATGAAGCAGCTGAAGTAGATGGCCGATCAGTTTCCGTCTCATGCGCCGGAGAATCAGATTCTGCCGGAGGCTGTGAGGCAGATCCGCGACGAGGGGGCGGAGGGCGAGCACCGAGTCGAAAGTCAGGCAGCTGATCAGAAGTAAAGATGTCGTTGAGGAACCGGGCATCTTCTGGAGCTACGAGGGTGTCTTGGTTTTTCGCATTAGGCGTTTTTATCCAATCCTGACACCTTCGAGAAAACCCAATCGCCGAAATAGCCTCTTTCCCAATCTTCTTGGTCTCAACATACACGGAGTCTCGAAGAGGTACGCGAAAGTGTCGCAAAAGCTTAGAGATAATGTTACCGTACGGAAGTAGCCTATGTGTAACAGCAGGGGTATTCAACATATGGCGCAAAATAATATACCCAAGGTTAATACGGCGTCCACTAAGAAGACTATCAAGAATCCCGACATCCAACCTAGTGGCCTCATCTGAGTGTCTCTTCCTAGGGGTGACAATATGCTACAAAATGGTGTGTAGAATCCTAACCTGCAGCGGCAAAAGTTGGGCTCTAAAAGGAAGGGCGCAGATCTCATCAGTGAGATTTCGTCGCCGACAAATGTTTCTAACCCCTTTGGTATGGTTAAAATCGGCAAAGGATAATTCCTTCCTAGAAGTGTAGATATTATGTCCAGCAAGTGGGAGTCCTAAAATGGTGTTTAAATTAAAAACATCAAAATCAATAGAAACACCTCCAACACTGGTAACTATTCTATCTACTCTTTCTGCCGACAATTCCATGTTCGAATAAAAAACACGAACTAGGTTAGGATAAATCCTTTCCTCTAAGTCTAATGCCGACTCCCATGGCAACAACATCTGCTTAACACTTTTTCTACAAACAACCAACTCCTCAAAGTTATCTAAATCCACAAAGTAAGAGTCGATTACCTTTCGACCCATGAAACGGGTTTCGAAACGTTTAGCAAGCGGAGCGGTTGGAAAATGGAGTCTCTGGAACTCGGTTGTCTCTCTAGGAGCTATGGGGTTGCTCCTTGGGACAGCTTTCCTCTTCCTGCCGGTTCTAGAGGATTCAGCCATTAATGGATCGTTTAGAATGTGGGATTTTGTCAAAAAGATGAAAATGATGAAAACTGGACCAATAAAATGAATGAAAAAGAGTAGAGAAAGGTTTCTGAAGGCTCAATTTGGTAGGAAATCGTCAACAAATGAGTCAAAAAATCGAGAAATTTGTTCGCTTGCGCTTAGGGTTTCAATTTGGGATTTCGGGATTTGGGCAGCAATTTGATGTTTTGAATGGTTAAAACTTGTCTAAAGATGATGAAGAATGTTTCTATAATCGTGTTTTGGCAAGAAATGGCAAGAGAAACCAGAAATTTTAGAGAGAGAGAGCTTAGGGTTCGCGGGTTTCAGAGAAAACGGTGAGGGGGTAAGTGGAGATGAGGAAGAAAAACTGAAACAGTTTATAACGCAAGAAAACGGCGAGCCGTTTAAACAAATCGGTTCACCGATAGCGTCCAGAGAGCTAGAAAACATAATCGATTAACCGTTATTAATAAACGGTTAGCCGCTAATAAATAAAAAAAATTCTAGTGTTTCTGGATTTAAACAGTAAGCCGTTTTAAGAATAAACGGTAATCCGTTTGTCTTGACTTTGATTTCGTACATATGTTTTAATCTACGGCCAACATTCAATACATTTCTAAATCATTTAATTGATCAAGAATGTCTTGTAAGACCAATATAATGCATGATTACAAAATTTAAAACACATCCAAAGACAAACAAACATCATACTATAGAAAGGCAAAGAAGATATTAAATAAAACATTATGAGACATTTATCATTCCAAGCTCATGCCTAATCTTTGAAAAATGTTCTTCGCCAAGAGGTTTTGTAAAGATATCAGCGAGCTGTTTTTCAGTTGAAATAAAATGTAATGAAATATCTCCTTTTTGAACATGATCTCTTAGGAAATGATGTCTTATCTCTATATGCTTGGTCCTAGAATGTTGAATGGGATTCTTTGAAAGGTTTATGGCACTTGTTTTGTCACACATGATAGGTATATGATCAAGATTAATACCAAAGTCTCTAAGGGTTTGTTTCATCCAAAGTGATTGCGCACAACAACTACCGGCTGCAATATACTCAGCCTCGGTGGTTGAAAGAGCAACCGAGTTTTGTTTCTTACTAAACCAAGAGACAAGAGAGTGACCTAGAAAGAAACAAGTTCCACTAGTACTCTTCCTATCAATCTTATACCCAGCAAAATCGGCATCCGAATAACAAATTAAATCTAAATGAGTTCCCCTAGGATACCAAAGGCCAAGATCTACAGTTCCTTTCAAATATCGAAAAATTCTTTTAACAGCAAGCAAGTGAGATTCTTTAGGACATGATTGAAATCTTACACACAAACATACACTGAATACAATATCGGGCCCATGGCAGTTAAATAAAGTAAGGATCCGATCATACCTCGATATGCTTTGACATCAACATCTTTACCTTTTTCATCTTTGTCAAGCTTAATTGTTGAGCTCATTGGAGTACTTTTAGTCTTGCCATCTTCAAGTCCGAATCTCTTAAGTAAATCTTTCAAATATTTGGCTTGATTGATGAAGATTCCTTCTTCGTTTTGTCTTATTTGTAATCCGAGAAAGTACTTCAATTCTCCCATCATGCTCATCTCGAATTCTTTACTCATACAAGATGAAAAATCCTTACACAGAAACTCATTAGTAGAACCAAAAATGATATCATCAACATAGATTTGAACAATAAGTATATCTTGATTCTTATGCTTGATAAAAAGTGTAGTATCCGCTTTACCCATTGAAAAACCGTTTTCCAAAAGAAATTTACTAAGTCTATCATACCAAGCTCTAGGTGCTTGTTTTAATCCATACAATGCTTTTGACAACTTGTAAACATGATTTGGAAATTTTTCATTTTCAAAACCAGGAGGTTGTTTTACATACACTTCTTCCATGATGTAACCATTTAAAAATGCACTTTTGACATCCATTTGATACAATATAAAATTCTTATAGCATGCAAATGCTAAAAGCATTCTAATGGATTCTAATCTTGCTACGGGTGCAAAAGTTTCATCAAAATCAATTCCTTCTTCTTGATTGTAACCTTGAGCCACTAACCTAGCTTTATTCCTTACAACCACACCCGATTCATCCATTTTATTCCTAAATACCCATTTAGTGCCTATAATGGATTGATGTACTGGTTTAGGGACTAATTCCCACACATTATTTCTCTCAAATTGATTTAATTCCTCTTGCATTGCCATAATCCAAGATTCATCGTTTTCCACATCCGCAAAGGATTTTGGTTCAATTTGAGATATAAATGCGGTATGTGCACATGTGTTCCTAAGTGATGATCTAGTAGTTATACCATGTGAAGGTTCTCCTAAAATCAAGTCTTTAGGGTGACAAGATACATACCTCCACTCCTTGGGGAGTGTTTGAGAGTTACCTTCATGTTGCTCCACATTGTTTTGTTCTTCATGTTGCTTCTCTTGATTCTCGAAAGATGAAGAATCTTGTTTAGCATTCGAAGCTTCTCCTTGTGGTACTTCTTCATCTGCATCATTAATAACTTTCTCCATCAATAAGGGGTTAGTCTCATCAAACGTAACATGCATAGATTCTTCAACGACTAAGGTTCTTTTATTATAGACTCTATAAGCTTTGCTAGTAGTTGAATATCCAAGAAAAATACCAACATCTGATTTTGGATCAAATTTACCGAGATTATCTTTAGTATTTAATACAAAACATTTGCATCTAAAAACTTTAAAATAACCAATATTTGGCTTTCTATCTTTCCAAAGCTCATAAGGAGTTTTATTAAGAAGTGGCCTAATCAAAACACGATTTAACACATAACATGCGGTGTTTACGGCTTCGGCCCAAAAATATTTCGGTAATGCATTCTCATTTAACATAGTCCTAGCCATTTCTTGAATAGATCTATTCTTTCTCTCAACAACTCCATTTTGTTGAGGAGTTCTAGGTGATGAAAATTGGTGTATAATGCCAAAGTCATTGCAAAAATTTTCAAATGCATGATTTTCAAATTCACCACCATGATCACTTCTAATGCAAGTAATGAAATAGCCTTTTTCATTTTGAACCTTTTTACAGAAAACTTTAAATGCATCAAATGCATCATCCTTACTAGTTAAGAATAATACCCATGTATATCTAGAATAATCATCTACAATCACAAATGCATAATATTTTCCATTTAAGCTAGCATGTCTAGAAGGTCCAAATAAATCCAAGTGAAGAAGTTGAAGTGGTTTTGAAGTAGAAATATGATTTTTATTTTTGAAAGAAGTTTTGATTTGTTTTCCAAATTGGCATGCTTCACAAATTTTATCTTTTTCAAAACCAATTTTCGAAAGACCTTTAACTAAATCATTTTTGGAAATCTTTGAAATTAAATCCATGCTTGCATGTCCTAGTCTTCTATGCCATAACCAACTATCATCATGTAATGCGGAAAAGCATTTATCAAGGGTAGATGCACAATCTATATCAATGGTATAAACATTAACACATCTCTTTCCAACAAAAATAATTTTACCATCACATGCATTTTCAATAACACAACTTGTTTTATCAAAAATAACCTTATAACCTTTGTCACATAATTGACTAATACTAAGTAAGTTATGTTTTAGATTTTCAACTAAACATACATTCTCAATGAGAGTTGAGGAAACTTTACCGACATTGCCAATACCAATGATTTTTCCTTTTGAATTATCTCCAAAAGATACATCCCCTCCATTTTCGATTTTGGTAAAGCTTGAGAACCATGAATAGTCACCGGTCATATGTCTTGAGCATCCGCTGTCCAAATACCACTTATTTCTTTTTCCCTTCTTCTTTGATTCCTGTAGTGAATATCTCAAATTTTAGGTACCCAAAACTTTTTGGGTCCTTGAGTGTTAGTAATGGTTCCTTTTGGAACCCAAACACATTTAACTCCATAATATGCGTTTTTCTTAATAGGACATCTATATTTCATGTGACCATCTCCATTACAATAATGACAAATAATTTTATGATTGTTAATGGAAGTAGCCTTAACAAAGTAGTTTTTGTAGTATTTTTGTTTCAAATTAGGTTTGTAACCAATCCCTCCTTTATCAAACACACATTTTTGAGCACCAAGTAATTTTTCTAAGTTCTTTTGCCCATTTGTGAATCTTGACACAATTTCATTTAACTCATTGCTCTTCTTTTTAAGTTCTTCATTTTCTTTGACTAAGTCATCAACATGTAATTTTTCATGCTCATATGAAGTAATTTGTTTATCTTTTAAAGATGCAATCCTATCATGCAATCTTTCATTATCTAATTCTAGCCCTTTAATCTTATCATGTAACAAATCATTACATTTTTGCATGGCATCTTTTTCATTTGAAAGTTCTAATATTTTCTTCTTAAAACATGCATTTTTCTTCCCAATTTTCATCATATCACTATGCAACTCATTAAAAGCATCATATAATTCATTATAAGATGGAAGATCACTTACCTCATCAAGCTCATCTTCTCCTATTGCCATGAGTGCCAAGTTTGATATTTCTTGTGATTGTTCATCCTCACTTGACTCTTCATCGCTATCATCCCATGTTGCCAACATAGTTTTCTTCTTGAATTTGTTGAGAAGTGGACATTCCGATTTTATATGACCCCTTCTTTGCATTCATAAAGATATGATTGCTTCCTTCTTCTCCTTTTGATTCTTGAAGTTTCTGAACTTTCTTCGATCACAGGTTTTCTTGAAGAACTTCCTGAATTTTCTAACTATCATGGCCATTTCTTCATCTTCAAGTTCACTCTCCTCATCACTTTCAAATTTTGATGCTTTCAAAGCAATGCTTTTCTTTTTCTTATCTTCATCTCCTTTCTCAGCTGCTAAATCTTCTTCATAAGAGATAAGTGAGCCAATTAAATCATCAATAGATAAAATGTTTAAATCTTTGGCTTCCTCAATAGCAGTTCTTTTAGGTCTCCATTCTTTTGTTAATGATCTAATGATTTTCTTTACCTTCTCGCTATTTGAAAAGGTCTTACCAAGTGCCCCTAGAGTGTTTACAATGTCTGTAAATCTAGTATACATAGAGTAGACACTTTCATTTTGTTCCATTTGAAATAATTCATATTGCCTAGTGTATCTACTTATTTTAGATTCTTTGACTTGGTTTGTACCTTCATAAACAACTTCAAGTTTCTTCCAAATTTCATAAGCATTAGAACAACTTGAGACTCTATGAAATTCTTTCTTATCTAGGGCACAAAATAAAGCATTCATAGCTTTAGAATTTAGTGAAGCTTTTCTCTTTTCTAAATCATTCCATTCACGTGAAGGTTTAGGAATATCTTCTCCTTCTTCATTTTTAGTTATCGGCATGAATGGACCATCACATACAACTTCCCATATTTCATAGTCTAAAGCTTGCAAGTAAATTCTCATCATAGTTTTCCAATAAGGATAATCATTACCATCAAAGAATGGTGGCCTAGTGGTGGATTGTCCTTCCCTATAGCTAGAATCATTTTGCGTTGCCATGGATCGTTTACTCTAGACGATTAAGTCCTAACAAGAGAACCAGGCTCTGATACCAATTGAAATTCTATTTAGGCTACCCAAGAGGGGGGTGAATTGGGTTTTAAAAACTAAGCCAATAAAAATGCACAATATTAAAACTAATGTCTTAATCAAAATCAAAAGTAATAAATTCAACAATGCTCAAATTAAAAAGGATAAGGGAAGAGAAATCAAACACTTGATTTTTACGTGGTTCGGCCAACCGTGCCTACGTCCACGCCTCCAAGCTCACCGGGCTTGAGGATTCCACTATGCAAGCCTCCAAGGCTTCAAATTACTTACACTTGACTTCCAAGGTGTCAATGGACCTTTACAATAAGAGATTAAACCCAATCTCTCAACCCAAGTGTTTCCCAACACTTACAATCACTCAATGATAGAAATTTAATAACAAATAATCTCTCACACACTCCAAATGATTACAATTGAAATTTTAATGTGTGAGGGAATGAAATAAAACACAATTGAAGCTCAAAGAAGATTGTTTCTCAGTAGGAAGCTCAAATATAAAAAATTTTGGATCTCTTGTTTGAATTTGATTGAGTCTTTTTATAGTTGGAGCTGAAAACTAGCTGTTATTGACTTTCTGATAATAATCGGATCACCGTTTGTCTCTATCGGTTAGCCGTTTTGAATTTCCAACTAGCCGTTATCCTTTGACTTCAAATAAACGGTTTACCGTTTAACATTATCGGATCACCGTTTATTTCCAGTAACCTGCAAAACAGAACTCGGCTCTCCGTTTTTGATAAACGGTTGAAGACTAGAGAACTTCTCCTTACTGGAATTTATCGGTTAGCCGTTTTAAATAAACGGTTCAAGACTAGAGAACTTCTCCTTACTGGAATTTATCGGTTAGCCGTTTTTAAATAAACGGTTCACCGTTAATTTCCAGAACATGTGACATATTTAGCTTACCGTTTGTGCTAAACTTGTTCAGCACTGTAAATTATCGGTTCACCGTTTTCCAATAAACGGTTCACCGTTAATTTTTTGTTTCATCATTTTTGAACTTTAAACAAGTGTATTACTTTAGAAAATTCTTTTTAATAGTCCCAACACTTTAATCATGAACATATAATTTTTGTTATCATCAAAATCATTATTATAAGATTAACAATAGTCATCGAGAGAATAACTTTGGCTAAAAGAATGATTGTTCATCCTGTGTCTCAGCATTGTTTCCAAGTTTTAAGTGGTGGTATTAAGGAATGGTTAGTTGACATATACAACAAGTTTGCTCCTATAGAGTATTCCAACTTGATCAGCTTATTTGTGCTCATTCAATTGCTGCTTATTTAATTGTCCAAATGGATTACAAAAGCCTTTATTTTGATTTATACATCAAAGAATCATTACTGAGGGCTTATACACAACTAGTGGACCCAGTTAGCGATGTGGCAGATTAGAAAGTTCTAGTTGAAATTTGAGAGATGAATGTTTATCCACTAGTAGAAGCACCACCACCTAGTTGTCGTAAGGAACTCAGAATACCTTCTACCGATGAGGATGTCAATCGGAGGACTGTGAAATGCTGGCGGTGCAATGAATTAGAACATAACTGTAAGCGATGTAAAAGTCCTATTAAATTGAGCCAAAGTTAGTTGTATATAACCGTTAAAGTTATTATGTACAATGAATTGTTATTTTTTGTTATGTGTTAAAAAATTATAATTTCAGTGAAGTTATATTTAATTTTATTTTATATTATAAAGTGAACGGTAAAATTATACGTTCAGGACAAAAAATATCCATACATCAACATTCGAATAACTACAATGGCTTACAATCCAATATCAATATTAAATATGTCCACTACAATCTTTTTGTTAAAGTACTCCACATGACTACTATAAAAATTAAATTTACGTCCGAACATTAAATATATCATAAATATCAACAAAAAGACATTGTAATCACCACTACCAGAATCTTGTTGTGGCACCCCCTTAACTGCTATGACTTTCCATGGCTCATCGTTTCGCAACTCATGTTAGATGTTATAGAATCCAACATATTCCAGCGAGCGATGGAAGATAACTTCAAATGACCTGAATTGATGCTTGTACTTTTGATTGTCGCGCAACGTTACTAATGAGTCATAAATTCAAACTTTTTTGGTTCAAAAGTCCACTCGGGCTAGTACCTAGTGGTTGCTACCAAGGTTAACAGGGATGAATAGCTGCATATAAAAATTCTCGTAAATTTATCATTAGTATTGTGCTTAAGATTGAAAAAAATTACCAAAAAAATTATATTTGTAAACCACAAAAAAACGCACATCATATCGACATCCGTCAATTGCTTTGAATGGATGTGTTGCCGCCTATCAATATAGTTATTCAAGCTATCACTATATTCTAAAGAATCGACCGCATAATCCTCGTTGTTCCACAACTGATTCAGGAACACCTAGTACATAAATTACACAAGAATAAAAAATTAAAAACAATTCAATACATTAGCAGAAAATAGAAAAAAATGATTATAAGTTCTTTAAGCACATTACAAAAAAAAAGTGTCTATATGCTTGACACACTGAGATAAAGCATTGGGATATTACCGTTACTTTTCACTAATCAAGCGAAGATACTCATAAATATATTATGCAAGAACATAAACATGCCAATTCACAACAAATAAAAAATTAATACAGAAATCAACAATACTCCAAGAAATAAAAAGAAATTACCTTATCACCTAGCCAACCCAACAAAGCATGGCCCAAAAGTATTGGAAAGAAAGAATGCGACTGTCGGACAATTCGATCTACTATGATTTTGCCAGTAAACCATTGGTCAAACTCATCAAATAGACTTGGATCATTCAATCTTCTAAGTAGATTTATATCCACACTCGGTCTCCTGTTAATGTCATGATCTATTATTTCTAGTAGAGGCAGAGGCATGACGTTCTTTCTTCGGTTGAATGGAGGAATCAAGTACGGATTATTCAAAATATATGACTGTCTGTACAGTCGTCCAAACTTACTCATGCCCGGAGGTGCCTCTATGAACACCTGCACGCTCTCCTCGCTTGCATCCCCATAAAAACTATACAATTAAATAGGAGCAGAAACATTCTGATTGCCAACATCAGTATATACTCGATAGTCATCCGGGACCTATCAATTTAACAGAATGAACATATTAAACAAATATGATAATAAACTATAAAAAATGCAATTGTTAAATTTTATATTTGTTTACCATATATGAGCGTGCATTCGGAGAATTATCATACGAGCGTGTAGTAAATGAACCAATAAATCCCATCTCTACTTCTCTATGTTCTATATGTTCTTTCCGCTCTGCCTTAAAAGTATACTTCAGTTTAAAAATGTTACGATCAATCTTATTCATCCATCGTCTGATGTAATCATTATGATACTTTGTCCTCGACTATTACTAAAAAAAAAAATTCACTACCCAATTAGAGATTGTTATAATGATACATGTTGATGCAATAATCTGGTAAAGACACTGACCCTGCAACAACGCTTCTCTTGTCCTTCAATCTCATGCTCAGCAAGAACAACTCCTACTCTGTTCTTGATTAAACCAACAAAACGGCTCGACCACGACTAGGGAACCTGCACGCTCCACAAACAGTTAAAGGGCGCCTACAATTTTTCCTGCGAAAACCCTCCGATACTCAAGTCAGTAATCGAGCTCTTTTCTAGGAAAAACTTAAATCAGCCTTTAGTGGCCTTATAAATAACTTAACTCAAAAAAAAAAAACTAAGATTCACAGAAAGAGAAAGAGAGAAAGAGAGAGAGCTTCTTTGTTTTTTTTTCCCCTTCTGCCTTTATTCTTCCTTGCTTTTATAGACTACCCCCCACCCTCGATCTCCTCTATTTCCCCTTATTTCTGGTCTATCCTATTCGTAAGAGGATATGAATCCATTAATGAAGAGGAATAGGAGTTGGAAGCCAAAAAAAAATAGGAGTTCATTATGTCCATACTTTTCGAAAGATACACGTGCTGGTGATTATGTTGCCTGCAATTTTAGGACTGCTTATGACTAGAACGCTTGGTAATCGTATGATGAGGTTGTCTGCTTATAATTACCTTATTGAACCTCCGGTCGAGGTGGTCTTTACACGACGACCTCTTGGGCGAGCAAGTTTGCTCATGATATCAAGAAAGCCTCCAAAAAAGCCCTCTAATCCTCAGCTCACCCTTTATGCAAAGGGAATCCGGTCCCAAGTTTCATTCCCTAAACAATTCATATACGAGGAAATTAAATAATTTATAACCTCTTAATCATATGTGTCAGCGGACTCAAATATCTGTTCCTGATAGTTATCTGCAGGTATTCCATCCTCAACATTTTGTTGTTCAGGTGTTAGGCTCGGTGTGTTGTAAGACTCCTTTGTTTGCCTTATTGAAGGTTGATATTACAGAAAGTAATAATAAAAATGAGAAAATAATAAGCCAAAACATTTCAGAGTTTCGATTAACTAATAAATAATTGTGGTTTAATGCACTATAGGATACTCACATTACAGACTCATCTTGGAATATGTGACATGTAATCCTTCACAGTCTGCCAATATTTTTTGCCTTTCTCAATCTTATCTGGCTCAATGGTTTGTAAAATGTTCCCTTATCATAAATTCAGCCATAAATTTGAAGTTAGTCTAATGATGTAGTATTTAATAATACAGAAAGTAATCCTATACATCCACCAATATATAATACTTACAAGACGAGAATTGTCATTCAAAAATGAATAAACTTCAGTAAAGTTTATTTTAGAAGAAGCAATGAGTTTCCATTGCACGATTCAAGTAATCTTTTTTTTTTTTCGTTTTGACGACCCACGCTAACGGAAGGCCTCCAATTGCTTCGAAAATCCAAGCCTGCAACAACCAAAATAAGAAAGTCATAAAATTTATCGTTAAATATTCAATATTACAAAATTAATTAATCCAAAAAAAATTGTCAACTCGCCTAAACCCCAGAAGTAAAGTCGTAAATATTGTACTTTTCAATATTGTTGCTTGGATTTTTTAAGTGAGCCTCCTTAAATTTCTTATTATTGTCGTCTAATGCATTGTCAAAATTGTTGTATATCATTTCCCATGACAAACGACCCCATGGACACTTTCAGAAGTGATCTATATCACACAAAATGAGCTTGATAGGCCAGCGCCTAGTGTACATAATGGGCACAACTATTGCACTTGGACCGTGCCTGTTGCGTGCCTCAACGCCGATAAGCATGGCATCTATTCCAATCTTAACATGCCCTAACCCCCACCAACAACCTCACCCACAACACAACACATTACAAACACTTCAATCTTTGATCACCAACACAACAACATAACAACATAACCCACAATAGTTTTTTGTAATAATCTGGGTTTTGGAACTAATCTTCGATTTATTGATTCTAACTGTAATCTTGGTGATGTTGGCTGCCGTGGATGGACTCTGACGTGGTGGGAAGCTGCCAGCAATGAGAAGTTCACTTGAAGGAGAGAAATCATTCGGTTTGGGAGGAAAGGAAGCTTGGTGAGAATGAGAGGGGTAAAAACGTCACTTGGGCCTTCCTTTGGCTAATTTTGATAGAAATAAAGTTTAGGAGTTAATTTTTAAATTTGATAAAATTTTTTGGTTAATTGTATAAATTCCTCCTAAAGAAAATGGTAAATTAATTTTGGTTATTTTGTTTCATTGCAATTTTGATTATTTTTTAATTTATTATTTAATATTTAAATTGCAAAGAAAAATAGTCATTCATTAATATACTATTGACTTCTCTCTTGGAGTTTAGACGACAATGGAAAGATGATACATTTTGTAACTTCATATGAAAATCAGCAAAAAAAAAATGTGTATTTTTGAAAAAGTTTGAAAATATAGGAGGTCGGTAAATAATTACTCAAATAAATATTAGAAAATGTATATATAAAGATTCAATGTTTGTATAAATTAGAAATAATTACTTTAAAATGAAACATATATCCATAATCTCCTAAAATCTTTATAGACGTGTCAGTAGATTCTAGATATGATGGCTTTATTTATTCTTTAGTCATAAAACTTACAACATCTAATACTCAGCTAAAAATTATACTCACAATCTCGCTAGAATACCTCTTGTGATAACTTACTTTTAACGAATTAGGATTAAGTGTTAAGCTTATTTTCTACTAAGGACGAATCAATGGTCAAGATTTATTTTGTATTTATATTTTTTTTATTTCTTTCATTTCATAACTATTAATTCAATGCTCAGTTAAAAACTTAACTTAGCATCAAATTCTTATCCATTTTCAGCACCATGTGCAAGAGTTTGTAAAAACATCTCTAAGCTCTAAACAACATTCATTCTTCTTAAACCTTTCAACACATTGTTAATTTGTACATCAGTGCTTAATCCAATAAATACATCATTCTACATCCTAAATATACTATGCATCAATTTCTATTTCCTTCTAAGATATCTGTCAACCACTTATATTATATAAGTGAGATAGTATTACTCAACAAAATTAGCTGGGATACAAAAAAGGTGATCAAACTTCTTATTGTAATCTAGTGATACAAACAAAGTGATCAAACTTCTCATTGTAATCTAACATGTCTATAATTAAAGCAAACTTATTGTAATAATTTTTTCAACATTATTATCTCAACAACTACAAAAATTCAAAACAACCATTGCAACTCAATGTACAAACTAAAAATTAAAAAATAAATTGTATTCAAATTTTCAACTCAACATAAAAAAATGATCAGAACAAACTACAAATTAAAGACATTACAACGCAACATTAAGTTTTAATCTTCCCTTAAACTACAATTTTAAACTGAAAACTTTTTCATTTTTAAGCGATTTAAGCTTGACTTGTCCCACTAAAAATAACTCTTTTACTTTGTCTGATAACAATTGACTAACAAACAACCAAAATCACTCTCAGCCTCAAACCCAAGTAAATATGCAACAATGCCTTATACTTGGATGACATTAGAATTAATGGTATCATCTTGCAAAAAAATTTGAGTTCCAGTGTTTCTCCTTTCAACAATATCCACGAGGTGATTAATTTGTCGTAACAGCTTTGTAGCTGCTCCACTTTCACCCCTTTTGCATTCACTCTTTTACATTTCTTTTTTTATAGCTTGGGTGCGAACAAACTCATAAGAATTTCTAGTGCTTTTAACTTGAAAAGATTGATAGTAGGTGTCTCAATACTCTCAGATACAATGAAATTCAACGGAGATGCCCATGCATGGTCGCCAATGGGTATAGCATTAAAAAGCATCTATTTAATTTTTTGTTTAACTCTAGATTAGTACCTTTTAAACAAAATCTATAATTATGTGAGCGTAAAAACATTTTATTTTAAATATAATTGTAAATAAGGTTAAAGCACAAATACGCAAGGAAAGGCGATTTAAGAGGCTTATAAAAGGATGCCAATAGTAAAATTTTTCAATCAATTCTTGCCAACACACGCACAAAAAATTAAGAAAATAAATCCGGTAGCCGAAACAAAATATTCAAATGAGAACGTCCACGTGGAGACATCTTTGGTACTTATGTGATTCGTGTCTGATTGAGCGCACAACTCCTCAATCCTCTCTTTCTTTTCAATTATATTTTCATAATTCATAAGCTTCAATGACGAAGCTGCATTTATTAATTATTATGGTTGTTATTATTATGTTTATTATAGTAGTGGCGATCAAATTCTCTCTTCACCGCGTGAACGAGTTGAAACTTTAAACCTCTTACACTTCTTTAAGATATTTTATTTTTATTAAATTAAATTGTCTGTAATTGGGGTATTTCAATAATAATTTTTTTAATTAAAATATGAGTGTGCAAAATGAATAATTACCTTTAGGATGCAACTGGACCCCACTCCACGTTTAAATCAAGCAACGCTGCCGTTTCGTTTTGTGCACAAACTTGCATGAATTTGACTGACCGACTTGGTGCCCGAGAGCAGCAGAGAATAATTGCTTCCCTCTAAAAGATCTCACAATATTTAATTAAACCCAAAGGCGCACTCATTCTGAGCTAAGGGCTAAGCAAGCAGCTAAACTGAAACCAAAAAGCTATACCCACCCGACGATAAACCCTAGTCGATGGGCCGTCGCAAGAACAACAAGAGCAGCGACAACAACCAAAGCTCAACGAAGATCTCCGACTCTAATCCTGATCGGCAGCAACACAACACTATTACTCGCTTCGCGGACGCAGAAGAAGACGACGCCACTGCGAGCTCCAATCTCGATGATTCGGTTGCGGCGCCCGACGACGGCACTGCTATCGAAGATGATGCCATGTGCGACGCTGACGTGTCGATGATTGACGGCGAAGATGATAAGACCAGCGCCGATTATTACTTCGATTCTTACTCTCACTTTGGTATCCTTCTCTTCTTTATTCTTTTCATTAGCTGAAACTAAATGGGGTTTTTTTGAACTTACTAATTGATCGATACTTGGGTGAATGCAAGCTTTTATTGTTCCTGTTTCTTGCAAAACTCATTTTGGCTTTCTGTCCTTTTGTTTTTGTTTGCAGGTATTCATGAAGTATGTATGCTGAACCTGGACGCAAAACTCTTTTGCTTTTGCTATTGAAACATTATATCTCTAACACATTTGTTCAGATCCAGTTTGGATGTTGTATTATTTTCTTATCCGACATAATGGGATGTTCGTGTATGTTGTGCTGTCTGTAGGATATAGAAGTTTCTTCTGCCAAGTACTTTCTTTCAAATACATTTGTTTGTTAATGGTTTAAAGCTTTAATCCTTAAATGATATGTTTATTTTTAGACTGGCTGTTCAATATTTTGATCATCTGCGCTTAAATAATTGTGTTGCACTTACAATATAAAGTCAGTTGTAAGCTACTAAGCTTCTTGTTAGAAGTCAATGCATTAATTTTCTTTATGGTCTCTGTGGCATGAGTTTAGAAAATATCTTGCTTTCTTTAGCTATCTGAAAACCTTGCCTGGTTCAGTAAATTTTGCTCAATCACTTGTTCTTTAGGGGAATTGTTCTCCCATTTTTCTTTCAGACTTCGTGCTTAGAATTTCCACACATGGTAGACTGGCAACTTTGTTACCTGTTGTCTTTAGTGTATTCTTCTTTATTTCCTCATGCAAGGCCAATTGAGTTCATCCCATTTTGAAAAAAATTTAGTAGATCATTGCTGACAGTTTATTAAATTGCAGGAAATGCTAAAGGATGTAGTGAGAACTAAGTCATATCAAAATGTTATTTATCAGAACAAGTTTCTTTTCAAGGACAAAGTAGTTCTTGATGTTGGAGCCGGGACTGGAATTTTGTCCTTATTTTGTGCAAAAGCAGGGGCAGCTCATGTTTATGCAGTATGTATTGCCCTTCTTTTGTTTGATTTTTTCTTTTTAGTGCGTGGCTTTTGTATGTAGTTTCTCATGCTTTTATCTACGCTTGGTAAATGGGCTGAAAAATTTCATATCTCCAGGTTGAGTGCTCCCAAATGGCTAACATGGCTAAACAAATTGTCGAAGCAAATGGATTTTCTAATGGTGATTTCACTCAAGTCCATATCCCATTTGTGATGTCTTGTATAATTGCTTTGAAAAGTTTAGCCGTTTGCTCACTCATTTTTCATTTTATTATTACAGTTATAACAGTTCTAAAAGGGAAGATTGAGGAAACTGAGCTTCCTGTTACAAAAGTGGATATAATTATTTCAGAGTGGATGGGTTATTTTTTGTTGTTCGAGAACATGCTAAATACAGTCTTGTATGCTCGTGATAAATGGCTAGTAAGTTGCACCTAAATTTTTATATCTCACTGAGCTCTTAATTAAATTTTGTAATATATTGAACTTTGGGCAGTTACCATCATATATCTAATCATTAATCCATTGCAGATATAATGAACACGTTTCTTTCTATTTTCCAATATTATTTTTTTTCAAGAAAAATCCTTGATGATTCATATCAGTGTCATGGTCAAAGAATTGCGATCTTTTTTTCTTGTGCTAATTTTCTAGCCTATATGCTTTAAACTACTATGTCAGTTAAATATTTTCATATATATATATATATAATTGTGAATTGTTTGCTATGCTGAGCTTGTACTGGTAGTTTTCCGTTCACAAGCCAAATTCTGTGTTTATCCATGTAATGTGTTGACATTTGTTATTAAAAAAACATCATGCGTGAGCATGTGCTTTTAAGTCCTTTGGGTCTTGTTGTTACTGAGGGATGCAGGCCTTCTTTGAAAGTCAACCTACTCTGAGCTTCATTTTACATATATTTAGCTTGGTAAATTATCTGGGCATTAGCTAGGCTGTATACATTCTCCTGATGACTTAATCTGAGTAGTAGATGTGTGAAGTCTGCATTTAGGATATATATTGATTCAAAATTCATTCGGATTGATCAAAACTAATTGTCTTGTTTAAATGAAATGAAAAAGTATGGTCAATTTAATTGCTTCATGCAATGACTCGGTTAACCTGCAACTTGGTTGAAACCCTCATAGAACCCTCGGGCTGAGCTGGGTCATGTGTTTGAGTTGCAGCCTTATTTTTCTATTCAATATGGAACTTCTAGAATTCGAATTTTTTAGTTATATTGCTGCTTGCACCCTCTTTGGGTCACTACCCTTAATATAATCTTTTTCTCACCTTCTGCCAAGTGATTTTTGGTAATGTGCCAATTTGAACTTTGTTGTATTGTGATCGAGCTTACTTTTTGTTCTTACTAGACCATGTTTTGCCAATTTAAATCAATTAACGTATGCCTTGACTGATTGCAGGTTGATGATGGAATTGTGTTACCAGACAAAGCTTCTCTCTATTTGACAGCCATTGAAGATGCTGAGTACAAAGATGACAAGATTGAATGTGAGCCTATCATCCTCTTGCATGGATTCAATTAAATAATCTAGTTCATATAGGGGAATATGTGAAGAAATTATTTTGTATCAATTTGTGTGGTTGGGGTTTCAACCGCTCTTAAAGTGTTTTTATTACTGTACATTATTTTTTATGCGTTGCATTTTATTGGCTCACACATACAACTCTTCCCTTTTGTCATTCTTACTTGTCCAGTTTGGAATAATGTCTATGGCTTTGACATGAGCTGCATCAAGAAGCAAGCTATGATGGAACCTCTTGTTGACACAGTTGATCAGAATCAAATTGTTACCAACTGCCAGCTACTCAAGGTTGTGAATGAAAACTTACATATACATTACATGCCTTCTCTTTCAATATTTCTGAGCCATTCCCCTGAAGATGTTAATAGACTTGTTGGCTGATGCACTTGAATTGTTTTTACAACAGACAATGGATATCTCCAAGATGGCACCTGGGGATGCATCCTTTACAGCTCCCTTTAAGCTTGTGGCCCAACGTAATGATTACATCCATGCTCTTGTAGCATATTTTGATGTAACCTTTACCAAGTGCCACAAATTAATGGGCTTCTCAACTGGTTCATTTCTTTGTCCTTCAAGCATTTATAAAGTTTTTTCTCTTTAGTTAAATGGGCTTACCCTAGATATCTGCTGCTTCAAATCTTAAATCTCTTTAAAATCAATAAGCTTGTGATCACACAGTTCAGAATAGTCTCTTCCAAAAATCTGTACGGTTTTTGTAGTTAATTGCTGGCAAAATTTTGTTGTGTTTTTGACAACTTGAAATAAATAATACAGGTCCAAAATCACGGGCTACACATTGGAAGCAAACAGTTCTTTATCTGGAAGATGTATTAACTATTTGTGAGGGGGAGGCAATAAGTGGGAGCTTGACTGTGGCACCAAACAAAAAGAATCCACGTGATGTTGATATAATGTTGAAATATTCACTGCAGGGCAGGCATTCTGCTATTTCCAGGATCCAATATTACAAGATGCGTTGAGTTTGGCCATTGTCACTGATAACTTATGTTCCCCAACCCCACCCCCCTCCCTCCCTTTTCCACTCCAACGGTTATAATTCTCATTGCTCCAGTATCTGGACAAATGAGTTGGTTTTGCTAAGTGTAACTTTGCTTGTAATTCTTATTTATTCTTTTTAACATATGTTCCAGCTGATTGGAGTGTATTCATGAAATATTGATATTTGTACTGCTGTACCAATTTTTCTCCTCCTAGCGAATCTTTCCGGAAGGTCGCTGACATTAACAGTTTTGGCAAATTTAAACCCTTGTACCCTTTGAGGAGAAATAGCCTTGTTCGCATAAAATATTTTCCTTCAAATAGTGGTATTCTTGGGGTCCATCTTTTCACAGCTGACTTGAGTATTCGGATTTATTGGATCATGCCTGCACCCAGAAGTTAGGCTCTATTATTGTTGCACGTTGAAGCATGTTTCCGGTGCCATTGATACACTTAACAGTTGGGTGATCATCTGCCTAAATTACAGGCCTCACAAATGAGCAGAAACAATTCTCACCAAAATAATTTGCTACGGAGAGTTAAACATAAACAGTTGTTTGGCATTGATTCGCAGTAGACGGTATATACTTCGGATGTTGAAAGTGCAAGAAACCAAATTTCATGACTCTCCTACCATTTCTAGATGAGAGCTTCAGAAGTCAAAACCAAATTAGTACATCAAAAAAAGGTTGTTCATTGGTGATCCTTTGTTTCCATTCCTAACTTTTACTCTCTCTCGCTCTCAAAACTTTACCCTATACAAGTTTGAGTTCAAGAGTTCAGAACAAACATGAAAACTTTAATACGATATAAGCCAAGTCAGTACCAAATTCTTGGGAAAATCTGCCTCATCATCTGATCACCTTTTTCTCCACCAAAATTTTTCATGTTCATCAAATCTTCCTTTGAACACATTTCATGCCTGGTGCTCCTGGCATATCCTGAATCACATTGAAACAGAATATAGACCAGAATTCAACATAAATTGTAATGAAGCATACAGTGAAGATTAATGAGAGAAAATGAAACTTGCCTTCATAGATCTCATAACCCTTTCCATTTCAGCCTCTTTGGCTGGTTTGGATACAAAAAGGCTCTCCTGGTATCTGGTTCTGGGCCACAAAATGACAATTTAGCTTATTGGAAAACCTCATATCAAACATGCAAACCAAAGTTTCCCATCAACATCATCTAATGTTACACAATTCAACAACAAAAAATTTGCTGTAGCTGACACTGGCATCCAAGTTTCCTATCAACATCATCTAATGTTACACAATTAAATCAACAACAAAAAATTTGTTCTAGCGACACTGATTTATCCAAGTATATGAACCTTGAGAGTATTTTCCAGAAGCTGAACATTTGAAGGTACTGGGAAATGGAAAATCAATCAGATGAAATAGAAGATCCACATGTCAAAATCATAACAAAAATTTAAAATCATATTCATCCGAGTAATTTTTTTTTTTTGGCTCACAGCACATGAAGCCAAAAAAAAACCAAGAAAATTCTGAAAAAGAATTAAAGAAAACCTACTTTAGAATGGAAATGAAATGAATTGTTCATAAAACCTACTAACTTCATGCTTGGGTTTCTTGGACATAGAGAAATTTATAAGGTAAATTACAGAGTCAAGACACTGGGGTTGTTATTTCAGAAAATAATCCACCAAAATTAAGGTCCCATCACCTTACGGATATCCTTTCTCGTGTCAATTTATTCTCTCCAAGCATTGTAGATTGGCCAACACAGTAATATGTTTAGCAGCTAATTTCAGGGGCAAAATAAACAATTTTCTAACAGATGGCAATGCCTATGAACATAAACCATTACATGACCCGGAGAGTGCAAGCAGCCATAATAGAAAACACTCAAAGAATATTGCCCCTGCACTGAAGGAACTAGCTATAATATCCTGTGTCAGGCTCAAGACTACTCATCTACAGTCTACTACTCTTTTTTTTTTTTTTTTAATTTACTGGTTTTGGTATCATTTGTCCTCCCAATATCCTCATTCAAGAGGAAATCTGCAAACAGTTGATTCAGACTTAACCATCCAGGATGTATCTATGGAAAAAAAAAAAAAAGAAGAGGCTTATCCATCTAGGACATATTGAGAAAAAAAAAAAAAGACATTTGAATCCAGTTATATTTGGATAATCCAACAGATTCAGAACTACAATTTTATATAGGAAACTAAAGAGCTCTAGAGGATCACTAAATTTCATATGAATCTAAAAAATGAAAAGATCAATGATAAGAAGAAAAACAAAAATCTCCAATATTGACAAATTGGTAATCCTCTGGAACACATACATCACTAAAGTTTTCAAACAGGGAATGCCGTTAACATGGGCACTCGTGATGGCTTGGTGCTGCATGCTTTGCTCAAAGTCTTCATATAGATAATTCACCAATGATTCAATGTCAGGATTGGATGTCTATGGATATTCAGCAACTTCAGTGTCAGAATATCCAAAACCTGCAAAAATTCCAATTACAATCCAGTTATACATATAACAAACTTAAGTTGAAGACGATAAATTGGTAAAACTAGAGAAACTTTGAGGCGAACAATTTCCTACACTATGACTACATGGTAGACAGCCATCATCATGGAGGTAACAGGGACAATAATCACCACAAATCACCACATACAGCTTAAATTCAGGCCACATGATACACTCTATCCAAAGAGAAGGCATAAGTCTTACCTCTTGAAGGGCGCACTTGATTGTCTTGTGTTCTGAATTGCAATGTCTCTCCGCTTCCTGCTCAACCAGCTGAAAATGGGCCTTTGAGTAATCAGTTGAACTTATCTAACAAGAGAATAATGTACATAAAATCAAAAGAAATGTATCTCATTAACTCATTCTTGGTAACTGACCACTATAATTCCCTGTCTAAAAATGTTGAGCTGTTTTCGGATCCCTCAAACACTGCTATGAACTTGAAGTCAATGACTGAATTGAAATCACAATATCTTAAATACCAACACACAAACAAATAATTATTCTCTTACCTTCAATTTATCTCCTAGTTCGATTAGATCAATCTTCAAAACCCAGCCAGCTTCCCCTTCATTCAAATTACAAACATTCTCTGCAATCCAGTAATCTCAGATGCTGACACCTGAGAACCCATAAAAAACAAAGTCCAAAAATGTGAGGGGAAAAAAAGAAAAAGAAAAAAACCAACCGAGTATAATGAAGGAATCATAAGCCACATTCCTGAAAAGCAAACCCAGTATAATGTAGTGAAGTAAGGGAAAGTCAAGAAAACAGTTTGGAAGAATTCATCAACGGTTTCTGTGTATCGGAAAGGGAGATTAGTGCCTTTTCAATAAAAATTATACGCTTTACTGATGAGAATTAGGCAATTAAATATGCAATCAGAAAAACAAGAGCAGAAATTTTGTGATTTTGGTATTCCGCTGTTTAAGGTTACTAATAAGAAATCTACCAACAAACATAAATATGTTCTGAACATCTAAAGCAAATACCTGAATAAAGGAATTCCCTCTTTGTCCTCACGCAAACTGGTGGATATTGATTGAACGAAATTCTCAAGGAATGATAATTCCACATTATAATGGCTGGATATCAATCTCATAGCAGCTTACCACTTGGTCCATTGACCCAAGAATTACATATATAGCAAATAAACTATCCACAAGGAGAGAAATCTACCCAACTATAGCCTGTTGGCTTCTTGATATTATTGCTTTTCATCAGCAGCCTTACTTCATTTGCATCATCCCATCGTCCCACTTCGGCATACATATTATATAGCAACACATAAGGGGTTGAATTTTCTGGTTCTAATTTCATCAATGCCTCAGCTGCAACTTGAGCCAACTCTACATTGTTATGTACCCTGCATGCACCCAGTAATGCACCCCACACAGCCTTATCTGGCTCAAATGGCATGCCTTTGATCAAATCCATAGCATCCTCAAGCCGCCCGTGCCTACCGACAATGTCCACAAGGGAGGCAAAGTGTTCAATTCTTGGCTCAATACCATATTCATTGACCATTGATTTAAAATGCTGACGACCTTCTTCCACTAGACCAGCATGGGCACAAGCACTTAAAACAGAAATAAATGTTATATATGTTGGCAAAACTTTGAAACTCTTCATTGATTTGAAAAGTTCTAAAGCCTCTATAGCAAAACCATGAGATGCACATCCTCCTATCATTGCATTCCAAGAGACTACATTTTTCAAAAGTTTCATCTCTTCAAAAATAATACGTGCCTCCACAATAGCCCCACATCTTGCGTACATGGTAATAAGGGCATTGTTTATTGGCACATCTGGAATAACTGTTTTAATGACCATCTGATGAATCTGCATTCCCAGGTGTAGATCCACAATTCCGGAAGACACGCTGAGAATTGAAGAAAAGGTGTGTCTATCAGGTTTTTCTCCTTCAACTTGCATCTGGATGAAGAGCTTAATTGCTCCTTCATAGTCCTTATTTGTCTCACACCCTGCTATCATTGAATTCCATGAGACCAAGTTCTTTCGCGGCATCCTCTTGAAGAAATCAAGAGCAAGTTCTAAATTACCAATCTGAGCATAACCGGAGACCATAGCATTCCACGTTAATGTGTCGGGATGTGGCATTTTACCAAAGAGATTTGAGGCTTCTTCCATATCCAACACATGAATATAGCCACTAATCATAGTATTCCATGAAAAAGTATCTCGTTCCAACATTTGGTCAAAAAGTTCCCTAGCAGAAACCACATCTCCTGCCTTCACATAGCACATAATCATAGAATTCCATGATACAATATTCCTTTTAAAACTCACATTTCCTTCCCCTCGATCACAATTCACTGGGATTTTATCAAAAAGCTTTCGAGCTTCTGCAACTCTAACTCTCTGACCATACCCCACAATCAAAGTATTATAAGCACGCACTAAATCTTCTCCACCATCACATGTACTCCCACATTTAACCAACACTCTTGCAGCTTCATTTAGTTCACCGTTCTGAATAAGACCAGACACGAGTGCACTTAACGAAGCAGAATCCCGCACAGGCATCCGCTCAAAAAAATCAATAGCATTTGCCACATCACCATTTTGCAAAAACCCAGAAATCATAGCGTTCCACGACACAACATTCCGTGCAGGCATGCTATTAAAAAGCCGCAACGCCTCCTCCATCTTACCAGTCTTCGCATACCCACTAATAACCGTGTTCCACGTAACACAGTCTCTCTCAGGCATTATATCAAACAAGGACCTAGCTTCCTCTAAAAACCCACCTCCACGAGACGAAATATATCCCGAAATCATCACATTCCATGAAACGACGTCTCTTTGGGGCATTTCGTCAAACAGCTTCCTTGCCTTAGCCATTTCTCTTAGTTTTACATACCCACTAAGCATAATATTCCATGTTTTAGTATTTCTTTGCTCCGTTTGATCAAATACTGCTCTTGCTTCTGTCAGGCGATTTGTTCTTATCAAATGGGTAATCTTTTTTATTTGTGCGTGGAAGTCCGAGCCTTGAAAGGAAGAAATTCTGGGTTTCGTTGTTGAGGCGTAACAACAAGACTGTGACGGCGAAGATGCATTCTGGGAAACGCATGATCTGAGCAAGGAACGAGTAAGATAGCTTTGAGTTCGAGCTCCTCTTATCACCCGCTGCATACTAATCATATCAACAAATTTAATTAACAAACATCAACCAGTACCTTGTCCATGCCCGTTCTACCTCTATTTTTGCTGTTGTCGTTTATTTTCAAGATAATAAATAAATGAAAAAAGCAAAAACAAATTTGATTATGTATAGTCCAAAAATATTCGAAATGATTAACCTAGAGTCGTTTGACATACGACCTTTACCAGCCCCTTTACCACAATGTCGTCCGCAAGATTAAATTATCTTTATTTTACGGATTGAATTTCATTTGACAGTCTACTCAGACTACACTCTACAGTTTCATTATGCATGCTCCGTGGAAGTTTCTTATGAATATATCGCCATATTATTAAATATGTTTTTTTAAGTTTATATAGCATGACTGCACGCGCCAATATTTCAAACAGAAGAGAACTGTGGACCTTACAACACAAATTCCTATTTAAAAAGGAACTGCATGCACCTAACCAATACCTCATAACCAATTTTGCTTTTCCTCATGAAACTCTCCAAAAGGTCGCTGGCCCTAAAAGCTTTTGCAAATTTAAGCCCTTGTACACGCAAAAGATTATCCATTCATCAAACCAAAACAAACCATTAGCTGTAAATCTGTCATTTTCTTTGTAAACAGTATAAAGAAAGAAGAGAAAAAGTAATAAAAGAGAGAAAATAAAGCAGATGGTTGATTATTGTCCAATGCCATTCTGTTATAGTCGACATTTGAGAATGGCGTATTTTCCTTCAAATATTGTTATGACAGCTGACTCAGTGTTTGAATTTATTGGCACATGCTTGGATTCCAGAGATTAAGGCTCACTTATGCTCCCGGTGCCATTGATAACACAATCATAGATGGGTGATCATCTGGCTAAGTACAGACCTCACATGAGCACAAACAACACCTCAGCAAAATAATTTGCCGGAGAGAATTCAACCTAAACAGTTGTGTGACATTCATTCGAAGGAGACAGTATGCACTTCGGACATTGAAAGAAAATATAACAAACCAAATTTCTCAACTCTCCTACAACCTCTAGATGGGTGCCTCAGAAGTAAGAACCATATTAGTACAGCAAAAAAGGTTGTTCATGACTCTTGGTATACTCTTCCGTGTTGGGTGGGAAGCCTATAACTCTGACTTGCCGGGCTTTGACTTCTTAGAACGAGCTGCTTTAATTCCTGACCACCACTGTTGCACATGGTTTGAGACTTTATTCGATTGCTGCTTCAATACATCACCCATATTTAAGATTCCTTTTGAGATCCTTTGTTTCCAGTCACCACTTTTACTTTCTTTCTCTCTCAAAACTTTACCCTGTAAAAGTTAGAGTCTCAACAGTCAGTGCACAAAGATATTCACAATCAAAACTTCAATAGGATATAAAGTTAAGTTAGCACCAAATTCTTGGGAAAATCTGACTCCTCATCATCGTCTTCATCATCATCGCCATCTTCTCCACCAAAATTTTTCATGTTCATCAAATCTTCCTTGGAATACATTTGCATGCCGGGTGCTCCTGGCATACCCTGAACAACATCGAAACAGAATATAGACCAGAATTCAACAAAAATTGTGATGATGCATACACTGAAGATTAATGAGAGAAAAGATCCTTACCTCCATAGACCTCATGATCCTTTCCATTTCAGCCTCTTTAGCTGGTTTGGGTTCAAAAGGTTCTCCTGGTATTCGGTTCTGGGCCACAAAAATAACAATTTAACTAATTGAAAAACCATCCCTTATCAAACACGTAAACCAAAGTATCCTCTATCAACATCATCTCACAATTAATTCAACAGCAAAAAATTTGCACTAATGACACTGATTTATCAAAGTAAATGAACCTTGAGATGAGTATTTCCTGAAGTATTGTCAGAAGCTGAACATATAAAGGAACTGGGAAATGGAAAACCAATTAGATGAAATAGAAGATCGACATGTCAAAAGTCAAACGAAAGTTTAAAATCATCCTCATCCAAATGAGTAGTTCATTTTAGGCTCACCACATGAAGCCAAAAAAAAAAAAAAAAGAACAAAGAAAATGCTGAGAAAAAATGAAGAAAAACTTACTTTAGAATCGAAATGAAATAAATTGTTCTTACAAAGTAAAACCTACTAATTTAATGATTAGATTTCTTTAACATAAAGTAGTTTATAAGGTAAACTACAGAATCAATACACTTGGGTAGCTATATCAGAAAACAAACCACCAAAAGTATGCTCCCAAAACCTTAGGGATATCCTTCCTCGAGTCAATACACACTTTCCATGGATTGGTAACACAAAGAAATTCTTTAAGAATCTAGTTACTACTTACTGTGGCTAATTCAGGGGAGAAATAAACAATTTCTAATAACTGGCAAGCTTTTGAACATAAATCATTACATGACAGGGAGAGTGCTAGCAACCATAACAGAAGACAGGGGAGAAATAAACAATTTCTAATAACTGGAAAGCTTTTGAACATAAATCATTACATGACAGGGAGAGTGCAAGCAACCATAACAGACGACACTCCCAAGAAAATTGATACTGCAATGAAGGAACTAGCTATGATATCCTGCGCCAGGCTTAAGAAATCTTCTTTCTCTGTTTTTTTTTTCCAGTTTGCTGGTTATTTTGGTATGGTTTGTCTAAATATGCTTTTGAAAATCAAAATTCAAAGTTCTCACTTTTATCTGAAACAGACGTCTACTGAAATATTTGAACAGAAAACTTCACATTTCTCAGGCTCATCTGTCCCATCTTCATTTTCTTCCTCGACTCTCATCATTCTCTTAAAATGACACTTCACTCTCATTTTCCTACCAAAATCCTCATTCTCACAATCCCTGACAGTCTTCTGAGATACCCAAGAAAAACTACAAACACATGATTCAGACTTAACAACCGGGTATATTCAAATATCCGACAGATTCAGAGCTGCAATGTTGTATAGAAAACTAAGGCGCTCTAAACGAGCACTAAATTTCATCTGACCTTGAAAACTGAAAAGATCACATGATAAGAGGACAAACAAACTCTCCGAGATTGACAAGTCATAGTCTTCAGGAAGACATACATTATGGATTGGAAGATTATGTTCAGGTTCCAAACAGGGAATGCTGTTACCTTGGGCACTGGTGGTGGCTTGGTGCTGCATGCTTTACTCAAGTCTTTACATAGATAATTCACCAATGATTCAATGTCAGGCTTGGATGTGTAGAGATATTCAGCAACATCAGTGTCAGAATACCCCATTATCTGCAAATATTCCCATTTCAATCAAATTATACATGCAAAAATTCCAATTACAATCAAATTATAATGCAACATATCTAAGCCGAAGATGGTCAATTGCTAAAGCTAGACAAATTTTGAGTGAACGATTTCCTACACTACCACAATGTAATTTATGGCCATCATCATGCAGGTAACACGGACAAGAAATAATCAATCACCACATATAGCTTAAATTCTGGCCACATGATACACTTTACAAAACAACGGCATGCATCTTACCTCCTGACAAGCCCGCTCGATTGTCTTGCATTCTGAATTGCATTGTCCCTCGGCTTCCTGCTCAACCAGCTGAAAATGGAGGCAACCTTATGAGTAATCATTTGAATTTATCGAGGAAGAGCATAATGAACATAAAATCAGCACAAACATATCTCATTAACTCAATCTTGGTATCTAACCACAAAAATTCTCTGTTAACAAGTTGAACCAGTTTCCGGATCCCATCAAACACTACTATGAACTTGAAGTCAACCATAGCATTGAAATCAAAACTTCTTAAATACCAACCAACCAATAACAACAAATCTCTTACCTCCAACTTATTTCCTTGTTCAACTATATCAATCTTTAAAATCCAGTCGGCTTCCTCCTTCTTCAAATTACAAACATTCTCCGCAATCCCAATAATTTCAAACTCTGAAATCTGAAAAGAGGGGAAAAAAGGTCAAAAAGAAAACAGCAAATCAACCAATCCAGGCATAATGACAATACCAAAAAAGAAACCCAGATGATGACATTGCCTTCTTGGGAGAGATCTGGGCTTGCTTTTTTTGTACTTGATGGTACAACTGAGACGCCAACTTTTCACACACTTGGCATTTGATATACGGTACGTCTTCTTTTCTAGCTCCAGCCACTGGCTTCTTTGCACAATAAGATATCGGTGCCCATGTCGATAATAGCAATATTACTGCTACATATACCAATACTGCTGCTTCTATTCTTCCCATCTCTCTTCTCTAGTCTCTCTTAAAACTTTAGTGAAAAATGAAGCTTTATATGGCAAATTTTACAAGAACAATTTCGAGTTCATTTTTTCACTTAAACGTGTTTCGCGTTTTCTGATTGGTTGTTTAGATGCTGACAATATGGGCCTACTTCTTTGAGCCAATAGGATGCAAGAGTACACGTAAAGAGAGTGAGAGAAGACACAGTAGACACGATGCTTACGTGGCGAAGTCTAATGCTGACTGGACCAAACCTCTAAAACCCTAAAACACCTTGCTCCTTGACCAAAGTAAAGACATTAGGGTTTTTGTTTTTGCTTTAGCTTCACTTCCTAAATTCTCTCGCTGATTGAAATTTCGACAATCGAAATGCCTATGTCTCTCCTTAAAGAATTGACGAGCCAACGGAGCCCCAATGGGTTAACCAGCGAAAATTATAATCTCACTCTAGCCCAATCAATGCAGAGCCTTGTAACTGAGATTCAAAAAGAAACCCCAAATTTCACTCATTTTGTAGACATATTCTGCGAACTGATGCAAGCAAAGATTGACCCACCTCTCGAAACCATCTGGGTCTATGCTGCTTTGAGCTTTCGAAGACTTAATTTCATGGATGAGGATCCTTTGAATCAATTATCAGTAGTAAAAGACCTGTTTCAGTTGATATCAGCTTGTTCGGGTTCATGTGGTTCTCCAAAAAGTATTGCATTGCTGGCTCCGGTTGTTTTTGAGGTGTACAAAGTGGCTGTTGAACTAAAAGGAAGGGACTTGGGTTCAAAGAGGGACAAGAAAGCGATACAAGAGCTTAAGTCTTTGATTGATGCGATTCTTGGGTTTGTAATTGTGTGTTATTGCAAGAATTTGAATGGACAAAGTGATGTTATTAGTGACAATGATTTAAATTTGATTGTGCCGGTCAAGGATCTGTTTAGTTTGTGGATGGATAGAAATGGGAATTTAGAGTCTTTTTTGCCACTAGTAAATGCTGATGTTTTTAGAGAGATTTGTGAAAGAGAGTGTGATGTGAATCACTTGGCTGGGGTGGTGATTGTGGAGGTGTTTTTGTTGAAATTTTGCTTGAATTTCATGGTCGGGGATGCAGGGAAGGAGTTGGCGAAAGAGTTGACAAGTTGGGTTGTTAGCTGCATAACCAAAATTCAAAATATTTACTTCTTTGGTGAGTGCTCTTACTTATTCTTTTGTAAAGGGGAAAAGAATGAAATTTGGAGTTTTTGTCATTCGGGTGGTAGTTTTTATCCCCTTATTTTAGATCTGTCTGTTGTTTTCAACTTTTACGAATAAGTTTGCATTTCTCTACATTTTGGTATGTTAGTCCTTCTTTTGATTGGAAAGTTTTGAATGTGCTCTCGTCTATAGAGTGAAACTATTATATTCAACTTCTCCAGTCCATTCTTCAATACTTTTATTCTCTCTGAAAATATGCCCAAGTTATTGGACGTGGGCAATTATATATTAATACAGGTGCACTTTAGGAACTTGATAGAAAAACAAGTAGTTGTATTGTATTTGTATGATATGTTTTCTTAAGCGTAAAATTGATTCTATTATGTTTTCAAGTCTGATTAGTCTCTTCTTATTTTTAATTGCTTACCAGAGACCCTACTAAAGATGCTTTTGGAGCCATCTTTTGCTTTTACTTCGATATTGGTTAGTATGTTTTCTTTCATTTATATGTGTTCTCCAGCTGATTTTTACTTCTTAGTTGGTCTCTTCCTCACTTGGTAATGCTTTTGCATTCATGTGATGTGTCTGTTACTTGAATGTAATCTTATGAAGGAACAGCCCCCCTAACAATTTCTTATCTAAAAATAAAAAATGAGGAAAATGAGGAAACGTATTTGTCTCTGTATTCATTTGGTTTTTGTTTCTACTTCATCACATTCTTTCATATGGTCCTATTAGATGGGTTTGTAAGCCATTTGGAGAACTACATATTTTGCTTTTTTATCATGATTTACTTGGAGCATTGAGCTATCAACATTGCATATATTTGTTTATAGGAAATTGCTATTTTCAACCGAGTCAGACCCTGAGTCAAACCCAGACACTTTGAAATGCACTATTTTACTTAAGCCAAAAAAAAATTATTTATCTTTTAGATCGTGATGTTTACAGCCACAACTCTCTCCAACCAAAGAGCATCCCTCAACCATTCTCCTGAAATTGCCCAATCGCCACTGCCCAATCATAGAAATTTACAAGTCAGCCACAACTCGCTCCAGCTACCACCCCCAGCCACCGCCATTGCCACCACCCACAGCCATCACACGACAGGCATAACCACAAAGCGGCAGCCACAACTCTAACCACAGAGCACGACTCCCCACAACCACACTCTTCTAAAATCGCCCAATCGCTTAGCCACCGCCACTGCCACCACCCACAGCCATCATGCCACAGCCACAACCAACGTGATATTTCTGCACCTGGGCTTATTTATTATATATATGCTTGATGAATTTACATATTTGTTCTTTGATATTTTTGATGGAAAATGAGGCCTAAGCTAATTGATGATCTTGTTATTTTAGTGAGAAATTCTTTGATCTTGGCTGATTTAGTTTTTGGTAAATGGGGTGACTTTTTAAGTTGCACATATTCTCAAACAACGCATCACAGCAAATGAACGTGCTTGAATCGTGTGGCTTGGCTTGTGGCTGGTTGCTTTGCTTGTGGCTGGTTGCTTTGCTTCTGCTAAATTGTGTAGTCCAGAAGAAAGATAAAGGGAGTCTGTAATTGGGAAGAAAAAGGGAAAATAAAAGCAAAAGTTCAACTTCAAATTAAAAAAATTAGAATTAATCAAAACGGTGTCATCATTGGTAATGCTCAGGGTTTGACTCGGGGGTTTGACTCAGGGTAAACATCAGCACGCTTGTTTATAAGCCAAATCTTTCCTTTTTTCTTGTGGGTGTAAACATCCCTATTTTGATTTTTTAAAAGTTATTTTAAAACTTTTACCTCATGGAGAAAGTCTGTGCAGAGTTCCAAAGATGAAGCATTATTGAGGAAAGTTTTATATGATGCTCTGATATTGGTGGAATATTCTTTCCTCAATCCTAAGAGAGCAGTCCATCTACCGGCTGAACGTGTGAAAAGTCTTTCCTTGACAAGATTGATTGTTATGCAAGAAGCCATAGAGCTTTCAAGGTATGAATAAATGAATATTGCTCTAGTAAATTTTGATGAAGGCCTCATTTTACTCATCATTTGTGCATACTGCAGGGAAGATGGAGATCAGAAGAAAGCTATTTCTTACGCTAGTGCTTTCTCGAGTTCCAAATTACCTTATCAAATCATCAAATGGATCGCAAGCCAGGTTGGCATGGATGAAAAAGCAAGTATATCAATTGGATCCTCACCTAAAGCTCTTTTGAGTAAGCAGCTCCTAATGCCATTTACTTCTGCAAATATCCTATCTTGTCTGTACCTTGTAGGTTACAATAATTTATTCTCTCCAATATTGAGCTGTAATTGATCTCTTTCTCAGGATGGCTGCTAAGTCTTGAGAATCAAGGTATACAAGTTTTTGGTGATAGAATTTTGAAATCTCGTGCCAAACTAGCTGTAGATAATTCCAAAGCAGACTATGAGCATCAATCATCAAAAATTGAGGGGAAAGAAGCAAATGACAATCTTCTCTTTTACATTGATAACAAGGGAGAGGAGGAGGAAGGTGAAGGTGAGGAGAACGAAGAGATTAATGAATCCATGAATGCAGCATTTGTTGCTGCTGCTCACTCTATGAAAATGACTGAAGACGGTGGGAGAAAAAGAAAAGAAAGAGGAAGTTCTGGCAAGAAGAAAAAGATCAAGTATCACAAATTCGACCTCTCAAACACTAGTGATTCAACTAAAGAGAGATTCTCATCCATCAGTAACGAAGGTTCGAGTAGTGAGAGTGAAATTGAAGAACCACTTTCTGGCGAAGATGTGTAACAAAGGAGCAATAGATCTTAGATGGTGAAAGCTGACATCTCTGTGGCTTTTGTATGCTACTCTCCCATACGTAATGTAATGTTTTACTAATTTGAATGTAAAGATACCAGCATATGAAGGTTAGGTCATCATTTGTGGTATGATTGTTTTGTCCCTATGAATTAAAATTTCATTAGTCATGAGTCATGACTGGTTTAAGACCACTAAGTAGCTCATTCTTTAATCAAATCCTAGTATACCCAGAGAATATCTAATCTTATTTACCATATTGCTCTAGCATAACTAATATTTAGTGTCTGTCTATTATGTTATTAGCAGCTTTATTATATGTAAAACACATACTGTTAATAGGAGCAGTCCAGTCTCCAACTAATAAGTTTTTGTGATTTAGCTGTATTTAGAATAGTGTTCAAAGTAATAACATTATGATATGGTAAAAGATAAAGTAACCAACAAATAAATATAAAGAGAGAATTTCATCTTTCAACACTGTCTTTGAACAAACATGAGATCCATATGTAATTATTTTTGAAGAATCATTAGCAGTGTTATTCAAACCAAGCATGTGACTGGATTTGAGGTCTGAACATAATGATATTTCCCTCTTGAATACATGCAATGACAACATAAAGACGCCAGTCCTTAACTTGTAGTTTTGCAGCAGAAATTTAGAACCTGAATGCCACAGGAAAAGCTGCTGTTTAATATCTTCCTGTTTATTCTTACAGAGAGAATAGCAACAAAACATCCACCAGATTATATTTAGGAATTCACATAAACAAGGCTAAGATTTACCTATATGAAAATCACCCTTGTATGGTTAGCTTACCTATATATTTAGAAATTAAAACTACTCCATCTACATAAAGCATGTTTCCAATTATTCCACGATTTATAATTGGCTCCAGCCAGATTATAACATTATCTGTTGGACATATTTGACTCCATCATTAGTCAAAGCATCACGTTATAAGCATGGGTTGTGTAAGCTTGAATCACCAAAAAAGAGAAATATCATAGCACCTGTAAATATTGATGTAAGAAGCACTGTGGGAGATTTTGTTTATTTTGTATATTTTCAATATCTGGATTTCAGCTGCAGATGGCTTCACGGAAAGCTTCTTCAAGTTATTTGAAAATGGATCTCCTCCGAAATTTCAGGAACCATGTTTAATGAACAAGAAATTTCCAGCAAAATTCTGTAAGAGAAAACCATTTAAATTGGCAAATTTTGCCAGAAATGCAAAAATAAGGAAAATTTACAAATACAGAAACAGAAGGGAACAGTAATCAGCTAGAAATAGATAAATTATCAGCATAAATAAAAGTTTATGGTCAATATCAGCATATGAATTTTAATAAAAATAATATATCATTAAATTCCAGAAGAGCAGTGAAAATGCATTGACTGGCATTTGAGATTTCTCACCTTCTACCACGTCAATGGTTGATTGTAAGCCAATGATGATCCTTGTGCTCATTCAACAAAGAAGCAACTAACAGTATGAGGACTTAAAGTTTGACATCCAATGCCACACAGGAAGAAGTTGATGTTGCCTACAGATGCCCAGTGCATTTTTAATGAAAGGATGTGTGCATGAAAGGATATCTGAACTAGGGTATTTGGAGGATGGCAAATGGTATCAGGGCCAAACCTGGCCAGAAGTGTGGTGATATGTCAAAAGAACCCTGAGGGTCTCATTTTGATGCTCCTAAGGTGTTGCGTTGCCTGCACGCATATGCAAGTCAAGTTTTGAATGAAAAGAAAATTGGTGAACCATCTGTTATATAGCAAAAGCCAAAAAAAGATAATATTCTGAGTAAAGAGCTCTCTTAGAAGTTTAAAGTAAAATCTAAATTTCACTGTAGAAATAAAAAAGGAAAAAGGAAAAGTAGATAGGGAGAGAAAGCTGGCTGGTCCATACAGGTAAGGTTTTTGTAACTTCTAACCACATATATGTTTATTGTTCTTGTTTCGAATGGAGTCTTCACAATACAAACCATTGTGGGTGTTCATCTATCAGGTGAAAAAATGCTTTTGCGCTCGTGTGATAACTTCTACAGTTATCAGTAACCAAATTAATTTTGTGATTGCACAACTACTCACAAATTTGACCACTGAATAACCTTATTTAATTGAAAAGAATTAGATTAGTATTTTCAACAGAATTTTAAAACAATTTTCTAATAACTGTGGTAATCAAGTGACAAAGAAAAATGCTCGTAATTAATTTTATTATGAGCTCAATATACGGATAATTATTATTTTGTAACTTGTTATAACATGGAGTTTATTATTATTTGTCATGAATTCAAAATACAGTAAAAATTGGCCTTAATTGTTAGTTCATCTTTATCTCACAAGCTACTAGGTATTGATCTAAATAGCCAATTCGTTAGAAACCCCAGCAAGGGGTCAGAATGAAGAAAAACATACCAAGATGTTGAGAAATGACAATATATTGCCAAGAGAAGCCCTTAAAATAAAAAATGGGAAGGAATTGCTCTCAATTGGATCAGGATCTTTATCTTGTTAGCACATAACCAATGGGGCACCGGTGTCATTTCATTTGGAGCTTGAGCAGGAGGATAACGTCCCAATGAACTTTGCTGAAATTCATTCTCTAGCTGCAGTAATGCAGTAATGCAATAAGATGTGGAAAAACGAGGGTAAACCAAGATAATTTTTCTTGAGTTCTGCCAACGTCAATTTTGACTTTAATCTCAGTGATCTATGCATTGCCAACTTCAGTTACAATGCAATCTGATCAATGAATTAATCAAATTAGTCAAGCAAATAATTAGAAAAGAAAGGATAAGTGGATAAGTGGATATAATTAGAAATACAAGTATCCAACCTTGAACGATCCAGTTTCTGTTCTAAATTCAATAACAGAAACATTTTTCAACCAAAAGTGAAATGCCCTGAACCACACACACAACAAAATTTTAAAATGAGAGAGAGAAAGAGAATGCAGAAGTTCTTATAATTAATATGGCTTTTAGAGTCAATAGAAGGTTAAATATTATTACCACAAGCTCCATTGACCATGAACATCTGGGCAAATCTGGCGATATAACGCTGCACCAGCTTGATCATATCTGGACACAAAATGTCATAGGCATGTATCCAACTGAAATCATATTCTCCACCAGCTCATCTAGTTTTATATAAATTTCTTTGATTTTTGGATGCAACCCATCCTGAGACTTAAAGATGTGGACTCGACCATCAACTTCTATCCAACTACATGAAGGCTCCTTTTTAATACCCCGACCAGTCAAAAGTGCCCTGACCCCTCTGAAATCATTCCACCTACCTTGGGTGGCAGAAATGTTGGATGGCAATATGTAATTTGACTCCATCTTTGGTTCAAGCTCTAAGAGCTTCTGAGCAGCCCTTTCATCGAGTTCAATATTTCCATGACAGCTACAAGCCCCAAGAAGATTCTCCCATACCAAGGCATTTGGATTGAGCTTTGTCTCTGTGATAAAGTTTTCAATCTCTGTAAATTTGCCAGCACGACCTACAATATCAATCATACAAGCAAAATGCTTGATTGTCGGAGTTATTCCATAAATTTTGTTGATTAAGCTGAAGTGGTTTTTCCCTTCTTCAATCAAACCCATGCAGCTACATGCTGAAAGATCTACGATGAAGGTGATCTCATCTGGCACATATCCTTCTTCTAGCATCATCCTGAAGGCTTCAAGAGCTTTTTCTCCTGCTCCATGTTTCACATATCCTCCTACCATCACGTTCCATGATGCTGTATCCCCTAATGCCAAACCCTTGAAAACAGCTTCTGCATCATCAATAGATCCACATTTTGCGTACATATCTACAAGTGCTGTAGAAACAAACATATCAAGTAGATGCCCTGTCTTAACAGCCATAGAATGCAGCAGCCGTCCATTTGCTAATGTTGCCACCGGAGAACAACCAGTCAAACAGCTGGCAAGAGTAAATTCATTGGGCTATATGCCTTCAAGCCGCATCTTACTAAAGCATTTAAAAGCCATCTCTGCTTCACCAGCTTGAGCATAACCAGTAATTATGGCTGTCCAAGCAAAGAGGTCTCGATTAGCCAATCTGTTGAAAGCTACATCTGCATCTTCCAAGCATCCGCTTTTGGCATACATGTCAACAAGAGATGTTCCCACAACAGGGTTACCATCAAGACTGTGCTTTATGATATGAGCATGTAGTTGCTTTCCGAAACCTACATCAGAGAGGCTAAAGCAGGACTTTAAAATGCCAATAAATGTGCACATATTGGGCTTGAATCCTTTTAAAAGCATCCTGTAGAAGATTCTTAGGCCTTGCTCAGGACTTTCATAGTCTTGAAATCCAGATAAAAGAGCATTCCATGAAACTGAATCCTGATTGGCTATTGCTTCAAACACTTGGGAACCATCTAACACATGTCCGTTTTCCATATTCATGCTGGCCAGGACATTGCCAACCAAAGTGTCAGATTGAAACCCATATTTGCATATAATAGCATGGATGCTCTCACCACAATGCTGTCCAGCTGTCTCAGTTGTAGCCCTAACAAGGCTAGTAAGGGTGAATTGATTTGGTTTGACACTTGACTCTCTCATTAGGTTAAATATTTTAGCTGCCTCTTGGCAGTATCCTTGCTGATCAAGGCAAGTGATAATTGCACCCCAAGCTACTACATCAGGATCCTTGATCCTGTAGAAAACTTTTAGTGCATTATCTGCCAACCCACACTTGGAGTACATATCAGCAAGACTACAACTAAGAAATTAATCAAGCGCATAGCCAAGTCTGATAGCCATAGCATGCACGACTTGACCTGCTTTCATATATACCCTGAATTTGCAAAACCTTTTAAGACAGTGGATAAACTGAACTTGCTGAATTTCTTCTCCATATCTTTCATACTACAAAACAAATGCATAACCTTTTGGCCATCAACACTTTCAGCATAGCCATTCAGCAATGCATTCCAAGACACAACATTCAGTTCAGGCATGCTATTAAACACTCTTTCGGCAAGTTCCATCTCGCCGGATTTAGCATAAAGGTCCACAAGAGCAGAACCAACAAATAAATCCATACATAACCCAAGTTTTAATGCTTCCAAATGGACCAGTTTCCCAAAACCAACATCATGAGACATAGAGCAAGCTTTCAAGCAAGTAGGTAAAGCAAACTCATTAGGCCTCACACCTTCCCTTCGTATTGCACAAGACAAACAAAAGCCATCGCTACCATTTCCTCGAGCCACAAACCCCATTATCAGGGCACTCCAAGACACAACATCACGTTGAGGCATCATATTAAGCACCCTATGTGCATACACAACAGTCCCACATTTTGCGTAGGCATTAATCAACGAAACCCATAAATGCGAATCTAGTTCTAATCCGCACTTAATGACATGACCATGAATCAACTTCCCCTCCTTCAGATACCCTTTTGCAGCAGAGTCGTGCAGCAACGAGGAATATGCTCTCAACCTCTTCTTGTAGTCTATGTCCTCGTATTGGCTTCTCACATTCGGTTCACTTAATTTTCTGGCAATCTTGCTGGACACTTGATGGAACTCAAGTGGCAAGTTTTCGGAAAAATCATCAGTGGATTCATGTTGGGCTACAGCAAGAGCACGGGAAAAAGTATTTGACCGTGTAAACATCAATAATGAAGGTAAAGTATTATGAGGTTTATGACTTGAGGGCAATAAGAAGCTCAGCGGACGGTGCACTGCGCCTCGCATACTTAAAGGAAAAACTCATATTTCATTCAATCCCATCTAATTTTAGAAACGAAGAGAATAGAACTGACGGAAGTTGAAGAAGAAAGACACCTGAGTAAGCAGCAATTATACAAGTTGAAACGCGGGCCCCTGACATGCACACAGGCTACAATTGTAAGAGGAGCTCCGCGAAATATGCCAGGGTCGGGTCTGTTACTGAATAGTTGTTTGTACCATTTACGGATGGTAAATGGGGCGGGCCTGGTAGAGGCAGGTCCTGGGTTTTTCAGGGAAGTCCAGATCGAACTCGAAGAGCCGGTCTGGGCTCCTGGTCACCATGGGTCTGGGCTGGGCAAAATTGAGCCCGGTCCCCCATTTCCTAGTTTTTATTATAAATCGAATTTTTTGAAATATTATTCAACTATCATTAATTTGAACCATTTGATACATGTATCCTGTGATCTTAGAGACTTAAGATTTTAGATTTAAATTTAATTTAAAAAAAAAAATTAAATGCCATGGGCCGAACCTAGGCTTTTTGCTTAAGCCTGGGCATGGGCAGCTTTGAAATGGCCTTTAGAAACCAAGGCCCTGATGGTAAATATGTCAGAGCGGCTGGAGAAGCTGGTTTGGCGGTGGACTTCTGCACTTTGTATTGCTCGAAGTTCTAACAGAAGAAAGCCATGACCCGAGCATTCAATTTCAATCATACTAAGCAGGCAGACCTTCTTTATCAATGAGCCGACACGTGATAGTTGCCGAATTCAAACAGTTAGAAACTGTAAACAATATAAAATTGTTAAAAAGAAAAAGAAAACGGAGCCTTGTACCAAGTAGTCTCTTAAAACAAATTCACCCGCTACTGTCGAGTGCTTTAAGATAGGACAGCGTTGTTCTCCAAAGCTCTTGAATTTAAATTCACAGCTTAATCAGCTGATTGAATAACAACATCTGTAACCATTGTACTTATTTAAAAAATTATTAACTCATTTATGCTACGTCATTATGCCTTTAATTCTTGCAGTTAATCGTCTAAAGAATTAATTCACAACTTAATCGGCTAACTAAATCACAACATCTGTAAATGCTGTATTTATTTAAAAAAATTATTAACTGATTTATATTGCAAGATTATGCTGTTTGCAAGATTATGCTTTTAATTTAATTCTTGTAGTTAATCACCTAAAAAAATTAACTCACAACTTAATCAGCTAATTAAATCAAAACATTTGCAACTACTGTATAATAACAGATAATAGTTTTTACCTGTTATTACAAGTCATTTGATACAAGATGGTTGTCTAAGATGAGCAGAGCACCTTTTATAAATCATAACTTAATCTACATGTGTTTATTTTTGTCACATAATATATCATTCCAAAACTTATGACAAGACAATCCTAACCTAAAATTGCTTACATCATACTACCCTATCATCAAACCGAAAGTTCCACTTATTTTTTAGTTGTTTTTAAATTTTAAGTTGTTTTTCTATTTTCTTATTACTTTTAAGATTTTTATCTTTTTTTAAGATATCAGATTTAGACATTCTTTTTTTTTCCCTTATTTAAATTAAGAGAATTTTTTATTATAAAATAATATTTTAGATTTGCTTATCTAGATAAATTAGCAAGTTAGTATGAAAGAAAGTTAGAATCGTAATTTTGTTTATTCAGATTTTTTTAATAAAAATTTCATTATCCAAAATACCTAATTTCTCTTGTCTTATCCAAAATACCTAATTTCTCTTATCTACCATTTTTTTTTGCATTTCTGCATGGTCCATCATTTTTCTTCCAAGCTTTAAGAGTTATAGAAAATCTGTTGCTGGATAAGCGGTGTTTCTTGGCCCTAGTCTTGTGATTTGGTCTTCTAAAAATTAGCTACTGGTTTCAAGGTCCGGTACAAAAGCAGTATATAGAGCTTCGGCTTAGGCTACCGTAGAGCTGATGTAGATATAATTCTTGTTGAATGAGCTCAAGATCAAGCTGGTTACATTGCCTATCATATGGTGTGATAATCAAGGGTTAATAACTTTGGCCAACAGTCTAATATATCACTCTAAAAGAAAGCATATAGAGCAGGATATTCGTTTTATTAGGGAACAAGGTTGCTGCTAAAGCTATCTTGAAGTATTTATTCACGTTTCAATAAAAAAAAAATTCAAATCTTTATTCAGAGCTTCGTTCCGATTTGATTGGCAAAACTAAAACCACTAGCACTTTCAGGTAGAAAATTGATTCAAAATCCTAACAAATGAAAGCTTTTTAAATGGTTTCACAGGAAAATTTGAATACTCACGGGAGGCCTCGGAGCCTCTGAATAAAAAAAAACTCACAGACGGTGGATGCCCATGCCTCATATTACCTGTTATTTAATTGTATTGCTTGAAAAGGAATTGAAGGGCATTTTCACGTGTACTGATTTTGATACAGCGGAACGCATTAAATTGTGCAATTAATTGAATTATGGAAATAAATTAAAATTCATTAAATCCTATTCATGCACTTGGGATCTACAATACTTAACTACTCCTGGCGGCTTGGGAATTGCTCTCTTCAAACCAGCCATGTGGATTGGCGTCCCATCAGGCTGGCCAAATCAGCCCAAAGTCCTGAAGTGGTGCAATTTTTTTCCATTTTTCCTTTTTATAATAAAAATTGTAACATTAGAATATTAAGCTTGCATGAGCTTATTACAAATATAAAATTTAATATTAGATATCTCAAACATCTCGAATACGTTAGTACAATAATTTAGTACTATTTGGTCGGCAAGATTTGTTCAAATTCTATTTATGTGATGAGAACAAATATGAAAAAACAACAGGAAAATGAAATGGTGGGTCTTTTGGCATCCAATTTGTCGCCGACTACGACAATTATAATTGTATAACACAGCCTAAATGAAATCATTATAATAATTATTTAGTATTTATTATGAGAAATATTTTTTTAATGATGGCATTTTTATTTTAAAAAAGTGAGAATATTACTGAGCAACAGAAAAACATACATTCTAATATATAAACGAACAAAAAATATATAATTTTCAATGCATTTTTTTATATTTTATTAATATTTTTACTTTTTTAAAGTAAAAATATTTTCACTATAGAATGACTCTTAATTTTTTGACGAATTGTGCTTGTTGTAAATAAGTTTGTGGGCTCTTCATCATATCTTTTGGAAAGATTTTGTTTGTCATCAAAGTTTAGGCTGAATTTAGAAACAAGAAGAATAACGAAAAAGAACAAAAAATAATTAATACTAAGCAAATTATCAACCATATGTTAGGTAGCATTGAACATCTATATATTTCTTTCTATTCTTTAATAATTATTGTAATCAAGCAATTGATACTCTTTGCAAATAAATCCATCAAGATGGCTACATGCCTTTCTAAATCTTAGCTAATTTTTCAATTTAGTAATTAATTTCTTCCATGCTTCTAATTACAACTTAATACAGCGTCGAATGACTGAAGTACTTTTTAGGTTCGAACCCTTAAAAAGAAGGGATCTAAAAATGTTGCATTTTAATAAAAGAAATTATACAATTTTATTTAGAAATTATAGAAGCCGATGAATAATCAAGTCAAATCAAAATCTTATAAGGTAATAAGAATTCCCACAAGAAAAGTGAAGATGATAGAGCAACACATGATCAGGACACATGATTAACGAGTGGAGTCAAATGAACGGCAAGCAAACGCCCACAACAATTTGTTATGTAGCTTCTAAGGTCCCCTAAACTAATGACGTGTCGAAGTCTAAAAGGTCATGGTCCCCGATTGAGAAATGGGACCCATCAAGAGAAAGAGCGTCCAATGACAGGTGTACACATCACATCAGTATGATTCCATGACACCTAAACCAAAAATGTAAAAATCCACTTTTAGTCAAACCAAATGATAGGCCTAATATGCCATCCATCATTTCTTTCTTTTTTTTTTTTGTAAAAATAAATAAATAAATAAATCAAAAGCACTTCCGTAAAATCCAAAACCATATTCACACCGGACACCATTGTTTCTGTAAGAAGCAGTAAATCTTAAACGGATGAAAGTTACTTAATATGTTTAGGGTGAATTTTAGTTTCTACCACACACTCAATTTTTTTTTGTTTTAAAAGATACTTCAAATAATATGACATTCATTAATTAAATAATAGAATAATATAATTTATTTATTTAATTTATACATTAGTTAAAATAAAATTTAAGGTACCATTATTCATTTCTTATAGTAACATGATCATAAATTTAAAGTGACTAAATGAAGGTTAAAAAGACGTTGGATGAGAAATTAACCGCTGTAAAAGGTAAAAACTTAGAGCGTAAGTTAGTTGGGGAAGGTGATTTAAAAGCGTCGGTGGAGGTTAATTTTGCAGTTAAACTCTTAACCCCCGAGAGACAGAAATTCGTTTTTTTATTTTATTTAAGAATTGGAGAGGGAAAGAATCAGAGAATCGCTTTGTATAAAAGCCAATAAAATCACGGGCAAATAAATTTGGAAAAATAAAATAAAAAAGACGGAGCGAGAGAGGAAGATAAAAGAGTATTAGAGAGAGAGAGAGAGAGGCCAAATTTGTGGAAGGCCTTTCTTTCTTCTTTAAGCTTCTTCTTCTTTAGCCCAGAGTTCAGACACAGGAAAAAACGCGGCCATGGCCGTGGCTATGGATGATTCTAATGAAGCCGTTTCCGTTAACATGGAGAAGATCTACCTCGGTGGCAAAGTTTGTAAATTTTCTTCATTTTTCGATTCTTTGCTTATCTTTTTAATTTTATTTTATTATTTGTTTGTTTTTACTTGTGAAACGATTTCTGCTGTGTGATGGAGAATCTACGGCGTCGGTTATTGTGATTCACCCATCCTTACATTTTCTTTTTTAATGGTCACACTACTATTCAGGTTTAGTAGATTTAATGTATATTTTTTATGCTACATTACATTCTTTTTTGGATTTTATTTGTTAATTTTAATTAATTTTGCTCCGTTTACTTTCTTGTTCCGGCTTTTGGATTTATACCTTTCTTCTTGTGAAGCTGGAATCAATTTCTTTTGGTTTATTCAATGTTTTTTTCCTTTCCTTTTTTTTTTTTTTGGCAGTCTATTGCAGAAGCTTTGTTTATGCCTTTCGTTTTTTTTTTTTAGTTATATATATTTTGATGTCTAGCTGTTATTACTAATAATCCTTTTTTGTTTACATTTAAGTTTTAAAGTCAATGTCTTCTTTTGATGCAAGAGATTCTTTTTAAGATGTCTTAGCTTTTGTAAGAACACAATGATTAAAATCAGGAATCACTAGGTATTAGTTTTTTATTCGTTTATTAACTTTTTGATAAGTTCTGTTAATTTGGTGTATCAAGTAATTTTATGTTTCCCTAAAAACTAAAGCACGTGGGGAAGAAGCCCTTTTTAGGGAATAACACCATCTGGTTAAAGTAGGAAGCTTTCTTTTCTTTAAAGGGTCTAAGCTATAGAATACAAACGATTGCTCTTATTTTGCTGAAGCCAATTCTTGCTGAACAAGCATTCAACTCATTTGAAAATTTAATGGGAGTTGAGTGTTTCCAAGTGTTAATAGCTTTTAGTGTTAGCTGGAAAATTTCTGCTTTGTTCTTTTCTTCCGCAATTATTTGTTTGTTAGTAATGTGTTTGTTAAAAATTTTCAGGAACATCATGTACCCACTGGCCGTGGCTCTGTGTCTGTTATTATCTATGGAGACCAAGACAAGCCTGCATTAATAACTTATCCTGATTTAGCTCTAAATCGTAAGTGAAATGGATTCAGATTTGTGAGTTGCAGTTGATTGTAATAAATATATTGATATTGTATTTGTGAAGTTTAATCCTCATCAATCCATTCATCCTTGTTAGTCTGTTGTTATTTGTTGGGGTGGGGAATTTTGGTCTTTTAGTAATCAGAAAGTTAGCTTCCCCTGCATTCGTTTCTCAATTAGTGACATGAAGATCTTCAAACTGATACTTGCTTTGTTTCTCCGTGTTCTGTTAATTTGTTGATCAGAAATGTCATGCTTCCAAGGATTGTTTTTCTGGCCTGAGGCGGCTTCCATGCTGCTTCACAACTTCTGCATATACCATATTTGTCCTCCTGGGCATGAGGTCTGTAACTTAGTTCACATGAGCTCAACTTCTATATTCTTAATGTTTATCTTATTTTACATTCGATTGCTGGCCACCATTATACACAGAGTTTCCTTTTTCGCATTTTCATAAGAGTTCTTGCAGTTGGGAGCCGCTCCAATTTGTCCAGATGATCCTGCTCCTTCTGTCGATGACTTGGCTGATCAGATCCTTGAGGTTCTCAACTACTTTGGGTATGATGCTTTGATGTTATTCACAAGGAGTTAAAAGAATATATGGAGTTATTTTTTGGGTGGCAGTAACTGCTTTTTCTTGAAATTTGTACTTGTGGTTATATGGCACATTTTCTGATGATGTGAAAATTTTTTCTTGTTCAGACTTGGTGCAGTGATGTGTATGGGTGTAACTGCGGGTGCTTATATTCTCGCCTTATTTGCTGTATGTTTTCTTATCTGATGCTCCGGTTAATGTTTTCTATATGACTTTCATGTCTATAAATTGATGGGGGCATTGCATTGCAGATGAAATATAGAGAACGTGTTCTTGGTTTGATACTTGTATCTCCTTTATGCAAAGCACCTTCTTGGTCAGAATGGTTTTACAATAAGGTTCTTTTTTCTGATCCTGTTGGTTATGCTTATATCCAAATGTTTGTACTTTCTTTCCAGCCATATCACTGAAGATCACTTGTAATCTGCAGGTGATGTCAAATTTGCTATATTTCTATGGCATGTCTGGATTGCTTAAAGAGTTTTTGCTTCAGCGGTATTTTAGCAAGGTATTCTAGTTTTTCTGCCCTGGAAGGCTGTAAAGTCATTTTCTTCTTGTTGATTTCACATATTCTTTTACTTATAGGATAGGTTGATTGATGGGATTGTTATAAATTATGACAGGAAGTTCGAGGTACTGCTGAAGTTCCAGAGTCGGATATCGTTCAAGCATGTAGAAGGGTCAGTGCCTGAACTTTTCTTTTCCTATTTCAGTTATTTTTCTTGTTCCCTGAATATCTCATCTTCTGAATTATGATTTTTGTTTTCTTCCATAATTAAATGATGGTTTTTCCAATATTTACATTTGTTTGACTCCTTTTTACCATTTTTACTTCTCCAGTTGTTGGATGAGAGGCAGAGCATAAATGTTTTGCGGTTTCTACAAGCTATTAATAGGTAAACATTCTGTGGCTGGATTGCATCCTCACTGACATTCTGGTTTTTACATCTTCTTTATTATTTGAGAGGTTTGGAGATTCTTGAAAGAGGCTTAAAACTTTGTTAAACCAATCTACAGAAGACCTGACATTACTGAGGGGTTGAAGAGACTGAGATGTCGCACTCTTGTTTTTGTTGGTGAAAATTCCCCTTTCCATTCCGAGGCTCTCCATATGATCTCAAAACTAGATAAAAGATATAGTGCCTTGGTTGAGGTATGCAGTCATTACCATTAAATGTAATGATGTTTGTATAGCATTTGTGAAAGGAAGAATGAGATTATATATATCTATCATGAAATAAGATAAAAACAAGGATCCACTGCATGCTTGAAGTTGAATCAATGGGACTTTAACATTTGAATTTTTGAACTGATTGAAGTTATGATTTGTGAATGATGTAAGTCATATCTAGTGATCCCATGTTAGGCATGCACAGCACTTGCAATCACATTTACTTGAATAAATATGGCAAACGCAATGCTCAAATGTGGAGTATGGTTAATCATTTGCAGGTCCAGGCTTGTGGATCAGTGGTGACAGAAGAGCAACCACATGCAATGCTGATACCAATGGAATACTTTTTTATGGGATACGGGTTGTACAGACCGTGCCAGTTCAGTGACAGCCCGAGGAGCCCACTCAGCCAATCTTGCATCTCCCCAGAGCTGCTATCTCCAGAAAGCATGGGTTTGAAGTTAAAACCGATAAAGACCCGCATGTCTCTCTAAGCTTAGAGTTGAAAATGTAGATTGGGATGGGTTCATTGACTATGTAAGATGATATGATTCAAAGGACCCCTTTTTTTCTTTAAATTTTTTTTTGTTTACCTTTTTTTGACTGGGAGGGGTTGTAGACAGAACAAGAAGCAGGGAGGGAGCGCAGGAGGATATAAATGTAGGGAGGGAGATAATCTTTATATCATTCAATTCATTTGTAGTCAGCCATAAAAGGAGTCATTATTCTATTTGTGAATTTAATAGAGGACAGTTGTTATTTATGATGACGAGCAATCAATAATAGTGAGCAACTCCCCAATTGTACTTAAATCTTCATAATTTTCGGTCACACGATAATACATAGTTAAGATTTTATTAGTTTTATATTTTTATCTAATAATCACTAACGGTATATTTTTAAAAAGTTAACCAAAAAAAAAAAAAGTGAGATCAGTTCAACACTGAATTTAAATTCAATTTTTACTTCTAATTCAATATATGGTAATAAAATTGTTACTCCTTAACATATCCGAAATTGTAAATTTCTTATAAATCCATCATATACACAATATGGAATATGTTGATGTACGAACGACATAATATGAAATATGAATTTACAACAAATTTAATTTTTGATAATCTTTGATACGTACAATTTTCATTTTCCAATTCTTTGTTAAAAAAAATGAATATTTAAAAGTAATAATAAATATGAACATTGGGCCACGTTGCGGCAGCTGTTCTTCGTGGATCAAGTTAACGGTCAAGATCAATTGACACCACATTACGCAATTTGTCGAGCCACTAGTAGATCAAACTGATCAATGTTTTTTCATTTATTGAAAGTGATTTGATCATTTCTCTTAAAAAAAAAAAAAGGCCTTGCGGGGTTTTTAAACAAAAAGTGTGTTCATATGCGATAATCATCAAAATGTAAATTGAGTCGAACATAATTGTTACTTCATAACTAAACAGTGAACGTCCTGAACAGGCTCCTTAACTTCTGAAAAATTTCAAGGATATAACACAAACGACGATTACAATTTACAAATAATCTAACGTCTGAAAGAACTTTTTTTCTAATTTTCTTGACAAGACTTGCATGAATTAATGTGCCCACTTCTCGCGGACGTTGAAAGAGAAATATGGACTTGTTCCTGACTGCAAGCATTCGTTTGCGGGTGTTGAACGGCCACGAACGGGGTTCCAGGTCCATGGAGTGAGTACAGAGCCGTCGTCTTTATTGTTTAAGAACGACGTGAGGCGTGCGTAGTCCACAATAGATGATTCATCAGGCTCAAGGGGAAGATCATGAAGACGTTCTTGTTTCTTGCCTGGCTTTTGGTCTTGAATTTGGAAGTTATAAAAGGGAGGCGGCGCCAGATAATATTGAACCAGCAAATGCCTTTGCGGGATGAGGCCTGGGGAATGTTTGCTGAAAACTGTCATCAGCTGATCAGGATAATGTGGATGTGGCATTGCCATTCCAGTAGGTTCTTGCATCATCAGTTTTGATCTTCTTATTGTTACTTGCTGTTTCCTCAAGCGTGGTGGAATAAGTCTTCTAAAAGAAGGCTGCGGCTCTTGTTGTTGTTGTTGGAGTTTCATCAGGCGAGGAGGGATGTTGGGTGTGTGGTGATGATTGTGAGGAGGCTTTTCTTGGAGTAGTTGGTGCTTCAGGATGCGAGGCGGTACCAGCTTCGTCGATTTCCTTCTTCCCATATTACTTCTCTAAGCTTACTCTCTCTGTTTTCTTTCGTTTTTATGACTCTGGCTTTGACCTCTTTATATATAATAATTGATATTCTTCTTTAACCAAAAGGAATGAGGATTCCTAAACCAAATAAAGTTTCTTAATCTTAAAAATTAACTTCAATCAAATTAGGAAACTATTCCAGAACAAACTAAGTTTCCTAATCTTATTCAGCTTGTATGAAAACTTAGCTCACCTTGAATCAAATTAGGAAACTACAAGTTTCCTCATATCGGGCAAATGCATCATGCAAAGAAATTGCAAATGACGCGGGTCTATTTCTGATAACAAGTATAATTGTAACAACGCTACGGATAAAATTCTAGGCTTGCTTTGCGCCCAATAGTGAAACGGCGTATCATCAACAGTCTCTATCTAGTTATTGATTTAATCAAATCTCATCAGCGCATTACACGTAAGAAAAGACCATTTGATGGGCGTTCGTCCAAATGTAAGGATCAAACTATGTTGCAACGTTGCAACGTACCACGTAATACTGAGTTTTGTCTTTTTTTTAGTTAATTACACAACACCATCTTATATTTTATAAAAAATTAAATAAATATTAGAAGTTATAAATTTTTATATATAAGTCCTTTTTGAAAAAATAAAATTTGAAAAAAAATTTAACTATTATTATATATTAATTTCATAATAATAATATATTATTATTATTATGAAAATTTATTAATTTTATTATTTTAATTGTTATTATTACTTTAATTAACTCATTATTATTATTTATTAATTTTAATTATTTTTATTAATGTCCTTATTTTTATTACTATTATTAAAATATATTCACTTTATTATTTTAATTATTATTAATTATTTTTAATATTATTTTATTAACATTATTATTATTAAAATTTATTAATTTTATCATTTTAATTATTATATTTTATTAATATCGTCAACATCACCACTATCATCATTATTATTAAACTTTATAAATTTTTTTTGTTTTAAGTAATAATATTGTCATTATTATTATTTTGCCTTAGTTGAGCATTAAATATGTTTTAATTATATTTTTATTATAATAAATAAAAATATAAAAATAAATTATACTATATTATTATTTTATTATATCTATTATATTTATACAAATATAATGATTTAATATAATTAATAATAAATTTAAATAATGTTAGTTTAATAGTAATATAAAATTAATGTTATTATTAAAATATACTGTTAATGTAATATAGCATAATACAATATATCTACATTAAATAATGCAATACAATGTAATATAATACAGTATACTAAACAGACCCTCAACTTTTTTAGTGATGATGTAGAAAAAGTAAAGATAATCGTAGTATAGTTTTTTTGCGATGGTTAGTTAGCCATCATAAAAAAATTTAGATTGACACAATAAAAATTAAGCAACCACTTTATATTTTAAAAAACATTTAGAAACTAATAAATTTACTATTCAATTATTTTTAATCAAGAATAAATAATAAATTATCATTACAACAAAATTCACTGGCTCAAATATCTAAAAAAAGAGGGATAATTCTCAAGAAGCATAAAGCTCATATGCTTTTGAAATATTCTTAAAAAAAACAAACTGACCTCCTTTTATATTATTCTTTGTTTATTTTTCTAAGACTTTGTTGAGCTACGTTTAAAAATTTTAAAAATTAAAATGGCTCCCTTTAATTTCAAGAGTAATATTGGTATTTTATAAATAAACTAACATATTGTATATACAAACAAACTAACATGTCAACTAATGCTAAGAAAAAAATTGTAATAAAAAAGTAAAGTTTTGTAATATTAAAATAATAAAGTTTTACAACCTAATACTTTTTACATGTTTCTTATTTTGAAATTTCACCTTTTTTATTTTTTAATTTTTTGAAGTATTGTAAGGTTAATAACTTATATTCTTAATACATATTCAGTTTATTTATTCTATATTAAATATTTATTATGTAACAAAAAAATATTATTTACATTTATCAAATTTTCATCTGTTTAAAAAAATTTATGTGATATTAAATTATTATCTTTACACCACCAATTATTTTTATGGTCAAATTAGGTTAATAGATCAAACTTTAAAAAATTTAAAACAACAGGAGTTATATGAACAAATATTTAAAATTTTTATCTTTTGTGATTTTGTAATAAACAATAGGGACTTAAATGTTAATAATCAATTGAATACATCTCAACGTTAAACATTTTAACCATTAAATCTAGGTTGAACCAAAAAATGACAAAGTTTGGGGTATTGTGCAACTATTACAAGTCGCCGGACCTCGTAACCGTGTACCAAATGTAAAAATTGAATATTTAAAAGTAGAGCACTGATGTTTGCACTTGGTCAAACCCCGAAACGACAGACGCTTTGCGTCATTTCATCTATTATTTTTTTTTTTTTTGTCACGAAACGATGTCGTTTTCGCCTTTTATGTGTCAGTTGCCAAAAACAAACTCCATGCTCTCTTCTTCATTTCTTCTCTTTGCTTCTATTTTCATCCGTTTCATTCGCAACACTCTCCTAGATCCAAGCAAATGAAGACATGAAATAAAATTCAAATTGTGAAAGTCATGGAAACAAAATTCATATTATGATAAAATTACAACAAAATTCAGGTTGTGAAAATCATGGCAACAAAATTCAGATTAAATTTCCAAGTCACAATTTAATATCTATACTTACAAGGGACAATGCCGAAAATCAAGCTGGGCTTTTGCTGCAGCTGGGTTATGTTTTTTGTCGTTTCCAACCCAAACGTTTCACCAAGATTCTTTGCTGTGTTACAGACAAGACCAAACATCAAGCTTTTATGGACAATGTCAATTTTCTGCAGTTGGGTTTTAAGTGAAGAGAACGAAGACAGGAAAAGATCGTTGTCTATCGTTTGAAATGAAGAGAGCGAAGATTGGAAGAGATCATTGTCTGCCATTTGAAATGAAGAAAACAAAGACAGGAAGAGATTTTTTCAAGATCGTTTACACCAAATGAAACAACATCATTTCATGGCAAAACAAAACAAAAAAAATAATAGCCTAAACGACGCAAAGCGTCTGCCATTTCGGGTTGTTGTCGGGTAGGGTGTGTTGCATGGAGGATGACTTATCCTCATCGTTGGAGTCACGTGACGGGCTCTATACATAGTACACGTGCCGTCTCGAAGATTGCCGTGAGGACGGGTCCAGGCTCATCACATTGGAGTTCGATTTCGCATGCAACATCTTTTTTTTAAATTTTTTTAATGTGAAAACGATGTCATTTGTAAGTGTTTTGAAATTCAGTTGGATCTAGGAGAGTGTTGCGAATGAAACAGATGAAAATAGAAGCAAAGAGAAGAACTAAAGAAGGGAGCGTGACAAAAGTTAAAAACGACAACGTTTCATGGCAAAAACAAAATAAAAAAAATTTATAGCTGAAACGACGCAAAGAGTATGCCGTTTCAAGGTTTAACCCGGGCAAACATCATTTTCCTTAAAAGTAATAGCCAAAGTAATAATAAATATGATCGTTGGTGGGCGACATTGCGCCAGCTGTTCTTCTTTTGATCAAGTAACGGTCATGATCAATTGACGCCACATTACACAAACCGTCCAGCCAGTAGTAGATCAAATCTCAACCGAGCAACGAACATTTTCAGGGAAAACAAAATACGGATTCATCATCATAACTACTACTTTAACAGAGGAAATTTACTTTGGTGGCGCCGGGAAACTGCAATCCCGGCAGCTTCAAAATGGCGGACGTAATGGTGGTGTTTGACTTTGACCGGACATTAATCGATGACGACAGCGACAAATGGGTGGTGACCCAGATGGGCCTTACCCAGTTATTCAATCAGCTCCGCTCTACATTGCCTTGGAACTCTCTCATGGTTCGTTTCTTTGTGCTCTCTCATGTAAAAGATAAAGATTGTTTATTTGGGTACTTATTTTTATAGAATTTTTGCTGGGTTTGTTTGTTTTTGTCAACATATATATATATATATATATAGGATAGGATGATGAAGGAGCTTCATTCGCAAGGCAAAACAGTTGAGGACATTGCAAATTGCTTGAGACAGTGCCCATTAGACTCCCACGTGGTTGCAGCTGTAAAATCAGCCCACTCACTTGGGTAATATTTATTTTTCATTTTGGCTTGTTTTTTTATGTCAAGCTTATTTCATTTGAAGATGCCCCCTGTAGGGGTACTTATACAAAATTATAAAAGCTTTTTACCCCTCGCGTTTGCACCTGAGCATGACCCTTGTATCATTTATGTTGATTTGGTGGGTACTGATGAGACTAACGTAACTTTATGTGGCAATGTGGTTATTTTAGGTGTGACTTGAAAATAGTTAGTGATGCAAATCAGTTCTACATTGAGACAATCATGGAACATCACGGTTTGTTGGGATGCTTTTCGGAGATTTATACGAATCCAACCTATGTAGATGAAGAAGGAAGGCTTAGGATTTTGCCTTACCATGGTTCTACTCTGTCTCGTCATGGTTGCAATCTGTGCCCTTCAAATCTGTGCAAGGTAATATAGCAAGTTCTTATGTCTATCTTATTTCTAAGGTTTTATTATGAAGTAAATTGTTAAGCTTTTGAAGGTTCTGTTATCATGGACTAATTGATTGTGGTCATCGAAGTGGAGTTTTCTAATAAAATGATTAGTGATCTTCTAGTTAACCCTGTTTCTTTATTATTATTATTATTATTATTATTATTTATAAGAAACTCAAAAATGTGTTAATGAAAAGATTTAAAACAGATAGAGGACCAGCTGTCCACTAAGAAAACAACTAGGACTATTCGTGCCATACATAAGTGTACCCATTCACTGCTATATAAGGCTAGAATCTGTTATAACTCCCCAGTTTATATGTATGAAGAAAAAGAATGAATTTTGAAACTCCTTTGACACTGAAGCCAAAAGTGAAGTAAGAAGACGAACTCTATCCCACAGTTCTTTAGCATTATCTGCACTATTCCCCTTAAAACCTGTATCTTTATTATTTACAAAAGAGGTAATATTGATAATGTTATTTGATTTTGCATCTGAGATCAGTCATTTTTTTATATTTATACTGAGAAGGTTAAAAACTGATGTTTCATGACTTTGTGTGTTGTTAAAAAAGTCACTTACATCCCTTGTGAAAGAAGTTTAACCATCATTTTATTATTAATATCTTGTTTTCAGTCAAATACAGTTGAGTGTGCTGCAGCTGCATGGTTATGGCTTAAGTTATATCTGTGGCATTGTTCAATTGTCATGCCACTTCCTTCATAAGAGAAGTGGCTTAAATTGCTTTAGATTTTTTCATTATGTCATTTAAATCTTGCTAGTAGTTTATGTTACCTTGGTAAGCTTTACACATTTTCCCAGTTTCGATTCATATTGAGTAACCATTGGAAACTCCGAATGGATTTTGGTTTGTTATTCACTTTTCCCATCTGGCGCCGTAGATTCAAAAAGATGAATCAGATAGTCTCAATGAGGTAATAGTTGATAGCTTATGAAAAAAAATATGAATATGAAGTTGTCATAGTCCAACAGGTTTCATTGTGTTCCAAGTACAAGTATGTCTAAGCAGATGAGATAGTGAGGCTTTATGCTATAGTTCTGCTTATGGTGCTAAATTTTTCCATCTCATAAGAGATTTCTATTTCTCCATCTAAAATGTTTTAAAGTTATAATTCTTGTTGTCGTTAGGGTTTCGTTCTTGACCGTGTTTGCACTTCTGCTGTTGGATGTGGGAAACAAAGATTTATTTATCTTGGGGATGGAAGAGGTGACTTTTGTCCAACATTGAAGCTTCGAGATTGTGATTTTGTGATGCCACGGAAGAACTATCCTCTATGGGACCAGATTTGCAGTAACCCGATGCTTATAAAGGCAAAAGTACATGAATGGAGCAGCGCGGAGGAGCTCGAAAAGATCTTACTCCACCTTATAGGTGCAATCTCCGCTGAGGAAAACTTTGAAAGTACTATATCCCGTCGAACAAACTCATCTCAGTGTCGGTCTCAGACAATGCCAGTCTACTCATGAAGCATTTCCTCAAATTTATGTGTGGTTCTTATTGGTACAGAAACATCTGAATGTTGCCAATGGATGATATGCAATTTATTTAAATGATTTTTAGTAGATGCTTAGTATTCTGTTCTAATTTTTTCATTTTGATTTAAACAACGCCTGCAAGTAAGAGTTTATAGTATGCATCATCTCAAGGCCTTGCCTCCATTTCTTTTCCCAAATGATCATTTTTGTCATATTGTTCAGGAACTTTTGTTTCAAAAACCTTTGAAATCAACCCCGCACGCTGAAAACGGTGTTCTTGGGCACTTCGGATTAGGGATGATAATTTGTGACACAATCCACACGAATATCATTGGAAGTTTGCGGGTTCAGGTTATCCGAATTGATGCGGCTATTAATCGGGTTGAATGTGTAATTTGTTTACTAAATGTGCTGGGTTTGCGTTTAGCTCTTGACACACGAGCTTATTTGTGACACGATTTACTAATTCACGTAATCTTATTGCCAGGACTTGGGTTTTATCCAATCTAATTATGTTATATTTGTATTTTAAAAATACTTTACTTATACTTAAACCAATAATCCAAATATTATATGTATGTTAAACAGATGACAAGAAAATAAACAAGTTAGAAAATAAATTAGTGTTAGCATTGACAAACGCATGTTACCTCCAGTTAGGCTAATTAATTAGGGAGAAATTTAGATGGGGCAGTCGCGCCATTTTAGCTTTAGTCTATTGAAGTAGTGCGTTTGTCCACTAAAGACCTACATTTGACATGTCTAATGAACTTAATGGTAATACTAATAATGTTTTTTTTTTCAAAATAATATAAAATTATATTACTTAATTTGTAGGTATTTGGTAGATTTTTAATGGGTGGACACTTGCCCCACATTTTTCTCGACTAATTGATATGAAATTTTTACCCCCTTTGATAGGCTTGTTTTCCATGATTTTGTGCCTACGACTATGATGCATATATAGTGTGAAGAACACACTTAAGATTTCTTTAACCTCTTATCGTAGTATGGAGAACATAAATATAGCATAAACATGATTGGTGAGTAAAAATTTTCTCGTAATTTTTTTCTCTTATTCTCTTCTAGTAAAATGAGTGGTTAATATTGAATTTTAAATTTCGATACTAGGAAAAAAAAATCATAATTCAATAATAATACCTCTTTCCTGTATCAATTATATTACATCTAGTAAATCACACAATTATCCTATTTAGTATTTCTTACACAATCAGCCGAATGCTTAACCCGTGGATCAAACTATTCTATAGCGGGACCCTTTGACCCATATAAATTTTTCTAGAGAAAACACTCAGGTTTCAGCACATGCTCCTTCCCTTTGGGTGATTGTTTCAACCTTAGCATTCATTCAATTATTGAGGCCATATTCAATAATTATTCCAAAATTAATAATATTAATAATGGGATTCAGAACGTGGGGCAAGAGAATTAATGCATAAAAGAAAAGACACCACCATATTAAACCTGTACACGGCTGTGATTCCAAGCCAATCAACAAACCAATAAATATATTGACTTTTGAAAGAGTCTAATCATGGCGCGGGCTTTCTCTGACTTCAGACTTTGTCCATAACATATAAAAATCAATCTTGAAGAAAAGTTTCAATTCAATTCTTCCAACATTTCGCGAATTTATTCTTTCTTCAACTATAAGAGAGAACAGAAAATTCTCTCTTTCTTCTCTCTCTATGATAATTGCAAAAGAAGAGAGAAGAAAGAGAGATGGGTATGTTATTGGATGGAATAATAGAGGGCATGCCTGTCTTTGCAAAGGAGCTGGTTGCCGGTGGCGTTGCTGGTGGCTTCGGCAAGACTGCTGTTGCCCCACTTGAGCGCGTCAAGATTTTGTTTCAGGTAAACTCTCTTTATGTTCTTTTTTGGTTCTTGGCAGTGGGTTTCTTTTTCTTGATTGTTATTCTCTGTTATGATATTTGCCTGATGATTCTTTTGGGTTCATGTCGTGGAGCCATGTTAGTGATGACCAACTTAAGAAAATGTTGTTGTGATGGACGGTCGCTTTGGTTGGAGATAAATTGGATTTGGTGTCTAGAATTTAGAACAATTACAAGTGGTTGCTTTTTTGCAAATGATAATCAAGGCGAAATGTGATACCCTCTTCCATTTTCTCGGTGATTTACTGGGTCTATGCCGAATTCTAAACTGGCGTACTAACGCTATGTTTTCCTGCACTTCCCTATGAGGTGCCTGTTCGAAGAATCAAAGCACGTGAAATTAAGTCAGGAATGGAGTTCAAGGCCTTTTGCTATACCCACTTAAAGATTGGTACCATAAATCTTGCTAAACTTGTGTGATAGTAGGAATTGAATCCGATATAGATGAACCAATTAGAAGTGTCAATGTGCCAGACTTGAGTATGTCATATATGGTGGGAAGTCTAAACCAACGATATTTGTACCATTGATTCACAGACAAGCTGAGGCATTTTGGCTTGTGAAATGGTTATGCTTACATAGTCAATACTCAGTATGCAAACACAATCCATGCCACTGCCACGCCTTTTAGGGATTAGTATCTTGAGTTTCATGCATTATTGTTAAGTTATCATGTTATTTGCTCGCTTAAGGCATGGACTGATTCTATGTAGGTTTACTCTTAAACCAAACATAAGTTTTCTGAAAGGTAGCTCTATTATGATAGCAAAGGTCTGGGTAAAGAACTAATTTTTAGATGGAATTTCATTAAAATTCTTTGACTTATTTGTTTGGTAAAATTTCATTAAATATCATGGATGCTTAAAGAGCCCATTTATTTCTACATCATTCACAGATTCTGTTAGAACAATGGCACATCTCGGTCTTGATATTATATTGGTGATTCCTTTTTATCATTGTTTTAGGGAATGTGTTACATGTTTCTGGGTTTTGTGATGCCATTAAAAGACGTTATCTAATGTTGTTATGTTAGTGCACGTTCTTAGGAAGAGTTGGTTAAGATATGGACTCCTAAACGTTGTTCATTTTTGCATAGAAGTGGCTACTCTTAAGACCCAAACCTCTACTTTTGTGCTTGTCAGTCTCATATTTTTACCTTTCACATGGCAATGATCCCTTGACGGTAAACATGAATCATGCACTAGCATTGAATCTAGAGATGTACATGAGCCGTGAAGTTGAATTGAATTAGAAATTAGAAATTGGTTTGAACCGGGAAAGTTACAAGGAACTTATTCATTGATTATTTTCAGACTAGAAGAGCAGAATTTCACAGCATCGGACTGTTTGGATCCATTAAAAAGATTGCAAAAACAGAAGGTGTTATGGGTTTCTACAGGTGGATCTTCTGGCCAATGCATTTTATGTGAGCGTTTGCAGAATATTTTGTCCTCATCTAACTATTTAATTTCTGCAATTTGCTACAGAGGAAATGGTGCTAGTGTAGCTCGAATTGTTCCATACGCAGCACTTCATTACATGGCTTATGAGCAATATCGTAGATGGATTATCCTCAGTTTTCCTGATGTTAGCAGAGGCCCTGTACTTGATCTCATAGCAGGATCTTTTGCTGGAGGAACTGCTGTGCTGTTTACTTATCCTCTTGATTTAGTTCGAACAAAATTGGCTTATCAGGTAAATGATACTGTAAAGAATTTTAATTTTTTTGTGTTTTCCTGCAAACTGCTGCTTCAGCCCATCACCACCCCTTGCTTTTCCTAAAGTATTCTTTCAAATTTGAATCCTCGCTTGCTGGAACCTGGGGGTAAACAGAGATGCCTAATCCTTTTAGATAGGGTCCTGGGGATGGTTGCAGCAGTTTACTGCCTCTCCTGTTGGCTACATCTTATAAGTGTTAGCAACCTGTCCCATGAAAAGTTGTTGACACATACATTAAACTGATAAATTAAATTTCATAACCGTGTCCTGGTTTAGACTACAAAATTGTGGGCTAAGTTGCAGTTTCTCATGCAGATTGTTGATTCACCAAAAATGAACTTTCAAGGAGTAGTTAGTGCAGAACATGTTTATGGAGGAATTCGCGATTGTTTTCTTAAGACTTACAAAGAGTCTGGGCTTAGAGGTCTATATCGTGGTGCAGGTATGGTTATCAAAACAGCTTGTTTGAGAACTGCTGTCATTGTGTTTTAGTGACAACTATGCATCCCTCGACAACTAATGCATGGAGCATGATTTTCAGCTCCATCGCTCTATGGAATCTTCCCATATGCTGGTTTGAAATTTTACTTTTATGAGGAGATGAAGCGCCATGTCCCTGAGGATCACAAGAAAGATTTAACGGTGAAACTTGCATGTGGATCCATCGCAGGTCTATTGGGTCAGACCTTCACATACCCTCTTGATGTTGTTAGAAGACAAATGCAGGTACTTTTGTTTTAGGTTTCTGATCTACATATCGTTGGAGCAAAGAGTTACAATTTTAACAATTGAAAACATTCTTCTTAGGTTGAAAGGTTCTCAGCGTCTAATAGTGCGGAGTCAAGAGGAACAATGCAGACCCTTGTTATGATTGCTCAGAAGCAAGGATGGAAGCAATTATTTTCAGGGCTTAGCATCAACTATTTGAAGGTAGAAAATCATGTCATTTATTAGTAGTTTTCCCTCAATAGTAGCTAATGATGTGTTGATGTATATACCAGGTTGTACCGTCTGTGGCAATTGGGTTTACAGTGTATGACATTATGAAATCATACCTGAGAGTTCCAGCACGAGATGAAGATGTTATAGAAGTGGTAACGAACAAGAGAAATAGTCAACCATCGCTTCACTCTTCATAAGGATTCAACTCGCTTTTGAATTGGATCAAGATTCTTACTCAAGGTCATCAGAAGCTTTGATTTGTCTGAATTGTGATTTTAGATTGACTGTACCAATTCAAGCCCTTAATTTGTGCAATCTAATATTCTATTCTTTCAAGCTGTATACAGCTTACGTAGATTACATTCCTGCTCTCAGTAAACTGTTACATTAGGTTTAGAGCACAGATATTAGGGATTATCAACTACCAAACTTAGATTTTTGGGGATTTACCCTTGTAAAGTAATATACCATCTGATGACAATATTGACAAGTGTACACATACCTGTAAGATCAATAAGAGTTTTGATTCAACTACAATGTGAATGTTTTTCTTTTGAAGTAGAGTTATCTGCTGTCATCTTCAAGCTTCACTTCCACAAAGCAACCATTAGATCATTGGTAGATTTGCTGTTACTTATGTGCCTTTTAACTTGGAATAATCTTTCTTGCAAGCTAGAAACTAGTTATACAAACTCTTACAAAGTGATGTGGGATGCTCCTATGGTGAGAAGTAAAACTGTCCTGGGAGATTAAGCTCTACAGAGCAACCCCAGACTCTTTATGGAGTTCCATCAAACGATCACTAGACATTCCCAAACGTGGAGAATAGAAGCAAATGGAAACATGATGGGAAATCTAATATATATTGCAAGGACATGCAAAGAACTAGGTTGGTTAATAACTCAACTTGCATTGAAATGATACTAAAATCTACATACAAGCACAACGTACAAAAAAATTTCATACAAGTAAATCTCTTTAAAAAAGTTAATTTGGCTTTCCTTCATGCAGTAATATTCTAGATTGATGGTCTCTCTCATGAATAAGCAGAGTTGACAGCTTTACCAATAGTCTCCACAAGAGCATTTGCCATGCCTGAAGTGATGAAACCGCTTGTTATCCCGAACAATTAGCTCTCTGCCAACAATCTTTGACATGATCTTGATTGCATTGTGACAGTCACCACAGATTCTGAGGTTCTTGATAATCCTAAGAGGCATTCTAGGTGGAGTGCTAATCAAACCATAAGCAATTGCCAATCGCTCACTATGATATTGCAAGGCCTTCTCTTTTGCCTCTTCGTCAATGTCATGAAGCACATATCTTGTGTCCGGCACATACCCTGCTTCCCTCATCTGTCCATTCATGCCTTTCATCTTTTCATACTCTCCTTTGTAGAGGTCAGTACTCCGATAGTCACTCACTCTATTCTTCTCCTCAAGCATGTTAGTTGCAGATTGCTTCTTCCTTGGAGGCAATGGAATTTTGTCAACAATTGCCTTGGAAGGATCAAGATCAACTAATAGCTCCTCAGCACGGTCTTCAAGCTCAACATCTCCATGAATTCTAGCAAAATTTCTAAGAGCCTCCCAAGCTTCTACTGTGGGCTCAAAAGGCATTCTCTCAACAAACTCCTCAGCTTCAATCAAATGACCAGCGCTTCCTAGAACCTCAATAATCGCCATATAATGCTCAATCCCAGGAACCATCCCATACTCATTCTTCATTAATTCAAAGTACAAAAATCCTTCTTTCACTGCTTCTGCATTAGCACACACGGCAAAAACCACCAAAAACGTCTCCTTATCTGGTTGAGGGCCTGTTTTTCTCATTTGCTCAAACAACATCAACCCATCGCCACCCTGCCCATTTGCCGCATATCCATTGATCATCAAATGCCAAGAACTCAAATTCCTCTTACGCAGTTGGTCAAAAACCTTGCGAGCGAGCCTCGTATTACTACATTTCCCATACATTTCAATCAATTTATTGTTCAACTCAACATCTTTAACAAATGCTGACTTCCTTATCAATTCGTGAACCCTTTTCCCCATCTCAATCGACTTCAAATTCCCACAGGAACCCAGCAACGAACTGAACACATCATAGCCAGCAGATGCGGAAGCACCTTGACCCATGTACTCTATTGCTTCTTTTACCTTACCCTCTTTGCACAAACTCAACAAATTAACATCAAGACTCTCTAATTGAGCGTTTCCACTTACTGGGTCGTTCGTATTTTGGCTATAGCCCGTGCCCGTCTTAGGCTCTTGCTCATTTGATGACGGGTTTCTCTGTTTTTTAATAAACCGATTGTTGCGATAGACCTTGGGGTCTGGGGTTGCGTAGGCACAGAGAGGTTTTACGGGAGACGATGATTTGAGAGTGATTGAATGCGCAGAGATTGAATGGCTGATTTTGGAGTGAAAGTTAGAAGAGATTATCGTGGAGTTCGCTGCGTGCTGTTGAATGGATACTAAAGATGCCATTGTTGCGAGCTCTCTTTATGCTGGATGAAACTCAGCTCAACTCCAAACTTTCTTCGTTCTGAAACATTCCCTTTGATGTTGAAGTTAATGGAAAATATCGCAAATCTATATCGAGAAAACAGTTGCACTAGTTTTGGTTTCTGCCGATCCTGATCCTTGTTCGCTATTGGTTAATAACATCTCGGTCTTTAATGTCTTCAAATTTCTAGAAAGGCACTTAGCTTGTCTGTTTGCACCAAATAGGTTCCCTACTCCGCTGTTACGACCCATAATTTTTAAAACATGCTGCTATATACCTGCGATTTGATAGTGCGGTTAAAGTTTTGGGATAGGTATTATTATTATTTGCGATTTGAGACTGTGGTCAAAATTTAAGAATGTATATTATTGTCCTAGACAAATTAATATTACTATCATTAATATAGATACTATGAAATTTTATCTTAAATTAAATGTTATGTGATGTATCATTTGTTAAATAATTAATATTTTTTAAAAAAGTTTATGTAAATTAATTATATTATCTCATTAACTAACGATTAAATACTATACTAAATTATTTAGAATGAAACTTTAAGATCACACAACTCGTCTGATTTTTAATGTAATAATGGACCAACCCAGCTCGATATTTATCAAATACATTCATCAAACATCCCAGCCTTGCTCGATATTTATCAAACGCATTATTTTAGTTTCGACTAAATAACATTCTATTTTGGACTTGGTGTGTGTTTTATCATAGGTCAAATTGCGCATTACATTACGTCACTACTGTCAATAAACACCAAAGCTGTCCACCTTTTATATTCACAAACAATATAATCAAAATCATGTTCAAGCAAGTCTTGCAAGATATTCAATGGCTGAGACTTTGGCTTGGTTTCTTTTTAGTACAGTGGAAGAATGTCTAAAACCAGAGAAGCATATTCTAAACCAAAAGACAGAATATTCTACAGGACTACAGGATTATACATTTCATTATTACTCACATTATTATTTACTCTTCCATTCAAGTTAAAGACTGAGCTTTATTAAACAAACAGTTCAGCACATTCTGATTGATAGAGATCCCCAAAATCCACTAGAAAAAAACTAATTATTCGAAATAGCTGCAACATTGTAATACAATATTACCGCAATCTTCTTATACTTATATAACACAGTCACTACTAGATAACAAAATGAGATCAATTGATCAAATACTATAATCTGACCAGTCAGAGATGAAGGATGTATGATCCATGGACTCCCCTGGACATTCCTCATCTGCTGAGGACTTCTCGCTTCCTCCCACCAACCTTGCTGGGTTCCCCACTGCAGTGGCTCTTGGCGGCACATTAATCAGTACCACCGACCCAGCCCCAATTTTTGCACCCTCTCCAATCTTCACATTCCCTAATATGGTTGCTCCAGCCCCGATCAACACCCCGTCTCCAATCTTCGGGTGCCGATCCCCGCTTGCCTTCCCCGTACCACCGAGAGTAACATGATGCAAGATTGACACATTGTTGCCGATAACTGCTGTCTCACCTATTACCACACCTGTTGCATGATCAAACAAAATCCCTTTCCCTATTTTTGCAGCTGGGTGTATATCAACAGCAAACACATCAGAGATACGGGATTGTAAAGCCAGTGCCAGTGGCCTACGTGACTGAGTCCAGAGCTTGTGTGCTACTCGGTGAGCCTAATACAAAAATCCAAAAGAAAAGGGCAGTTAACATTGAATTAAGATATAAACCAAGAAATGACAGAGATCCAATTTCCTCTCCATTTATTGTTACTCCAAAGAAAAATTCATTACATGTACCATTCTAGCATTAGAAAAAAACTTAGAAAACATTAACAATCCGTTTCGTGAACAATCACACTAATATAATGGCATTGTCATTTACACATCCATAAACGGGAAAAATATCTGCTACAATTACAAGTCTCCATTTTGCTTAACGATGGAAAATGGACCAACCAGTATATAATGACTGCAGAGAATGTGATTACGTAAAGCCTGAACTCAGTTCCTACAATTTATTTGCGCAAAGTTTAGCGTACGGTCATCAGAGTTCTCGTAGAAATTTAGCAAAAATGCATTTTTTTAGAAAAAGCTAATCAAATGCTTCTTTGAAAAGCACTGGAAGATCTTTTATTAACCTAAAAAAGGCACTTTTTATGAAAAGCACATAGAAATAAAGCACCCGAAGTGCTTTGCTCATCCATCTATTGCAGTTAGCCGCTATAAAATCAATCAACACAGATGAGATGTAGCAAAAGGGCCAAAAAAAAAAATCAATAATACTTTAATAATTGAATTAAATTAGAATTTGAAGCTAAAATTATTCAATTGTACCTGGCAAGCCAAGAAGCCTTTGTAATTGAGGAGGCAGTGGGAGAAGGAAACACAAGCGGGGTCGCGAACGCGGGCGGCGCGAAGATCGGCGACTGCCGCGGCGCAGAGAGCGGGGTCGGAGGAGAAAGTGTCTAGAAAGAGATCGTACAAGAGAGTGGAGAGAAGCGTGGAGGAGCAGAGCTTGTTTCCCAGATGAAACGCCAGCGATCTCTCCAAGGAAGGGTGAGATAGGATGGTCGAGTAGAGGTAGCTGGCTAAAGCAGGCTCAGATTCGGCGTCGCGGCGTGCCTCGGCATTTATCTGGGCCCACACCCATGCCTCGTCGTCGCCGGGGGCGTGTGTTTCCATCGTTAAATTTCCCGCCGGAGATGCGTACCTGAGCTCGCCCGCCGGCATCTTTCTTCGTCTGTAAATAAATAATCTCACCCACGTGTACGAGAGCGGAGGATCTAAAAGACTAAAACCATAAAACACTGTCGTGGTGGGCTAATGGTGGAGCCACGTGTCTCAATCGAGCACCTTCTACTTATGGCTTTCATCGTTCGGAGAGAGAATCTTGGAAGATGCACACAAATTAGGATTTATTTTTATTTTTATTTTTTGTTTTTTGTCCGGCGGGTGCATAAGCATAACTGAGAATTTGAGATGTCATAAGCCACATTCAAATGAGTCTTTCGGTTGCAATTATTTGAACTCATTTAATTTTTATTTTAAAAAAATAAATTTATTATTAAAAATTTAAAATTACTGTTTATTAATCTCTTTTCTTTTTATTTTATAATTACATTTTTTTTCCGAATCTCACGTCCTCCAAATTAATATTTATAGTTTGTTGGTACAATTCCTTAAATAGAACTTTTGATAAAAAAAACTATTGGGTGTTTAATTTTCAATTAAAAAAGTTTTTTTGAGCCATTACACTATTTGATTCTACAATATTAAAAATATTTTTGTAGAGTCAAATTACCAAAATGATAATTAAGAGAACTTACTTTTAAATCATAAATCCAAACAAATCATAATATTGCTTATCTAATATCCTCACTTTACACAAACATTTAAAATAAGCTTCAATTAAAATTTAAATAAACCTCATAATTCAAACATACAGTAATAAACTTTATCAATATGCACTAAAAATATTAATTAAAAAGTTTAAAATAAACTTCAAAAATCAAAACAAATCCTTGCAAACAATGAAAATGTTAATGATGCGTAAGAAGAGTAGCAATTTGATCATGTTCTTGGTCCATCTCACGTACGTTGAATGAACTTGTATTATGCTCTTCAACAATTTCTTCCATTAAGCTCTCACTTTCAGTTATAGGCTGCAATTCTTCATCATCATCAAACAGTTAGAATTCTTGATCCTTGACAAGCATGTTTTCTTATAAAATTACGAAGTGCTATTGAAGTGATCACAATTTTCACTTGCTTATTAAAAGGAAAGTTAGGCATATAGTGTAAGATTTTCCATCTAATTTTCCAAACACCAAAAGTCCTCTCAATTGTGCATCTTAAGGAAGAATGTGCACGAATAAATATTTCTTTTTTCCTCTTGGTTGGCTTCCACATAAAAAATCCTGAAGATAATACCATTCACCTTTATAAGGTCTTAAGTAACCATTCAAACGAGGATTTCCAGTGTCTACTAGGTAATATTTACTTATAAAAGAAATTACAATTAATTAATATATAAACAAACTGGTATACAAATATGTAACATAATAAATAATTAATTTTGATAATATTTCAACTAACTTGTAGGTGGCTGAGGAAAGTGCAAAATTCTCTCTACGTAATGCCTCCAAAAATATATGAGTATCATGGGTATTGCCTTCCCATCCCCCTCATGCAAATGTAAAATACATATTAAAACCACCAATAGCCATAACATTTTGAGTAAGAATATTTTTTCTTCCAATATCTGGTATGTGCTTTGAAGTAGGCATCATTACTGGTATGTCACCTATCAATTCCCCTAATACAATCTTTAAAATAAGGCTAATATTATTCATCATCTTTAATTTTCTTATGAATGCTTCTAAACTATGGGATTAATGGTTTTAAAATATCAACAGCCATTTGACAAACATAATCTAATACCATTCCAAATCATTTTGATATAGTTTCATCAGAATGTTGACATCTATTCCCAAATACATGGCCTAATGTAATAAAAACAAGCATAGCTACTAATTCAATTATAGGCACATTCTTGACTCTTTTAGGGCTCTATGACTCATGTTGTGTAAATTTTATTGAACTTGTAAGCACATGAATTTATTGTAAAATAGATCAACGGTGACGAGTGTCAATCCCACGAGGAGGTGGATTTTAATTGATTGTAGAATTAATTTTCTAAGTGGGTAATTGGATTTATAATGAAAATGATGCAGACTATCTATTAATTTAAATTAAAGCGGTGGGAATAAACTATTAAAATGAAATGCTTGGATCTCCTGATATGTACTCAACATGCACCATCGGCTCAACATTCATTATTAGTACCAATTAAATCATGAAGGAGGATTTTTCACTCCTCATAAACCTCACTCTAATAGATATGGTGCTAAGTGCCAAATAGTAATAACTTTGCCTAGGGAGACAGTTACACCAGCCGATATCTAGACAAGATTATTACTATCTATCTGCGAAAAGTCAAAACATCCACATAAATTAAAGGGGAAGAAAAAGTAAATTTACCAAATTAAGCCCATGGATCATGTTGAGACTTCACCTTCAACCCAAGCTTGAAAGGAAATTAGTTACTCATAATTGAACAAGGGGTAAAATAGAAATTTTATTAAAATACGTAAAAAAATACAAGATAGAGATAGAATTACAGAAAATGAGGCTCAAAAATAGATTCAGGGGTATCAAATTAGGAGGGAGGCCCCTTTTTTATAGATACAATGCGTAAATCATGACCATCGGATTAAAATAATTTGGACGCTCATGATTGCGCCACATGACACATTCTTATTGGATGGAACACATCATCAAGGCTGTTATTCTGTGTATATGCATGTATCGTACGCAAGTTTTTTTGGTCCACTAATATACTGCCACGTCCCCGGTTAACGCTACATCAGCATTTTAGTCCAATAGGATCGTGACACGTCATCAGTCAACACCACATCATCAGTCAATGCCACATAAGCAGTTGATGTCACATCATTTGTCCAATCAAATGCCGCCACGTCATCATATAGTACATATGAACAGTACCGTGAACAGTATCGTGCACAGTATCGTATATATGAACAATGCCGTATGTGTGAACAATACCATTTATCTTTTTAGGCTCCTCCTAAGGTTTTTGACTGTCATGAGTTCAAAATTATTGTCGGTTTTTCTATCTAATCTCTCGTTCATTATGAAATGACCATGGTGTCCCCTAAAATACATAAAATAATTAATTAAAATAAAACATATATAATTAAATCACAAGGGACTTAAAGACATAAAAGTAGAAATATTAGTGAGACTTGAAGTGTAAAGTGATGATTTTCTCCATTGTAAATACTCACTTTCTAGCACTCAACAACTCACTCACAACTTCACATAATATCATAAATCCATGTTTTTCCATTCTAAATTATTGGTGACATTTATCTTCTGTCCATTTAGCACCTCTAATACAATTGAATATCCTATATACTATTTTCAACAATTTATATTCATGATCAGCACTTGCGTCAATGTAATTTTGTGCAATATCATCATCATTTTCTAAAAGCTCCATAAATGTACATGTACACATGATAAAGTGTGGAATGAGTTAGTTATATTCTGTTAAAACTATAACGTTAAGGTTGCTTAAGTGAGTTGGCGAGTGTGGGGCCCTTGTTGGTTGAGCTGTTTCAACAATCTTACAAGCTTCTAGATTAAGTATAAAAAGAAGTAGGGTTGGTTAGTGTAGTAACTTTGGCGAGGGAATTGATTATTTTTTAAGTTGATTAAGGAACTTATAGTGAGAGAGGGATTTGTTCTCTGTAACCTCAAGATTTATGGTAATCATTCTCATTAGTAAAAGCTTTAAGCCCAAAGGGCATTATTAGCCATGGATATAGGTACCCCTGGTACTGAACCACGTTATGTGTTGTGTTCTTCTCTTTTATTCTTTTATTCTTTGATTCTTTGCATTATTTTTGTTCTTGGTGACTAATTTTGTTTAATGCTATTGTTGTGTTAGTAATAGTATCAAGATTCATGAGTTGTTAATTTGATTTAAACTCAATAAGAAACTAACAGAGGCTAGGTTGCACATCAACTTGGTATTAGAGCTTTGGTGTTTGTTGTTTTTGGATCTGCAATGGCAACTACCAAATTTGATCTTGAGAAATTCAATGACAAAAATGATTTCTACCTATGAAGTCTCAAAATGCATGCAATTCTAATTCAACAAGGGCTTGACAATGTTCTTGATGATAATGAGGATTCAAAGGCTAAAAAGGGAAAGGAAGAAAGATCATCAAGCTCTGGTGGAGACATGAAATCCATTAACAATAAGGCTCAAAATACAATCATCTTGCATCTTTCAGATGAAGTATTAAGAGAGGTGGCTAAAAAAAGATTGCTTCAAGTTTATGGGCAAGACTTGAAGAGTTATTCTTGAAGAAATCTTTAGCCAAAAGACTCTATATGAAGAGGAAGTTGTATACTTTTTCAATGAAGAAAGACACAACTATGAAGGATCACTTGGATGAGTTCAACAAGTTGATTCTAAATCTTGAGAATGTGAACATTGTTCTTGAAGATAAAGATAGAGCTTTGATTTTGTTAAGCTTACTACTTAAAAGATATGGGGTTGCTAACTTAATCTCATATGCTCTTACGGTTGCTGATGATGTGAATGGTAGAAAACCAACAAGTTACAAAGAGGCTATGAGCTGTAAGGAGAAGTCAAAATGGCTTGTAGCCATAGAGGAAGAAATTGCCTCTCTTAAAATGAATGACAGCGAGATCCAAGTTGATATACCTGCAAATAAGAAACTAGTAGGCAATAAATAGGTTTTCAAGCTTAAAGAAGGGATCTCTGGTGATGAACAGCCTGGATATAAGGTCAGACTTATAGCAAAGTAGTTTACTCAAAAGAAAGGAGTGAACTTTAATGAGGTCTTCTCACCAATAGTTAAATATAGCTCTATAAGGGTCCTTTTGGCTATTACTGCATCTTTGGATATAGAGTTAGATTAGTTAGATGTTAAAACAACTTTTCTGCATGGTAATTTGGATAAAGAAATTCTGATGAGCCAACCAAAGGGATTTGTTAAAAAAGTGACTGAAGGTAAAGTTTACTTATTAAAAAAAAGTTTATATAGACTGAAGTAATCTTCAAGACAATGGTATTTGAGGTCTGATGAGTCTATGATTACTCATGAATACTTTAGAAGTTAGTATGATAGTTTTGTTTATTATAAAACATTACTTTCTAGTGATGTTATCTACTTTCTTCTATATGTTGATGACATACTTATTGCATGTAAGCTTAGAGAAAAGATAGAAAAGCTTAAAGGTGAATAGAGTTCTGAATTTGAGATGAAGCATTTAGGTCCTACAAAGAGCATCATAGGGATGAAGATCATAAGAAATAGAAAGGAGAAAACCTTGCTCTTGACACAAGTTGATTATGTTAAAAGGGTGCTTGATAGATTTGGTATGCTCAATTCAAAACTTGTTTCTATTTATTTTGCTGCACGCTTCAAACTTTCTAAGTAATAAGAACCATTTGAAGAAACAAAGGTTGAGTAAATGTAAACAATCCCTTATTCAAGTGCATTAGGGAGTACTGCGTATGTTATGGTTTGTACCAGACCTGATGTTGCTTTTGGGGTTGGAGTTGTCAATAGGTTTATGGGAAATCCAAGGAAAGACCATTAGGAAGCAATTAAATGGATTTTCAGGTATCTTAATGTTACTATTGATTATGGTATCCTATTCAGAGAGGTTAATAACACCACAAGAGAAGTTTCAAGTTTTATGGACTCAGACTTTGCTGGTGATTTAAATAGAAGAAGATCAATTATTGGTTTTGTCTTCACATTTTTGGAATAGTAAGTTGGAGAGCTTCACTGCAATCAATTGTGGCATTATCAACAACTGAAGCTGAATATATTGCACTAATAGACCTGTAAAATAGGCAAAATGACTCAGAGGCTTGGTTTCTGAATTAGGACTGAAGCAAGAGTCAATCTCCATTAGTTGTGATAGTTCAAGTGTAATTCATTTAAGCAAAAATCCAAAATACCATGAGAGAACAAAGCATATTGATGTCAAGATACATTTTTTCAGAGAAGCAATTAATGCTGCTGTGGTAAGTGTTGTCATGATTTCTTTAGAAGACAATCCTGTTGATATGCTCACCAAACCTCTATCTTCAATCAAGTTCTTACATTTTTTGAACTTGGTTGGAGTAGTAAGCTTGTAAGTCAAGTTAACTGTTGCTAATATAAAGTTTGGGTTGAAGCTTTAATAGAATACAACTAAGGTGGAGATTTGTTAAATGATTTAGTTATATTTTGTTAAAACTATAATGCTTAGGTGGCTTAAGTGTGCTGGTTAGTTATATTCTATTAAAACTATAATGCTGAGGTGGCTTAAGTGTGTTGGCGTGTGTGGGGCCCTTGGTGGTTGAGCCATTTCAACAATCCTACAAGTTTTTAGATTAAGTATAAAAAGAAGCAGAGCTGGTTAGTGTAGTAACTAAAAAATATAAGTATTTTTAATATTTATGAGATTATATATATTAAAATATTATATTTCAAATGTTTTCTTTTTGAAAATTAAAATAATTTAATACTTATATTCAAATATTGAGAAAAGAAAAAAAACATGTCATTCAAACATATGTATTCGGACTTATTCGGAGTTCAACCAAATTCAATCTATTTAGATTTCAGAATAAAAAAGACAAACTCTACCTATTATTTGTAGTTAAAAGAATATATGTTGATGAATTGATGAGAATTTGTGAAATTGAGAAGATGAAGAGAAGAAAGGACTAATTAAGTAATTTTAAAAAAATTATTTAGATAATAAAGTTCTTAATTAAAAAAAGAGTGTGGAGAAAAAATTGGTGGGTTAAAATATCCTCATTCTAAGTCTTCAAATGGATTTGAGTTTGTTTTTAATTTTGTTTTCCAACTTTCTTGGTAAACAAGGCAAATTATTTGAATACCCCAAAATCATTGCAAGGAATAATACAAGAACTACAATGCATTATATTAGTGTAAGTATGCGGACTTCGTACCATGCATTACATGCTACATACGCCGAAGGAATTGACAAGCTAACCACAAGTTTTTCACCATATTTCACAACTTCTCTTTTACTGGTCATTAATCTACAGACCCACCTTTGACTAATGTTTATTATCGGATCATGTAACTTAACCGTAGCCTAACAATGCAATTAGGACCTTTCTTAGGAAAACAAAAATATTCAAAAGTTGTTCCGAAGGAATTCTAATGAGACCAGCCTAACAAATGCACACTAACAACATTATGGTTTGATAAGGCTTATTAGAATATAAACATAACCTTACAAATTAGAATATAAACATAACCTTACAACACACATTCAGCTTCCTCATACAACCAGCAGGAAGCCGGTGGGAGCTTATTTCTTATATGGAGGAATCCTTCCTTTAATGCTGCCAACACGTTCCCCCCCCTTTAACTGATCTTCTGCAACGAGAGCCATTTTGTGTGGGCGCTCCGCAGAGAGAGCTTCCTCCATAATTCCAGTCACTCCATGATCTAATTGTCAAACTCTTATCCAAATGCTGCCAACACTTTGTATTTGCCTTAACCTTCCTTCTGCAATAGGAACCATCAAGTGTTGGTGCTCCGCAAACAAAGTTACCATAGCTCGTGCCGTATACATTAGATTTATGATCTTGTGCTACCGAAGTAGATTTGATCCCTTCAATCTTCCACCATTTGTGCTGCTCACATCTCACTCTTCCTTTAACAGGTTGCCTGGTGCAGAATGTCCTATCCCCTAACTCCACCCCACATATGGTATCATATTGCAACTTGGCTTTAGATTGTACCCTTCCTTGTCCACACATTTCGGGGGAATTTAACGCGCCAGGAGCATTGGAATCAACACACGCATCATGCCCATATTGTGATGATCCTGTTGACTTGGAATTTGTTCCACAATTTTTTCTCCGTCTTTGCTTTTCGCACTCACTAACGGGGCATTTTTGGGGCACAATTGGTAGCTTCATCGGGTCAACATCACACACTTCGGCTTTCCCTTTCGTAGTCAATGTTGGAGTGGGTGCACTGATCCTCATACCTCTGTGTTGAATGCACCTCTTTCTTCGCTCAACAGGTGGCATTTGACAAACAGAACCATCACCTAAGGAAACCCCACAGATACCTGCATTTCCCTCGTCAGCACCGCATCTATCAAAAACAAGCCTAGGCTGTGATGTGGTAAACTTAATAATTTGAGGCAAGAAATTGTGACCCTCCAGGCTTGCTTTGATTTTAATGTCTGCTGGCTTTTGATTGAAACGTAAGGGATTCCTGTCAGTTATCGGAAACTGAATATTGTTTGAAGCAACTTTATTGAGTTTTTGGCGGACATCAGCATGGCGGCGTTTGCCGTTATTGCCTTTGTTCCACGCATAATCAAATGTATCGAGAAGCTTTCTTTCTGTTGTCTGAGCATCTTCCTTGTTTTTCATCTGTCAAACATTAAGGAGGCAGCATAAGAAGAAAACGAATCAAATTTCAGAAATCATACGCCAACCTTTGCAAGCAGGCCCTACTTCAACTAATATATACAAGCGAATTAACCAGAACCACTCAAATGCATTAAGCTTATACATAACTGGAGGCTTGCAGAAAAAATGATTGTTTCTCTGTTCATTACAGTTGAAATGCAAGCGAATCTGAAGAGAAATTAGTCCTGTAATCCCTTGGTCAGTTCGCAAGTCTTGATCCTTACAGAATGTGAGGGAACTTTTTGATTTATGGTGCCTTGACCGAGTCCAGTTTCATTTGGCAGTTGAGAGAATATGCAATATGAGATAATTCAGAATGTAGCACTCAAGATAGGAATGGACAACGGTCACGCCACAAAATCTATTTGACACCTCGACACAGACTTCAAGTATCTCTCTACGTTAATTTATGCCTTATCTATCAACCAAACGTATAGAACCAAGTATATTGAGGCAACTCAAAACTCACTTACAGGTGCCCATCTGTACACAATGGAGCAGCCTCTGCGGAATATATCCTCAAAATATCGGCCCGAGTCACTTGCACTGTTCAAATGAGCACCAGTACGGCCATAGGCCTGGAGTCTTGCTCGGACACTGTCAGCTTGTCCAAGGTAAACCACAATCACCCCATCAGAGTCAAACTTGTCAGCCTTACGGCCGAAACTGGCTCGGGGTACAGCTATTCCAAGCTCATAGAGTCCAGGACCCGCGGCCTTCGGGAGGTTATGAACCTTGTATCTATCCGCTCCTTCCTTCCCGTCTGAATGATTTTCCCAGTCTGACGGTCCAACAAGTTCCTGAAATAAACGTACACAAAACAAGCACAAAAGTGAAATCACTACACCGGTAACAATAATTGCTCTCACAAGATTTTTAGTTTTCAATGCTAGAAGAATCAACCTTCCATTTAGAGAATTGGGAGTCGTGTTTGGCTCGCTCGCAGTCTTCTCTTTGAATCCTATCTATTAGGGCCAACAGAACTGCCTCCATTTGCTAAATGATCTGCCCGCGGCATATTAGGACTGTTACTTATTTGCACCTTTTAATACTGAGGGTGACGCGACTTTTTAACGAAAGGACCAGATTGCCCATCAATCAATGCACTTGCTATGAAACTGTTAAGTCCGTGCCGGCCTTGTCAGACTCCACTTACCAAACAGAAACTTGGTGAGGAAGGAGTCAGAGAATCTTCATTATCTTCTCTTTGTTGAATCATAGGCGCTGGCTTTAATTTAGTGATTGGGAAAGAAAGAGACTTTTACCACTTCATTCACTGCACAGTTGAAACAAAGGTCTTTTAATCCCAAAAAACAATTGTCACCTTGCCTTTTTTTTTTTTTTTTTTTTTCAATTTTCTACCATTATATTACAAATGCTCTCAACAACAGCCTCTAGGGGACACTCTTCTCCTTTCACAAACATGTGGAATAAGAGTAGATTTCTCCTTCATATTATTAATTAGAATAAATTTCGAGCTAGTCTCTACGACGTTTAATGAAACGTAAAAGTGTATTGATTACTGGAGTTGAAAAAATAAAAGCTAGCAACTGAGAATATAAATTGAGAAAATCATAAGCTCAGATAATATTGCAACCAATTTGTGCATCATATATTCCAGCTTATTATATTAACTTATTGCACCATGATATTAAAAACTCCATGCCCTTCTTGGCAAGCAATACCGAGTACAACGCACATTCTGTCCTAATGCTATGCCAATAATTCTGGGTGCTTTTACTTTACAAAGGACAGTCCCCTGGTTGTCTTGTTAGTGACACCTGAGGGCCCCCCCACCCCCACCGCCCTTTTCTGATGAGGACCTCGAGCTTATCTTTTAAGGTACGGAGATAAAATGAGAGTAATTTTAGGCTTTTAAAAATAAAAAATAATACTTATAAAAAAAATTAAATGATTAAAGCTATTTAAAATCACTAAATTATTGTAAATTTTTTTTATTACTAAAATGGTCATGGGTGAGTTGATTTTTAAGGGCAAAAGATTTGTCTAACTAAAATAAATAAAATTTAATTATCAGTAAAAGAAATGAATTATCTTTTTTTTAATAAAAATGATCAGAGACGGGAGATTAAGTGGGACTCTTACTTATAATATATTTTAATAATAAAATAAATATATAAGAAGAGAAACATAAATCAAATCTCTTAAAGTAAATATAAATATATAAAAATAAAAAAAATTAAAAAAAAATCATCAAAAGAAAAAAGAAAACCATCAATACTAGCGTCTCACAATGATTTGTCTTTTTCAATTAGCGGGATAATTTTTTTGTAAGATTTTACCATGGTAAAAGCAAAGAATGCAAGAAAACTGAGCTCTTTTTTCCACCGATCTCCATTTTTTAATCCCACTAATTGTCATTTATCAGGTGCAGTAGATTGGGATATTGCAGATAAAAATCTTTTATCTTTTTCCTTTTCCAAAAATATTCTTTTAAACAAATAATGAATGTTGTTTCAATTGTCTATGTTTTAAAAATGGTCTGGGCCAAGTCACTGGACTTTAGCTTAGTGGTGAGAACTCCAACCCTCACAATTGTGAGGGTTTGAGTTTGAACCCTCACAACGCATTGTAGAGATTTAATTTCTTTTCTTAATAATTAAGTGAAGGTAGTGTATTCTCTCTCGCAATGTGAGTGGAGTAGACGTTCCTCGAATATTATAGAGGGTTAAAATCTGAGTTGTACTATATAAGATTTGTAATTTATTTTTAGTCTTATGAGTTGTAATCTCACGAAATGTGAGTTGTAATCTGAATATTAGTCTCGTGTATTAAAAAAAAATGGTCTGGGCCATGAAAAATTTAATTCTTGCAAAAACAAAATTGAAGAAGTTTATACGTGATTTCGGTGGGTTTTTAACATATTCATAGATACAAAAAGTGAAATTTTAATTTTCAAATTTAGAAAATAGGGTTTTTGAGTAATTGAGTGTAGAAAATATTCTTTTGATTTCATATTGCTCCATTCTTTAAAAATAGTTAATTTATGAAAGAATAATTTAAAATTTTTATTATTTTTTAATTAACGTTAATCCTAGCAGGATTTAATGTATTTTTTAGTTATTTTTTCAATTCCGCTCGAACGTTGAATTTATTCGCGTCCAGTAATTTCATTAATACGCTTACCAACTAGATATGATATATTTTGGAGAAAATATTGTGGACTCGTGCGGTGTCTGTCATGCGTACATAGCTCCACATTTCTAAGTGGCCCCAAACGCCAATTTTGTCATTTACCACATCCACCTTTCTTGACCGTTGACGTTCCGTGAAGATCTCCCAACGTCACTATAATGACAAGAGTTGTGCTTTTATTTAGGTTCCGTTTGAATTGAGGTTGAAATTAAATAATTTTTTTATTTCATAATTTTTTATAAAAATAATATTTAATAATTTTTATAAAATTTATTTATTTTATAATTTTTTTATTTTGACAATAATTTTTAAAAATAGATAAATCACCACATCTTTTTAAAATTTTTATTATAATATTAATATTTCAACAAAAGATTATTATATTCTTTTTTTTTATAAATCCTAATATATAAGCAATTGGATATTATATCATCCAATTACCCCACAATTACTGTATTTTCTCTACAACATCAAAGTTTGATCCAATAAATTCATCTTATTTATATTTTACTTTTATTTTTTATTATAAGATTCAATAAGACTTGTATATGATTATATAAATTTTGTTTGAGCTACGAACAATTTCACATGAAAGTTAACCATGACTTTTAAAATTATTTTCATGACCATGGCTTTTAAAGTTCAATATATTTATATTTTTTTCTATAGTCATAGTGTTTATTGTAACAAGTTTAATATAACTATAATACATATTATTTTTTTATATTATTTGGATTATGCATTAGCATAAAATTTTTATCATATTTTATATAACATATAATGAAGTTCGTTAGATTTTATTTAATTAAGTCTTTTTCACTTCATGTAATTTTATGAGTTTTAAAGAATAAAAGGTATGTCTAAACATTATTAGACAAACTTAAACAAATAAAAAAATAATTTAAATTTATGTTTATTTTAGTTATTATATAATAAAACAACACTTTTGTTATAAAATTTACCTAATGTATATACATTATTTTTTAAACTTACAACAACTGCGAAAATATAATTTAGTAAACACTGAACACTAAGCTGCTTTTTTAATAATCAGCCTATTTCATTCGCAAAACAGAAGTAACTTATTTATCAGGCATCGCAATCCCAAACCGGCCCTTTATATAATAATATCCTTATAAAATCCCACTTTTTGTAATTATAACTTTATTGATAAAGAAAATTGCATATGAGGACAAACATGAATTTGTCTTTAGAAAAATAATTTCCTTTAAATGGAATGAGATAGTTAATTACTTTGTGATGGTCTCAAAAGTCATAAACTTCAGTTTTTCACATTGATCTGGTATAAAAATATCCAAATATCAGGACAAGGAACAATATAGCAACTAGAGATACATAATATCTAAATTTTTTATGATATTTATTATATAATTTTCCTAGAAAAAAATTTAACTCTAAGATTTTTGTATTTTGCATTCATTTTATATCCTTTTGTTTGTACACTTAATTTAATATGTTTACAAAATTTATTTATAAAATTCATTTATATCTATGTCTATATTAGGCTTACAACCTACTATTGCTACTTTATTTTTTAAGTCCATTTTTACACTAGTTATTTAAGCTGGTTTATGGTCATGAAATCTACTATTATATAAATGCTAATTTAAATATAAATGTGCTTTAGTGTCTAAACCTTCTCTAACTTGACTAAGGATTCGTATTACTATTATTCACATATATGTGTAATTTTATTTTTTGAGATAGTTTTTACCCATTCGATTAATTAATGCTAATTCTTCCCTTCATTTAGGGCTAGTTTGGGAATGCTGTAGCTTTTAAAATAATTGTTGTTAGCTATGCTGTAGAAATAATCAACTGTAAAGAGAATCAGTTAAGTGTTTGGTAAAATTTATTTTCAAAAGTTCTGTGAGTTTTGAAAGCAATTATTAGTGTTTGGTAAATTTTAATGTTAAACTATTGTAAAAAAACAAATGACTAAAATGTACATAATGCAAAATAAAATTTACTTACACGTATAAAAACACGTATATATAATTTTTTTTATTATGTATTATAATAATTTAAACTAAAAATAAAATTTATACCATATTGATTTTAATTGTGTATTATAATATTTTTAAGTAAAAATAAAATTTAGACTATATTGCTATAGAAAACTTGTGATGTAAAGTAAAATATAAAAGAAATAGGGTAAATGAAAGGAATGTGTGAATTATAATAAAAAATTATTAAAATATTGATTTTGTTTTCAATTTAAATAAGGATAATTTTGGGTTTAGTTAATAATTGTAAAGATATTTATGAAATTATATTAATTGATAAAATAGATTCTCAAAATCAAAATCTAAAATCTACTCTTTTCTTATTTTTCAAAATCAGCTGTAGGAGGGATTGATTTTGACAAAAGTGATTTTGATTTTTTTTTACCAAACACTAAAATTAATTTTTAGATTTTTAAAATCACTTTTAAATCTTCCAAAAGCAATCTCAAACAGGCCCTTACTATTGATAGTTTGGTTTCATATGTGTAAATATATAAATTACAATTTATTTTGACATTAATCCTTCATTATATAATTTCTTTTTCTAATTTGTTCAAAGCCTCTTTCTAATAATTTATCTGGGTCCTATTAATCTATTATTTCGTCAATTCTTTCATAATTTCTTTTCCTCTACTAGGAAATGATAGTGATTTTTTAATTCTTTCTGCCATAGTGATGTCAATATTGCTATTTCTTACTAAGTCTATTACTTTTTAATATTACTTTAGGTCTTAAAATGACTTTTATATCTATTTTTCTAGGTATTAAAAAATCTAATTCCCTGTCTAAATTATCTAATGAATTATTAAGCTCTGATACTGTTTCTTTATTTTTTCTAAGGGTTTGAAAGCTACTTTCTAAATTTAATGAGTCTATTTTCCAAGTTTTCTAATTTATTGCTACCTCCGACTAATAATTTAATAATAGTATTTGCCTGAGCTTACTATATTTTATTACTTTATTGGCCAAATTCTTTACAGAGATAACCTGCTAGAGTAATGTTTGGAGATTCTCTTTCTAACTTTACTAAAGATTCTATTAGTTGCTTTTTTAAACTCATTTACTTACTATTAATTTTATTGTGTCTAATTGTATTTGTGAGTCTCTCGGTGTCAATTTAATATTTTCTATTTGAACTTTTAAAGTTTCTACAAGACTTTTAATTTATAATTCTACTAGTTTAGCTGTTTTTATGTCTAATAATTGAATTAATTCTATAATTTCTTTCTTGTTAGGGTATCTTTTAATCTGGCTATTCAAATCGGCTAATAATTCTTTATTATAGTCTAAGTTTCTTCTTAATGTATTAACATTACTAGTTTCAAGGAATTTTCTTAATTCTAGTGCTAACTCTTTTAGCTTTTCTGAATTGACTTCTAAGTGTTGTTCTAAATTAATTAATAAATCTACTATGAAGTTTTGTTGACTATTGTGCTTCTAGTAGGCTACACCTTTCCTTTAGCTCTTAAAATAGAAAGAATTTTAAGTATTAAACATTATACTCTTTATAAATTATCTATTATAGATGATATATATAGTAGAGAGGTAAATTTATTAGATAAATATGAAAACTTAGCTTTAAGAATTAGAAATAGACTAGAAGATTTAAAAAATTAGTTTATAAATTTTTAGAGATTAGATTATTTAGATTTAGAAATTAGTGATTATAGAAAAACAAAATTAAATTTGACAAAAAGAATTAAAATTAATCGTAATATAGAACATTTAGAAAATCAATCTTTCCTCTAGTAAATTGTCTAAACATGAATGTTCTGTAGTAATTCTTTCTACTTCAGTTTCCACAATATTTAAAGCATGTTCTAGCATTTCATATATGAGTTGTTTTGCATCCAAGCATCAGAATTGTTTTCTAAAACAATAAATGTAGTTGTATAGTTTGGAAGATATACATATGTCTATATTTGTACTAATTCTTGCTACTTCAGTTTCTATAATATTTAAAGTACTTTTTAATATTTCTATATAGCGGTTGTTTTGTATCCAAGCATCAGAATCTTTTTCTAAACCAGCAACGCATCTTAAAACAATTAGAGATAATAGGTAACAACCCAATTAGAAAAAATAATGAGGTATATCAATTAAAAATAATTAACCTAGACATAACAATAAAGACACAAGATTTAACTTATAGTTTAAAAGATAGAAATGAATTCAAAATGCATATAAATGAATTATTAGAATTAAAGATAATAAGAAATAGCACAATTAAACATAGAAGTTTTGCATTTATAGTAAATAACCATAGTGAATAAAAACAAGGTAAGAGTAGAATGGTAATTAATTATAAAAGATTAAATGATAATATTTTAGATAATAGTTATAAAGCACCTAATAAAGATAAATTAATAAATTGTATACAAAATGGTAAATATTTTTCTAGATTTGATTGTAAAAGTGGATTTTGACAAATACTACTAAATGAAAAATCTATTCATTGGACAACTTTTAATTGTTCAAAAGGACACTTCGAATGGTTATTAATGATATTTGAATTAAAAAATACATCACAAGTTTTTCAAACTAGAATGGATAAAATATTATAATCATTTTTAAGATTTTATATAGTTTGTATAGATGATAAAATATTAAAATCATTTTCAAAATTTTGTATGGTTTATGTAGATGGTATTCTTGTTTTAGTCATAATAGATTTATGTATATAATTCATTTATATAAAATTTTAGATTGTTTAAAGAATAATAATATTGTAATTTCTTAAAAAAAGATTGAATTATTAAAATAAAAAATAGCTTTTTTTAAGACTAATAATAGACAGAGGAACTATAGAATTACAACCGCACATAGTCAGCAAGATATTAGAATTCCTAAATAAAATAGAAGATACTAAAGAATTACAAAAATTTTTAGGACTATTGAGCTATAGAAATAAGTTTATACCAAATTTTAGTACATAATAAGGCCCTTAGATAATAAGTTAAGTAAAAATGGATAAAAATATTTTAATAATGAAGACATAAAATAAATACAAAAACTTAAAGGAATAGTTAGAAATCTTAAGGCATTAGCATTACCTATAGACAACTATTATAAAATTATACAAATTGATCCAAATAGTTTATGATGGCTAGAAATATGAATACAAAAGCCTAATAAAGATAGCCCAAAAGAGAAAGAAGAAATAAGAATGTATACTAGTGGAAAATTTACAGAAATAAAAAATAGAAAGTCTAGCATAGAATTAGAAATTTTAAGAATAATAAATTCTCTAAGCTCATTTCATTTGAATAAATAAAATGATACATTTATAATATGAATAGATTGTAATAATATTATAGAATTTTTATAAAATAGTACAAAAGAAAAATTTTGAGAAGAAATTTTTTTTTATTAATAAAAGGTGGATATATTTTTTAGCAGCAATAACATGTAAAAAAGATAAAGTAAAATTCAAACATATAATAAGTAAGATAGTATTTTAACTGATATTCTTTCAAGACTAATTACTCAATGATTATTTTGTACGAATGGAGTGATTTATAAGTTTCGATCTTGTAACACTTAGATAGTTTCCTTCAAGAACAAATTTGAGTTTTAAAAGTAAATTTCAATTATTAGACAATCAGCAATGTATCTTAGAGAATTTGTAGAGTTGTAGTAATCTACAAGATAAATTAAAAATAGCTAATGCACTCATACATTATTTTATACAGGTTAATGATCATGTAGAAAGTAATTGTCTTGTATTTTTTGTATTAGTTAGAGGTAGATAATAGACATTTATAGCCAATAAAGAGAAGTAGATGATCTAATAATCAATTATTTTGATCCATAGTATAGAAGATTTTATAGATTTAGAATTTAGAAGCAATAGAATTTGCTAGGCAAAAGATAGAATCAAATTATTATGTTAGCCATTTAATTAACCCTTTCAATAGTGCATCAACATCATAAACCAAACAGCTAAATAATCCTTTAGACAGCACATAAGCATCATTAACATCAACCATACAGTTTTGCAACCACTATAAAGTCTTGACATGTGCAATTAGAAAGCTTAATGGTACTTGATATCCATTTGACATTGAAGTAAATGCATGTACAGAAAAAATAATTATGTTAGAAAGTGCTAATGTAGAACTAATTCAGCAAAATATTGCATTACAAAATAAAAACCATAAACAGCCACTTGAAGAATTATATAATCATACCTTAGCAAAGAGACTCATAAAAATTAAAAATTTCTTTCTTAATTGGTGATAGTATAGACATTGTAAATGAAAAAATAGGAGAAACCCTATACCAAGACTTTGTCTCAGTAACCAACCAAATATTTTATAGAAAGATGAACCTTTTAATTTAGTTTGGACTTAGATGGTCAGAACTAAGAAATATTTCCTCTCTTAGACACTATTCTTTTAACATTTCCTTGGATTATTCTTTAGCTAAAATCCTAGACAATGAAGATTAAAGCCTTCGTTTTAGAATGATATGTACTATTTATATTTTCAGCTTAGACAAATTTATATTCTTTCCACCAACTTTAAACAAAGCCCTATCTACCATAAAACCAGCACCTTTAACCATAAACTTCACCTTTTTGCCTCTAAACCTCAAATAATTAATAAAAGGAAAACATATGTCATACTACCAGCATATCATGTCATTTTTATAAATGAAAAAGCCAACAAGTTCATAAGAAGACATTATTATAATAAGCCCAACTTCTCTACAAAAGACATATATAAAAGAACTCATGAAATTCCAACCTTTTATAAATGGATGTTGTGCAAATTTTATTGTATTTACAAACACACAAATCTATTGTCTAATAGATTTATGATGACAAATATCGATTCCATGAGGAAGTAGATTTAATTATATGTAAGATTTAATTATGTGTGAGATTAATTTTCTAAGAGTGTATGTGAGTTGGTTAGAAGTGATTTCTTTATCTTAAGATTTAAAATAAAATCACAGGAATAAATTAAAGATAAAAATATGCAAATGAGGTGCTTGAGTCTCTGGATTCACACTCACATTTCACCGTGGGCTTGATATTTCTTTTTAGTTCTAATTACTTTATGAGAGAGATATTTTCACTCTTCATAATCCTCACTATAATAAATATGGTATCAAGCGCTTAATACATAAAAGGGTAATGATCTTCCACTGAGTGTGATATTAAGAACATGTTTTGCCAGACGATAATAATCTTTCTGTTGACAACGTGCCAAAATCATCTACTAAAGTGAAGAAGATTTGCAAAATAGCAGAGGAGAGTTTTCTCTCTAATAAATATGATACTAAGTACCCATTGTATTAAACAATAATGATCTTTCACTAAAGAGCTGGTATACCATGCAAAATCTAGTTAAGATATATTGTATATCGATGATGAGTCAAAGCAACTACTTAAATCAAAGAGAAAAAGTAAATAAACTTACTTAATTAAGCCCAATGATCATATTAAGGCTTCACATTTAACCCAAGTTTGAAACTAAATTAGCCACTAATTTTTGAACAAGGTGTAAAATAATAATTTTATTAAAATATATAGAAAACATAAGATGGAGAGAAAATTACAGATAATGGACTAAAAAATGAATACAAAGCTACTGAATTAGGGGGAGCCCCTTATTTATAGATATAATAAGTAAATCATTGTCATCGGATGAAAATAATTCTGATGCTTAGGATTATCAAACGTGACAAGTTTTGATTTACTGAAACACATCATCAGTCAACACCACATTAGCTTTTTAGTTTAATAATATGTTGCCACATCATCAGTCAATGTCACATTAGCATTTCGGTCCAATAGATACCTAACACATCATCAATCTGCACAACATCATTAGTCAACGTCATATAATTAGTTAATGCCATGTCATTGGTCCAATAACATGACGGCACAATACTGGTCAATGCCACATCATCAATCAATGCTACGTCATCATATCATACATGTGAGCAATGTCGTATAATAAATAATACCGTATATGTCAACAATATCGTATATATGAATAATTTCATATACTCTTTTATGCTTCTCCTAAGGTTTTCAATTGTTTTAAGCTAAAAAATACCATTCGTTTTACTATATAACTTTTAGTTAATTGTCTTATTAAAAAAAAAAACTTTTAGTTAATTGTGAAATAGCTAAAATACTCCTAAAATACTAAAATTATTACAAAACAAATACAATTAAAGTTTAGAAAATTTAATCACATATAAGTAAAAATGTTAGTCAGACTTACAGCACAAGATAACATTTTTATCTATTATAAATATGCATTCTCCAGTATTCAAAAAATGGGTTGAGCCTCATTATGACAAGATCATAGCCCAAGCACAAAACTATACAATTCTAGCTCAAAAACATCTTGTTTGTGAAGATCAACTTATTTTTTCACTACAGTTAAAAGTTGAAAATTCAGAAAAATGTTAAGAATATTTAGAAGTATGGATTGAGATCAATGACATGCTGTTAATCTTATAATAATGATTTTGATGATAACAAATTATATATTATTGATTAAAATGTTGGGGCTATTAAAATGAACTTCTTAAAGTCATACATTTGTTTAAAAGAAACAAAACCTTTTCAAAATAATGAAACTGGAAATTAACAGTGATCCGTTTAGTGGAAAACGGTGAACCGATAATTTACAGTGATGAGAAGTTTTTTAGTCTTGAACCGTTTAGCACAAACGGAAAACTAAGGTTCTGGAAGTTAACGGTGAACCGTTTAAATATAACGGTTAACCGATAAATTCCAGTGAGGAAAAGTTTTCTAGTCTTGAACCGTTTAGCTAAAACGGAGAGCTGAGTTTGTTTCAAAGGTTCTGGAAATTAACGGTGCACCGTTTATTAAAAAACGGCTAATCGATAAATTCCAATAAAGAAAAATTTTTCTACTCTTGAACCGTTTAGCAAAAACGGAGAGCTGAGATTTGTTTTGCAGGTTACTGGAAATAAACGGTGATCCGATAATTGGAAACGGTAAACCGTTTATTTGAAACCAAAGGATAACTGCTAGTTGAAAAGTCAAAACGGCTAACCGGTAGAGACAAACGGCGATCCGATTATGCTCAGAAAGTCAATAACGGCTAGTTTTCAGCTCTAACTATAAGAAGGCTCAATCAAATTCAAACAAATGTGATCTAACATTTTTTATATTTGAGCTTCCTACTGAGAAACAATCTTCTTTGAGCTTCAATTGTGTTTCATTTCATTCCCTCACACATTAAAATTTCAATTGTAATCATTTGGAGTGTGTGAGAGATTATTTGTTATTAAATCTCTATCATTGAGTGATTGTAAGTGTTGGGAAACACTTGGGTTGAGAGATTGGGTTTAATCTCTTATTGTAAAGGTCCATTGACACCTTGGAAGTCAAGTGTAAGTGTTTTGAAGCCTTGGAGGCTTGCATAGTAGAATCCTCAAGCCTGGTGAGCTTGGAGGCGTGGACGTAGGCACGGTTGGCCGAACCACGTAAAAATCAAGTGTTTGATTTCTCTTCCCTTATCCTTTTTAATTTTGAGCACTGTTGAATTTATTGATTTTAATTTTGATTAAGACATTAGTTTTAATATCGTGCAATTTTATTGGCTTAGTTTTTAAATACCCAATTAACCCCCTCTCTTTGGTAGCCTAAATAGAATTTCATATGGTATCAGAGCTTGGTTCTCTTGTTAGTACTTAATCGTCTAGAGTAAAAGATCCATGGCAACCCAAAATGATTCTAGCTATAGGGAAGGACAATCCACCACTAGGCCACCTTTCTTTGATGGAAATAATTATCCTTATTGGAAAACTAGGATGAGAATTTACTTGCAAGCTTTAGATTATGAAATATGGGAAGTTGTATGATGGTCCATTCATGCCGATAACTAAAATGAAGAAAGAGAAGATATTCCTAAACCTTCACGTGAATGGAATGATTTCGAAAAGAGAAAAGCTTCACTCAATTCTAAAGCTATGAATGCCTTATTTTGTGCCCTAGATAAGAAAGAATTTCATAGAGTCTAAAGTTGTTCTAATGCTTTTGAAATTTGGAAGAAACTTGAAGTTGTTTATGAAGGTTTAAACCAAGTCAAAGAATCTAAAATAAGTAGATACACTAGGCAATATGAATTGTTTCAAATGGAACAAAATGAAAGTGTCTACTCTATGTATACTAGATTTACAGACATTGTAAACACTCTAAGGGCACTTGGTAAGACCTTTTCAAATAGCGAGAAGGTAAATAAAATCATTAGGTCATTACCAAAAGAATGGAGACCTAAAAGAACTGCTATTGAGGAAGCCAAAGATTTAAACATTTTGTCTATTGATGATTTAATTGGCTCACTTATCTCTTATGAAGAAGATTTAGCAGCTGAGAGAGGAGATGAAGATAAGAAGAAGAAAAGCATTGCTTTGAAAGCATCAAAATTTGAAAGTGATGAGGAGAGTGAACTTGAAGATGAAGAAATGGCCATGATAGTGATGAGGAGAGTGAACTTGAAGATGAAGAAATGGCCATGATAGCTAGAAAATTCAGGAAGTTCTTCAAGAAAACCGGTGATCGAAGAAAGTTCAGAAACTTCAAGAATCAAAAGGAGAAGAAGGAAGCAATCATATGCTATGAATGCAAGAAGCAGGGTCATCTAAAATCGGAATGTCCCATTCTCAACAAATTCAAGAAGAAAGCTATGTTGGCAACATGGGATGATAGCGATGAAGAGTCAAGTGAGGATGAACAATCACAAGAAATATCAAACTTGGCACTCATGGCAATAGGAGAAGATGAGCTTGATGAGGTAAGTGATCTTCCATCTTATAATGAATTATATGATGCTTTTAATGAGTTGCATAGTGATATGATGAAAATTAGAAAGAAAAATGCATGTCTTAAGAAGAACATATTAGAACTTTCAAATGAAAAGGATGCTATGCAAAAATGTAATGATGTGTTAAATAATAAGATTAAAGAGCTAGAATTACATAATGAAAGATTGCATGATAGAATTGCATCTTTAAAAGGTAAACAAAGTACTTCATATGAACATGAAAAATTATATGTTGATAACTTGATCAAAGAAAATGAAGAACTTAAAAAGAAGAGCAATGAACTAAATGAGATTGTTTCTAAATTCACAAATGGGCAAAAGAACTTAGAAAAATTACTTTGTGCCCAAAAATGTGTGTTTGATAAAGGAGGGATTGGTTATAAACCTAATTTAAAACAAAAATACTACAAAAGCTACTTTGTTAAGGCTACTACCATTAATAATCATAAAATTGTTTGTCATTATTGCAATAGAGATGGTCACATGAAAAATAGATGTCCTATTAAGAGAAATGCTTATTATGGAGTTAAATTTGTTTGGGTTCCAAAATGAACCATTACTAACACTCAAGGACCCAAAAAGTTTTGGGTACCTAAAACTTGAGATATTCTCTGCAGGAATCAAAGAAGAAAGGAAAGAGAAATAAGTGGTATTTGGACAGCGGATGCTCGAGACATATGACCAGTGACTATTCATGGTTCTCAAGCTTTACCAAAATCGAAAATGGAGGGGATGTATCTTTTGGAGATAATTCAAAAGGAAAAATAATTGGTATTGGCAATGTCGGTAAAGTTTCCTCAACTCTCATTGAGAATGTATGTTTAGTTGAAATTTTAAAACATAACTTGCTTAGTATAAGTCAATTGTGCGACAAAGGTTATAAAGTTATTTTTGATAAAACAAATTGTGTCATTGAAAATGTATGTGATGGTAAAATTGTCTTTGTTGGAAAAAGGTGTGTTAATGTTTATACCATTGATATAGATTGTGCATCTACTCTTGATAAATGTTTCTCCGCATTACATGATGATAGTTAGTTATGGCATAGAAGACTAGGACATGCAAGCATGGATTTAATTTCAAAGATTTCCAAAAATGATTTAGTTAAAGGTCTTCCGAAAATTGATTTTGAAAAAGATAAAATTTGTGAAGCATGTCAATTTGGAAAACAAATCAAAACTTCTTTAAAAAACAAAAATCATATTTCTACTTTAAAACCGCTTCAACTTCTTCACTTGGATTTGTTTGGACCTTCTAGACATTCTAGTTTAAATGGAAAATATTATGCATTTGTGATTGTAGATGATTATTCTAGATATACATGGGTTTTATTCTTAGCTAATAAGGATGATGCATTTGATGCATTTAAAGTCTTTTGTAAAAATGTTCAAAATGAAAAAGGCTATTTCATTACTTGCATTAGAAGTGATCATGGTGGAAAATTTGAAAATCATGCATTTGAAAGTTTTTGTAATGATTTTGGCATTATACATCAATTTTCATCACCTAGGACTCCTCAACAAAATGGAGTTGTTGAGAGAAAGAATAGGTCTATTCAAGAAATGGCTAGGACCATGTTAAATGAGAATGCATTACCAAAATATTTTTGGGCCGAAGCCGTAAATACCGCATGTTATGTTTTAAATCGTGTTTTAATTAGACCACTTCTTAATAAAACTTCCTATGAGCTTTGGAAAGATAGAAAACCCAACATTGGTTATTTCAAGGTTTTTGGATGCAAATGTTTCATATTGAATACAAAAGACAATCTTGGTAAATTTGATCCAAAATCAGATGTTGCCTTTTTTCTTGGATATTCAACTTCTAGCAAAGCTTATAGAGTTTACAATAAAAGAACATTGGTTGTTGAAGAATCCATGCATGTTACATTTGATGAATCTAACCCATCCTCAATGGAGAAAGTTTTTAATGATGCAGATGAAGAAGTACCACAAGGAGAAACTTCGAATGCTAAACAAGATTCTTCATCTAGCAAGAATCAAGAGAAGCAACATGAAGAAAAAAACAATGTGGAGCAAAATGAAGGTAACTCTCAAACACTCCCTAAGGAGTGGAGGTATATATCTTCTCACCCTAAAGACTTGATTTTAGGAGAACCTTCACGAGGTATAACTACTAGATTATCACTTAGAAACACATGTGCACATACCGCATTTATATCTCAAATTGAACCAAAATCCTTTGCGGATGCGGAAAACGATGAATCTTGGATTATGGCAATGCAAGAGGAGTTAAATCAATTTGAGAGAAACAATGTATGGGAATTAGTTCCTATTCCAGAACATCAATCCATTATAAGCACTAAATGGGTATTTAGGAATAAAATGGATGAATCGGGTGTGGTTGTAAGGAATAAAGCTAGGTTAGTGGCTCAAGGTTACAATCAAGAAGAAGGAATTGATTTTGATGAAACTTTTGCACTCGTAGCAAGATTAGAATCCATTAGAATGCCTTTAGCATTTGCATGTTATAAGAAATTTATTTTATATCAAATGGATGTCAAAAGTGTGTTTTTAAATGGGTACATCATGGAAGAAGTGTATGTGAAACAACCCCCTGGTTTTGAAAATGAAAAATTTCCAAATCATGTTTACAAGTTGTCAAAAGCTTTGTATGGATTAAAACAAGCACCTAGAGCTTGGTATGATAGACTTAGTAAATTTCTTTTGGAAAACGGTTTTTCAATGGGTAAAGCAAATACTACACTTTTTATCAAGTATAAAAATCAAGATATACTTACTGTTCAAATTTATGTTGATGATATCATTTTTTGTTCTACTAATGAGTTTTTGTGTAAGGATTTTTCATCTTGTATGAGCAAAGAATTCGAGATGAGTATGATGGGAGAATTGAAGTACTTCCTCGGATTACAAATAAGACAAAACGAAGAAGGAATCTTCATCAATCAAGCCAAATATTTGAAAGATTTACTCAAGCGATTCGGACTTGAAGATTGCAAGATTAAAAGTACTCCAATGAACTCAACAATTAAGCTTGACAAAGATGAAAAAGGTAAAGATGTTGATGTCAAAGCATATCGAGGTATGATCGGATCCTTACTTTATTTAACTACTAGTAGACCCGATATTGTATTTAGTGTATGTTTGTGTGCAAGATTTCAATCATGTCCTAAAGAATCTCACTTGCTTGCTGTTAAAAGAATTTTTCGATATTTGAAAGGAACTGTAGATCTTGGCCTTTGGTATCCTAGGGGAACTCAATTAGATTTAATTTGTTATTCGGATGCCGATTTTGCTGGGTATAAGATTGATAGGAAGAATGCTAGTGGAACTTGTTTCTTTCTAGGTCACTCTCTTGTCTCTTAGTTTAGTAAGAAACAAAACTCGGTTGCTCTTTCAACCATCGAGGCTGAGTATATTGCAGCCGATAGTTGTTGTGCGCAATCACTTTGGATGAAACAAACCCTTAGAGACTTTGGTATTAATCTTGATCATATACCTATCATGTGTGACAACACAAGTGCCATAAACCTTTCAAAGAATCCCATTCAACATTCTAGGACCAAGCATATAGAGATAAGACATCATTTCCTAAGAGATCATGTTCAAAAAGGAGATATTTCATTACATTTTATTTCAACTGAAAAACAGCTCGCTGATATCTTTACAAAACCTCTTTGCGAAGAACAATTTTCAAAGATTAGGCATGAGCTTGGAATGATAAATGTCTCATAATGTTTTATTCAATATCTTCTTTGTCTTTCTATAGTATGATGTTTGTTTGTCTTTGGATGTGTTTTTAAATTTTGTAATCATGCATTGTATTGGCCTCTCAAGACATTTTTTTTATCAATAAAATGATTTAGAAATGTATTGAATGTTGGCCGTAGATTAAAACATATGTGCGAAATCAAAATCAAAAAAACGGATTACCGTTTATGGTTAAAACGGCCTACCGTTTAATTTCAGAAACACTAAAATTTTTTTGGATATTAGCGGCTAACCGTTTATTACTAACGGTTAAACGATTATGTTTTCTAGCTCTCTGGACGCTATCGGTGAACCGATTTATTTAAACGGCTCGCCGTTTTCGTGCGATATAAAACTAAGTCTGTTCTTCTTCTTCGTTTCTAGTTACCCCCTCACCGTTTTCTCTTACCAGCAAACCCGAAGCTTTCTCTCTCTCCAGTTTCTTGTTTCTCTTATCATTTCTTGCCAAAACACGACCATAGAAACATTTCTCATCATCTTTAGACCTTTTTTAACCATTCAAAACATCAAATTACTGCCCAAATCACGAAATCCCAATTTGAAACCCTAAACGCAGCGGAACAAATTTTTTTATTTTTGACTCACTTTTAGACGATTTCCCACCAAATTGAGCCTTAAAAAACCTTTCTTTATCCTTCCTTTTTCGTCTGATTGGTCCCATTTTCATCATTCTCATCTTTTTGACAAACTCCCAAATTCTCAAAGCTCCATTAATAGCCGAATCATCTAGAACCGGCAGGAAGAGGAAATCAGTCCCAAGTAGAAATCTCATACCTCCTAGAGAGACAACCGAGTTCCAGAGACTGCATTTTCCAACCGTTCCGCTTGCTAAACGTTTCGAAACCCGATTCATGGGTCGTAAGGTAATCGACTATTACTTTGTGGATTTAGATAACTTTGAGGAGTTGGTTGTTTGTGGAAAAAGTGTTAAGCAGATGTTGTTGCCATGGGAGTTGGCATTAGACTTAGAGGAAAGGATTTATCCTAACCTAGTTCGTGTTTTTTATTCGAACATGAAATTGTCGGCAGAAAGAATAGATAGAATAGTTACCAGTGTTGGGGGTGTTCCTATTGATTTTAATGTTATTGATTTAAACACCATTTTAAGACTCTCACTTGATGGATATAATATCTACACTTCTAGGAAGGAATTATCCTTTGCCGATTTTAACCATACCAAAGGGGTTAGGAACATTTGTCGGCGACGAGATCTCACTGATGAGATCTGCGCCCTTCCTTTTAGAGCCCAACTTTTGCCGCTGCAGGTTAGGATTCTACACACCATTTTGCAGCATATTGTCATCCCTAAAAAAGGACACTCGGATGAGGTCACTAGGCTGGATGTAGGGATTCTTGATAGTCTTCTTAGTAGACGTCGTATTAACCTCGGGTATATTATTTTGCGCCATATGTTGAATACACCAGCTGTTATACATAGGCTACTTCCGTATGATAACATTATCTCTAAACTTTTACGACACTTTCACGCACCTCTTCGAGACTCCGTGTATGTTGAGACCAAGAAGATTGGGAAATAGGCTATCTCGGCGATTGGGTTTTCTCGAAGGCATCAGGATTGGATCAAAACGCCTAATGCGAAAAACCAAGACACCCTCGTAGCTCCAGAAGATGCCCGGTTCCTCAACGACATCTTTACTTCTTATCAGCTTCCTAACTTTCGACTCGGTGCTCGCCCTCCGCCCCCTCGTCACGGATCTGCCTCACAGCCTCCGGCAGAATCTGATTCTACGGCGCATGAGACGGAGACAGATCGGCCATCTACTTCAGCTGCTCCATCATTCTCGATCATTATCTTTGACTCATTAGCGATATTCACGCACTTTCCGAGCGGCGGCAGCAGCAGCCTTCAGGATCGGTTGCATCCTTCCAGCCTTCAAAGAAGCAAAGAGATCTTTGGATGGACAGAATAAGATCCTTTCTCGCTTCTCGGCATTTCTCCTTCCTCTTCTTCTTCTCCTCCTCCGTAGTAGCTTCTTAGTGTTTCGGATACATTGATTTCGCATAAACATTTCATGACTTTGATTATTTATGTATGATGTTGGATGCTCACGTTTTATATCTATGATTATTTTCTCTTTTTGATCTTGATCTTATTGCTTGGTTTAATTGGTTGTATCCTATTCTTGATTTGTTAGGTGTATATTTTTTTTGGAATGCTAAAAAATACAAGGGAAATGCTGCCAAAATTTTTACTTGTCAAAACAAGGTTATTTATTTTTTAATCTTTTCTTTTTTATGCTGAAGGGGGAGAATACCAAAACGGGAGTTTCCAAAATTTTTTTATTTTTCAAGGGAGCTTATTTTCAGGGGAGTTAAAACAAAATTTTTCTTACCTTTACATATAAAATTTGTCATCATCAAAAAGGGGGAGATTGTTAATCTTATAATAATGATTTTGATGATAACAAAAATTATATGTTATTGATTAAAATGTTGGGGCTATTACAATGAACTTCTTAAAGTCATACATCTGTTTAAAAGAAACAAAACCTTTTCAAAATGATTAACTGGAAATTAACGGTAATCCGTTTAGTGGAAAACGGTGAACCGATAATTTACAGTGATGAGAAGTTTTTTAGTCTTGAACCGTTTAGCACAAACGGAAAGCTAAGGTTCTGGAAGTTAACGGTGAACCGTTTAAATATAACGGTTAACCGATAAATTCCAATGAGGAAAAGTTTTCTAGTCTTGAACCGTTTAGCTAAAACGTAGAGCTGAGTTTGTTTCAAAGGTTCTGAAAATTAACGGTGCACCGTTTATTAAAAAACGGCTAACCGATAAATTCCAGTAAAGAAAAAGTTTTCTACTCTTGAACCGTTTAGTAAAAACGGAGAGCTGAGATTTGTTTTGCAGGTTACTGGAAATAAACGGTGATCCGATAATTGGAAACGGTAAACCGTTTATTTGAAACCAAAGGATAACGGCTAGTTGAAAAGTCAAAACGGCTAACCGGTAGAGACAAACGGCGATCCAATTATGCTCAGAAAGTCAATAACGACTAGTTTTCAGCCCCAACTATAAGAAGGCTCAATCAAATTCAAACAAATGTGATCCAACATTTTTTATATTTGAGCTTCCTACTGAGAAACAATCTTCTTTGAGCTTCAATTGTGTTTCATTTCATTCCCTCACATATTAAAATTTCAATTGTAATCATTTGGAGTGTGTGAGAGATTATTTGTTATTAAATCTCTATCATTGAGTGATTGTAAGTGTTGGGAAACACTTGGGTTGAGAGATTGGGTTTAATCTCTTATTATAAAGGTTCATTGACACCTTGGAAGTCAAGTGTAAGTGTTTTGAAGCCTTGGAGGCTTGCATAGTGGAATCCTCAAGCCCGGTGAGCTTGGAGGCGTGGACGTAGGCACGGTTGGCCGAACCACGTAAAAATCAAGTGTTTGATTTCTCTTCCCTTATCCTTTTTAATTTTGAGCACTGTTGAATTTATTGATTTTAATTTTGATTAAGACATTAGTTTTAATATCGTGTAATTTTATTGGCTTAGTTTTTAAATACCCAATTCATCCCCCTCTTGGGTAGCCTAAATAGAATTTCACATGCCATCATCAAGAACTGAATCTGAAGCTATAAGCAATAAGTTTTTGATAAAGACATAGCAGCAACTATTGATGATAATGATGGACATATGAAAGACATTATTGGCCAACCAGCAATAGTAAAAAAGTCAAGTAGTCAGTCTTTATTATTATCATATTTTTATAGATATCCTTCCTTTATTCACTACCAAATAAAGAAAAATTGTAAAGGCATCTTTTTTATTTTTTCATTTTATTACGACACTGAGTCATCACAAAGTAATGTTAGCCAGTCAATCATTTTACTATGTACTTTTAAGCTAGTCTTTCATAAACTGCCATCTTTAAAGTGTAATCTCAAAATCTTATATCTTTTACATTGCGTCATTAATTGTAGCAATATGTGTAACAAGTCCTCAATTATATATAAATACCTCTTAAGTCACTGAGAGAGTAGAGTTATATAAAGACTTATAGTTGTATTCAAGAAAAGCGATAAAAATTTTCTTTATTCATAAACACTTAGCAATCTTTTAGACTTCAAGTAGCAAGCTCTTATCAAGTAAGTAAATTTCGTTTATTTCATTTTATTTATTTATCTTTTGGGTTTAGAATTGTTGCTTAGTTAACAAAAGTATAATTTATGTTTAAAGCATTAACAAAAGGCAGTCTTTGTAATTATTCAAGGGAAAAGAGTTTGGAAGAAGGTTTTTTTTAATATTTTTTTTATTTTTAAAAGAATAATAAGATTTTAGTAAAAGTTTCTATTGAATTTCTAAAAGCTTTCTCTTAAACATTGTCTCTGTTGGCCTATTTAGCCATTGATGTATTAAAAAAATATTTTTGGACATGAGTTAGGAGTTTTAAAATGTTTTTTTACTAGCAGGTTTTTAATATCATTTTAATAAACTTTAAAAGGCCAGCTTTTATCGAGGCAGCTCTTGTAGTTTTCATAAACTTCTCGATAATTCACTATATAGGTGGGAAACTGACAACATATATTATGATGATTAACCTAAATGAGAATTGTATCAGTCTATATTGTCAATATGACAAGTCATGTAAAAATCTTTCCCTCATCTACTTTGATATCAAAGAAGATAAAACAGTTCACTGACAAAGGGAAGACTTGTACGTGGCTTGTTATATATCCATAATACTAACCGATATAGTTCTTATTCAGGTTAACCATCATAGTATATGACATCGGTTTCCTGCTAATATATAGTGAATTCTTAAAACATTTATAAAATTCATGGAATTTGCCTCAGCAAAAATTAGCCTTTTAAAGTTTATTAAACTAATTATTAAAACCTGTGGGTAAAAAACACTTCAAAACTCCTTATTCACACCTAGAAACACATTTTCAAGAGATCATCGACTAAACAAGCCAACAAAGATTGTATTTAGGAAGAAGCTTTATGAAATTCAGTAAAAACCTTTATTAAGTTCTTAATATTTTTGTCAAAAACAAAATCGTATTTTGCAAAAACTTCATCCAAACTCTTTTCCACTAAATAATAATAAGGACTTCTTTTGTTAACTTAAAATACAACTTATACTTTCGTTAACTAGAGAAGACTTCTAAACTCGAAAGATAAATAAAAAAAAACATAAAAAATTAAAATTACTTACTTGATAAGAGCTTACTAATTGATGTTTAAAAGATTGTTGAGTGTTTCTGAATAAATAAATTTTTTGTTGCTTTTCTTGAATGCAGGTGTAGGCTTTCTTGGCTCTAAATTATCTACATGTCTCTATATTACTCTCTATAACTTGAGAGATCTATATATACAATTGAGGACTCATTATAATTATTACTACAATGAAGACTTGTATACAGAGATAAGATTTTAAGATTACACTTTACAAGTGGTAGTTTGCCAAGGACTAGTCAAAAAGTAAATAGCATAACAATTGACTGCCTAATATTACTTTATGATGACTCAGTGTCGGTAAATAATGACTAAGTACTTTTTTTAAGTTGACTTAGTATCGGTAATAAAATGAAAAAATGAAAAAGATGCCTTCACAATTTTTCCTTTATAGGGTAGTGAGTAAAAATATATATATCATCTGTAAAAACACGATGGTAATAAAGACTGACTACTTCACTTTTTAACTACTATTAGCTGGCTAACTATCCATGTCGTTTTTTGTATTGCGCCCACTTCCTCACTTTCCAAATCATCCCACCATTTGGCATTGCATTGGGATAGTGTTCTTTCTGAGCTCTCATTTCTACTTTCAATTTTTTGGCATAGTGCTTAACTAATTTATATATTTGGTTATGGTAAAAAGGTGCTTCTGGAAGGGGTTGTTTAGAATAAAATTTTTTGGACTATGCCTTCGGTAATTAAGATATAGTCTTCAATCTCATAATGAGCCTAATAAAATTGTCTACCTATTAATTTACTAATCCAGTGTTTAAAATGACCTTTTATACTAAACTGTTTAAAGGGCCAACGAAATTCTTGTAAAAAAAAAATGTTTAAAGTTAGAAGATAAAGAAACAAAAGTTTTTGAAAGATGGAGTTTATTGAATAAGTTTAAATTGACAAAGCTAAGGTTTTTGTCTTTTTATATAATAACCTTAAATATTGTAAATTTATTAAAATAAACAAATTTAAAATTTTGGTTATAATAAGATTCTCATAATCTAAATAAAAAAAATGAAAACAAACGATGTATAAATTCAAATTCTAGAAGAAAAAATAAAAATTCTAAAAGAAACAGGAAAAATAAAAAAAAAATATCTTAAAACTAAAAGATGACCAGGAAAGAAGTAAAATTTTTGAATCGACCAAGGGACAAAGCGGCGCAAGCTTTAAAACAGTATATTATACACCGAAAACCGACACATATAATCCAAGTTATGCCCTTCGGAAGGTATTTTGCATGTAATAAACAAGCATTCAACGTTAGTGCCCATCATTTGGAAAAGAACTTGTCCTTGAGTTAGGTTCATACAACTCCTTATTATTTGGATAATATGCAAACAGATTAGCCATGTTAAACATGTGAGAGATATTCTAATCATCCAGCAACTAGAGCACATAAGCATTATCATTGATCTTCCATGCCACTTGAAATGGATTGTACTTTCGCTTCTCTAACTTAACACGTATACCAGGGAATTGACTACATCACAAATGTGCCATTATTAAATCACCCTCTTGGAATGCCTTTTTGCATTAGTGCTTGACTACCTCAGCCTTGTACTTGACATTAACAACTTCTAAGTGAACTCCTATCTCGGCATGAATCTGCAGAGCCTTTTCCGCCACATTATCTGCTGCTTTACTTCCTCCAAATGTGGACGGCATGATAGCTAGGTCACAAACATGATGTAGGGAACAAATGTAGACAATCTCAAAAGCTTGTATTCTAAAATAGGCAACGGTGTGTATAAGCTTGTATTTTGTGCATGCCCTTTGTCTTTTTGACAAAACCGACACCTTCACACTATCTTGTGCACGTCTATATTCAATTGCGGCCAATAATATCGCTCCTCAATTAATATGACCACCTAATCGTCCTTCATACAACTCACAAATAAATTGCTCCTTTAATGGTAGTATACTTAACTCCAAATGGAGTAAATTTCTTTAAAAAGTCTACATTCATTCAACCAAAATCCAAAACACATGTTTTACCATATGACAAAAAGTCAAGAATGATAGAAAAAGATATAGGCATACAATTTTTTTTCTTCTTTATTAGAAGACAAAAAACAAAATAGACAATATTGAGGTAGAAATTTTAGATGATGAAGAGACACATAAGTACCCACAAGATGTCATAAGTGTAGAAAAAGAGATAGAATGTTTAGAATGTGATAAATGGCCCAAAGAAATTAGGAAAAGAAGTAAAAAAGTTAGAAAGATTAGAGATAATAAGTAATAACCCAATTAGAAAAAATAATAAAGAGATATATAAATTAGAAATAATTAACCCAAACATAGCAATAAAAACATAAGATTTAGCTTATAGTTTAGAAAATAGAAATGAATTCAAAAGCCATATAAATGAATTTTTAGAATTAAAGGTAATAAAAAATATCACAAGTAGATATAGAAGTTCAGCATTTATAATAAATAACCATAGTGAATAAAAAATGAGGTAAGAGTAGAAAGGTAAATAATTATAATAGATTGAATGACAATACCTAGTTAAGATGAATTAGTAAATTATATACAAAATGGTGAATATTTTTCTAAATTTGATCGTAAAAAGTGGTTTGGCAAATATAACTCTATGAAGAATATATTCAATTGAAAGCTTTTAGTTGTTCAAAAGGATATTTAAAATGTTCAATAATGCCATTTGGATTAAAAAAAACAATACAAGTTTTCAAGCTAAAATGAATAAAATATCAAAACCTTTTTTGAAATTCTATATAGTTTATATAGATGATATTCTTATTTTTAGTCAGAATGAATTTATACATATAACTCATTTACATAAAATTTTATATTGTTTTAAGACTAATAATTTTTAATATCTAAAAAAAAGATTGATTATTAAGATAAAAAATTAAATTTTTAAGACTAACAATAGACAGAGGAACTATAGAATTACAATTATACATAGTCAATAAGATATTATAATTCCCAAATAAAATAGAAGATATTAAAAAATTACAAAAACTTTTACAACTATTAAACCATAATATAAAATTTATACCATATCCTACAACATTAATAAGGCCCTTATATAATAAGTTAAGTAAAAATGGACAAAAATATTTTAATAGTAAAGATATAAAATAAATACAAAAACTTAAAAGAATAGTTAAAAATCTTTTGCCATTAGCATTACTTATAGACAATTATTATAAAATTATAGAAATTGATGCCTATAGTTTAAGATGGGCAAGAATATTAATAAAAAGCCTAATAAAAATAGTCCAAAGGAGAAAAAAATAGTAATGTATACCAGGAGAAAATTTACAAAAATAGAAAGTGGAAAGTCTATTATGGAATTATAAATTTTAAGAATAATAGATTCTTTAAATTCATTTCATTTGTATATACAAAATGATATATTTATAATAAGAACATATTGTAATAATATTATAGAATTTTATAAAAAAAGTATAAAAGAAAAATTTTGAGAATAGAAATTCTTCTATTAGCAAAATAAGGATATATTTATTAGAAGTAATAACAGGTAAATGATATAAAACAAAATTTGAACACATAATAGGTAAAGATAATATTTTAGCCGATATTCTTTCAAGATTAATTGTAGTCAATGATTATTTTGCATGAACGAAGTGATATATGAATTTCGGTCTAATAATATTATGATAGTTCCCTTGAGGAACAAATTTGACTTTTAGAGGTAAATTTCAATTATTAGATAGTCAACAATACATCTTAGATAATTTACAGAGTTGTAATAATTCACAAGATAAATTAAAAGTAGCTAATGTACTCATGAATTATTTTAAAAATTAATGATCATGTAGTTTTTTGTATTAATTAGAGATATATAACCAGGCCAATGGACAGAAGTAGTTGATCTAACAATCAATTATTCTAATTCATATTATAGAGGATTTTATACATTTCATGAAGTAAGCATTTGCTAGAGAAAAGAAAGTTAAATAATTGCATTAGAAAGTGTTAATGTAGAACTAAATAGACAAGCACAATTGGATACTTTAATGATACTCAATATTGCTTAGATAGTGAGTACATGCATGTAAATAGAAAATAATTGCATTAGAAAGTGCTAATGTAGAACTAATCAAACAAAATATTGCATTACAAAATAAAACCCATAAACAACCACTTGAACAATTATTTAATCATACCACAACAAGGTTATTAATAAAAATTCAAAAAATTTATTTCTTAATTGGTGATAATATAGACATTAGAAAGGAAAAAAAAAGTGGAAACCTTATACCAAGACTTTGTTCCCGTAGTCAACCAAATATTTTATCACAAAGATGAATCTTTTAATTGGGTTTGGACCTGGATGAGTAAAACTAAGAAATATTATCCCTCTTAGACATGATTGTCCTACTATTTTTTTAATTATTTTTTAGCTAAAACTCTAGACAATAAAGATTTATCATTTAAAGCCCTTAGTTTTGGAATGATGTTTACTATTTATATTTTCAACATAAACATATTTAAATTCTTTTCAACAATTTTAAACAAAGTCGTATCTATCACAAACCAGTACTTTTAATCATAAACTTTATCTTTTTGCCACCCAGACCCCAAATAATTAATAAAAAAAGAACAAATGTCATACTACCAACATATTATGTCATTTTTACAAGCAAAAGAGCCAAAAAGTTCAAAAGAAGACATTATCATGATAAGCCTAACTTCTTTGCGAAAGATAAATACAAAAGAACCCATGAAATTGCAGCATTCTATAAATGGGTTGAGCCTCATCATGACAAGATCATAGTCCAGCGCAAAACTATACTATTCTAGTTAAAAAAACATCTTGTTTGTGAAGAATAACTTATTCCTTCACTCCAACTAAAAGTTGACAATCCAGAAAAATGTGAAGAGTATTTAAAACCACTAATTGAGGTCAATGACAAGCCATTTTAATGAACATATAGCAACAGTTATTGATAAAATAATAGACATATCAAAAGACACAATTAACCAGCTCCTAATAGTCAAAAAGTCAAGTAGTTAGTCTTTATTACTATCATGTTTTTATAGAATCTTTCCTTTACTCACAACTCGATAAGGAAAAAATTGCGAAAGCATTTTTTTGTTTTATCATTTTATTACTATCTTTGAGTCATCAAAAAGCAACAGTAGCTAGTTAATTTGTTTACTATTTACTTTTTAGGCAATCTTTGGGAAACTGCCACTTGTAAAAAGTAATGTCCAAATCATATCTCTTGTACATCGAGACACTAGTTGTAGGAATAATTGTTATGAGTCCTCAACTGGGCATATAAACCTCCTAGATCACTGAAATTGTAAAGTTTTATTTAGACTTATAGAGAATTTCAAGCAAGAAAGTCTTTTATTTAAGAAAAGCAATAAAAAGTTTTTTTATTTATAAACACTTAGCAAGCTTTTAAACATTAGTTAGCAAGCTCTCATGAAGTAAGAAACTTTAATTTACTTAGTTTTATTCATTTATTTTTCAAGTTTAAAAGTCTCATCTACTTGATGAAAGTATAAATTATATTTAAAGTATTAATAAAAGATAGTCTTTATTATTATTCAATGGAAAAGAGTTCAAAAAAAGGATTTGGAAAAACGGGTTTTTGTTTTTCAGAAAAATAATAAAAACTTAGTAAAAGTTTTTACTAAATTTCTGAAAGCTTCTTCTTAAGCACAGTCTTTGTTAGCCCTTTTAGCCGTTCATGTGTAGAAAAGGCATTTTTACGTGAGTCAGGAGTTTTAAAACGTCTTTTACTAACAGGTTTTCAAAGCCAATTTGATAAACTTTGAAAGGCCAGTTTTTGTCGAGACAGTTTCTCTTGCTTTCATAAACCTTTTAGGAATTTACTATATATAGGTGGGAAATTGAGATATATATTCTAATGGTTAACTTGAATGAGAACTATATTCGTTTGTATGTTGGCTTGTTATACGAACAATAGATGATGACATAGACAATCCATTATAAAATTCTATTTCTAATTGATTGACTTTTTTTATTTTCAAGGTAATGGGGTTTAATCATTTATTGTGTCCTTTACCACATAAAAAACATTTACAAGGTTTATTTTATATATAGACTCTTTTACCTTTTTTAAATGTTTTTCTAACTTTTTGTTTATTATCTCCGTACTTAAGGAAATTTTTCTTATAGATTTTTCTAATATTAAGTCTATAGGGTTGCTTATGTTGACTATGTCATTTCTTATACTTCTTTTATTTTTTATGGTTAAATTTACTAGGGTAATTACATTATAAAGTAGGTACTTCATGCATATCTATACACATTTTTTTAAATTGCAATTTTATTTGATGTTTATGATTTTTTTTTCTTCACAATACTCTCTATTATTACTGGTAATAATAGAGCATAATAATTAATTCATTGTGTCTTTTTAGTTTTAAACCAATTAATTAATTCAGTATGTAATCTTTTTCCTATTTTTCCTTGTAGTTTATCTACAAATTTTAATAATAAATCTTCATCAAATGGTCTCCCCATATCACTCCAATATTTATAAGAATAAGTTGTGTATTCATCAAAATATCTTAAATCACATATTTTTAATTGTTCTAAGTTTCTAATTGCTTTAATTTGTTTAATTACATCGTCCTTTTCATCTATTCTTATTATTAATTTACTCATTAAATCTATAAAACTGATTACTGGAATGTTTGTATCAAATTATTCAATTCTTTAACTTTATTTTTCTTCATCCTAAATATATTATTAAAATTTGTTGATAAATTATTAGGAAATTTAGGAGAAAGATTACATATTGAATTAATTAATTGTTTTAAGACTAAAAAGATACTAAATTAATTAATTGGTTGAAAACTAACAAGACACAGAGTTAATTATTATGGTATATTATTACCAGCAATAGAATATGTTAGAAGTAGGATTAGAGAGTATCGTGAAGAAGCAAAACACAGACATCAAATAGCATAACAAAGGACTTCTACATCAGAGGCGTGAAAAAATGCAGACAACTACAGCACGCTTTAATAAACTGTCTATTATTAGTATGTAAAGAGAATGTGATACAACACACAAACAGATTCATTTATGAACTTGCTAGAGCTCTCTTACGGATGAATTCTTTCGGTGAGCTAAGATAAGACCACACTTGGTTTAATGCTGCCAACAATTTCCACCTCCCTTAACTGTTCTTTTGCAGTAAGAACCATTGTGTGTAGGAGCTCCGCAGATTGAGGTTCCACCACAACTCCAGTCACTACATGGACTGTTAGTTGAACCCTTGTTTGACACCTGTTTTGAATGCCGCCAACAATTTGTATTTCCCTTTACCAGCCTTCTGCAGTACAAACCATTAAGTGTCTGAGCTCCACAAACAGAGCTACAGAAGTCCTCTTCATTGAATGTACTTAAATTTGAACCTGCATCATGGACATTGGACTTATCTTCTTCAGCTGAATCGGATTTGATTCCTTTAATCTTCATCCCTTTGTGCTCCTCACATCTCATTCTTCCTTTAACAGGTTGCCTACCGCAGAAAGTCCCATCGCCTGATTCCACCCCACATATGGTATCGGAGTGTGGTTTGGTTGTGAACCCCTTATAAAATACTTGACGTTGTACTCTTCCAGACCTAGACATTTCAGGAGAGTTAGAATAATTGCAAGCATTGGCATCAAAATCCACATCGCGTACATATTCTGATGCACCTAATGTATTGGAATTGGATCCATTTGTGCTTCCCCATTTGTGCTCTTCGCTAACTGTGCACATCTCTTCTATCACTGGAGGCTTCACGGGGTTTGATCCACTGATCCTCAAACCTTTGTGTTGAGTGCACCTCTTTCTTCCTTTAACCGGCAGTCTTCTACAGACAGAACCATCATCTACTGACACCCCACAGATACCTGTATGGTCCTCATCAGCACCATGTCTCTCCAAAACCAACCTAGGCTGTGATTTAGTAAATTTAAAAATTTGAGAAAAGAAATTGACACCCTCCTCATCAGCATAAGTGACACAATTATTTTGTTTCGAAGGCAGCTTGCTTGCTTTGATTTTAATGCCTGCTGGCTTTTGACTGAAATACAAAAGCTTCCTGATACTTTTAGGAAACTGAACATTGTCTGAAGCAATGGTATTGAGTTTCTGAAGAACATCACAATGGCGACGTGTGCCGTTACTCCCTTTGTTCCATGCATAATCAAATGTACCAAGGAGTTCACTTTCTGTGTTAAGAGCATCTGCTTTATTTTTCATCTATCAAGCATTAACAAAGGAAAATAAAAAAAGAAAAGAAATCAAATTTCAAAAACTATAAGCCAAATAACTATGCAGGCAGGCCAACTTCCGTTAGTGCATACCAGTGGAATATAAATCAGAACCACTCAAACAAACACAATGACCCCAGATGCAAACATTATGATCTATGAGTGACTGATATAATCGATAAAAATTTGTGCAGTTCTGCTTGTGTTTAAGATGCAGGTTAAAAGACTCAATCATCTTTAAAACAGAACCAAAAGAATGAAAGATACAAGAATGACTATGCTATTATATCCATAGTAGCATTCAAGAGAAACAAAAATGACTATGCATTTATGCAATTGCAAAGAACCGAAAACAAGATCCAAACTCAACATCTTTCATTGTACTACTGGCCAAGATTCAAACGTCACCAGCAACTCCTCAAAAGATGCTTCAAAGGTCATGATTATTCATAGAGTAAAAGACGGCTTGATTTTGATTTCTCCGTTTGAGTTTATCCTATACATAGTGTATTAGTATCGAACTTCTAATCAAGTCATCCAAAAAGATATTTCTAACTAAAAGTAGTGTTGTATATAAAAAATTAGCCATATCTAACTAATAACAAATCAAAAAGCTACATATAGAAATAGAAACAGAAGCAAGGATTTTAAAAATTCTCAGAAGGGTCCACACTTACAGGAGCCCATCTATAAGCAATGGCGTAACCTCTGCTGAAAATATCATCAAAACAACCAGACCCATTACTGGGGTTTTTATTCAAATGGGCACCACTACGGCCATAACGCTGGAGTCGTGTGCGGACACTGTCAGCTTGTCCAAGATAGACCACAACGACGTCATCTGAATCGATCCTGTCCGTACGAGAGCGTGATACAACAATTCCAAGCTCATAAAGTCCAGGACCCGAGGTACTTGGAAGGTTGTGAACCCTGTATCTATCTGCTCCTTCCTTGCCAAGCAAATAATCTGCCCAATCTGACGTCCCAACAAGGATCTGAAATAGCCATTTACACACACACACACACACACACACACAGACAGATACACACAAGTTATGCAGTCTTTGTTAATGAAAGAGGTGATGAATTTCATGAATACTAATCAAGCAACCCAGAATGGTAAAAATAGAAAGATTGGAAAGGAAAAAATGAGCAGACCTTCCATTTAGAAAAGTGGGCATCGTGTTTGGTTCGCTTGCATTCTTCCCTCTTGATTCTGATTATTTCAGTCTCGGACGCTCCCATGTGCTATTCCATTACTTGACCGTTATTTGCAACTTTTTTTATATCGTTGTGACTTTGTGGTGCAAGGACCATATTGCCCCTGTAATTGTCCGAATTTACCATAGTGCGTAGTTGATGAATACTTGAATTATTGTTATTAATATGTGTAATTGTTGGAAGTTGCCCAGTGAACGCCCATGTTATGATTATCAGATTATGAGTTGTGACTTCATTTGGATATCTTTCCATTTTGATTTTTGTTTTTTTATTTTTTAGTTTATATCACTAATTGATAAATTAACTCAATTCTTTGCCAAATTGTAATCCAGTTCTATTAAGATAATCTTTTTCCATTTTTTTCCTGAAGAACTACTAAAGATAGTCCTGAAATCATCCCACTCAAATTAAATATATCTTCGTTAACTGAACCCTTTATCAATTGCTTTCATGAGGAGATGTTAATCAACCGAATTATCGTTTTAAGATATAACAAATTTTGATTGTAGGTGTCATATTTTATCTCAATCTAATAGGATGACGTGTATATATATTAACTAACAACTCCATAATAGAAATATCTTTGGAATACCACAAAGAGAAGGGATTTTGAGCCCTATGAGTAACATGTGTCCTAATCCAAGCATTGCACATAGCGCAATAATTAGGGCACCTAATCTACTAAAAAACTAAAGCAACTTGCCTATAGTGTGACCTTAGCTCATTACAGTAACATTCATGTTGAAATTCTTATAAAGAACCAAGAATATTGAATATACCTTCAAGAAATTCCCTTTTAGCTCACTATTCTTATATATACTATCCAAAATCTTATTTGGACATTGGAGTGTCCTTACAACTGCAACCCCGCACTCTGAAACAAAAAAACAAAGGAGAAGAGTTTGTTGTGTTTATTAAATGTACTGAAAAATCACCTTTATCGATATATATATAAAAGTGCAATAACACAACATTTACTTAGTTAAGGTTTTATATATATATCTAAAATGTGGGCAAAGTCAAAATTAATTTTTAGCCTCTTATCTCTTACCAGGTCTAAACTAAGTTGCTAGGAAAGAAATCAATTTGAAAACCATTCAACTGAGTCCTTAGGGCATTTACATGGTTAAGATAAGTAGATGGTAACTCTAATAAATGTTATGCTATACCTATCACTAATTGTCATTTCAATTAAGTTTTAATTTAACTACGGTGACGCTTATTTTTTTTATCTAAAATTTGAATAAACCTAAATTAGTCTGAATTTTGAATAAACCTGAATGTCTAAATCTGAATAATATGTTTATTTTTTTTTATCTGAATATCTGAAAATAAATATTAAGTTGTTTGTTTTTTCAACTTAAACATATGAAAATATGTACTTTTACATTTATACCCTTATTAAATTTAAATGTCAAATAAATAATATATTAAATACCATAATATTTTAATATTTATAAGTGAAACTACATTCAGGTAAATAAATAATGATTTTTGAATTATAATATATAAAATACCATTAATTTTAAATTTTATCACTAATTCTCAATAATCGTACATAATATAAGAGAAAAAAAAAACTAATAAGATGCTCGAAATAATTAATTTGTCATTTCATCTTGAAGTTATCGCATGTAAAAAAGAGATTATGTAGGGTAAATGTATGTGGGTGAGTTTTGGGATAAACATGAAAAATAAATTATAAAATAGAGATATTTTTTACATTAGAAATTAATTGACTTAATTCAAATTCCTCCATTCAGTAAAAAATCAAAAAAAAAATTGACTTATTTTATTAAGTCAAAATTATCTGAAAAGTCTCATTAAGTTATAAAAACAAACATCTCTAATTAACTTAATTAATTAAGTTAAGTCACTTTGAGTTATTAAGTTAAAAAATAAACGCCACCTAAGTCAATCAATTATTCACCATTAATATGCTAATCTAAACTCCAATGAATTAACGATACATCAAACGCTAAACCACTTTGTTTAACCATGCAAGTCTTTTTTAATTACTTGGCAAAAAAATGGCTATATTATCTATAAGAGGGTAGATCAAATTCTCAAATAGCAAAATTACATAACATTATCAGAAACTATTTTCATCCGTTGCTGCAAAAACATGCGAATAAGAAAGAATTGAATTTACTATTTGATCATCTCAACCTATCAAACTATAACTGAATTTACTATTTGATCATCTCAACCTATCAAACTATATTCCTGCTCTCTGCCGAATAGAGAAAAACTTGGTGAGGAAGAAAACATGATGAGAACCTTCGACCTCTTTTATTTGTTGCAAAAAAAAAAAAAAAATTGAACACAGAAGGCTTAGTGACTGTGAGGTTAGTGTCCTTTTTTCTTCTTTCCCATTATCACAAACCTGAATTCAGGGACGAGATAGGATGGGTTAGCAATGGGACGAGATAGGATGAAATTTGTCAATCTTAATCATGTCTTGTATATATAAATAGGATAAAAAAAATGTCTCATTTTTGTTGTTTTATTTTTTTGAATTAAAAATTTATCCTAATCTCGTTCCATTAAATGTCTCTCTCTCCCATTATATTGAACAATCTCAAATGTAAATAAATAAATTCTAAATTTTTCTTTTGACAATCATTATAATTTAATATAGTAAAAATTTTGAATAAATATAAAGTAGAATTATTAAATAATAGTTTTGTTTTGATTATATCCATACTTGAATATAATTTTATCTAACAGTTTTTTATTGTCTATTTACTTCCATTGCACATTAATATTAAAATTTATGCTTCAAAAACTATAGATTTAGACAATAACCAACTTTAACCATATTAAAATATCCAATAATTTAATAATATAATAATAAACCAAATCAATATAATTGGTAGTGGGACGGAATGAAACGAGATTTATCAATTACAATCTTATCTTATGTACTCAAGTGGGATAAAAAAAAATACCCCACTCCCACTCCTTTATTTTTTAAAAAACAAAAATATATCAATAATTTCATGAATAGAATATCACAAAATTCTATCGTAAGAAGAAAAATTGCCATCCGTAAATGAATCATTTTCCTCTATTGCTAAGTTTTCTGAGAAAGAAAGCCATGACAACAAAAAAGTTGCCATGTCTGCTGCTTCTTATCGTTTTCTTTTCTACCTTGTCTCATCGAATGTCAACTTTATATAAATATGATCACAAATCCCACCAAAACTTTTTCACATGCCCAGTAGGTAGCCACTATCCAAAAGCCGGAAAAAAATTTTAAAAAATAAATAAAAAAAAAAAGAATGATACGTTGGAGATAACGTATCTTTAATCCACCTCTGCTGAGTGCTGGCCATTCAAAGTTACTTCATAATATGTACAACTTTTTCAAATTTTATCTTTTTTGGGTTTGGCCCATCTTTTCTTTTTTCTTTTTCATGCCACATTTCTAAGCCCAACAGCATATTTTTCTATCGGCTCTCAATAGCTTTTTCACATCTTGAAGATTTTTTCTTTTTTTTTTTGAAGAATTTTAAGGGTAGTAGATTTTAAATGTTCAGGCGACTTCTAATCAATTTTTAATTTAAAACCAGACCCTGCTGTATTAGCAAAATTTTATATTGATTTTTTTTTTTAAAGAAATTAAGTCATATTGGTCATGGAAGTTGCAACATTGACCTTAATTGCACCTTTTTTATAATTTCTTTTCTTTTTCTTCCCCTCTCTCATTTCTCTAACCACAGTTTGACACGTCTCAATGCGACACGAGGCATCCTGGATTCTTATGGGCAAAATTAGACCCCATGTTTAATCAAAAGCTTATTTAAAACATTAAATTGATGTTAACTTGTATGTAATTAAAAGGAAAAAGGAAAAAGGAAAAAAGAATGTTGATGGTAATGCCCCAGTTGTTGACTTGTTGCCCTTCCAATTATTTCATTTGTTTTAAAGTGGAGTTAATTTGCACGTCTCAATGTCCTACCAAATTGCCTTGTTGTGCCTTATCTAAGGACAACAAAACAAAATAATCAAATTGAATTAGTCAGACAATAATGTACAGTATTTTATGCACATGGGTACAAGACAAGCCAATTGCCCTTCAGAAACAGGAATTAAATATTGCTACATTTGGGTGTTCTATACGTTTCACACAAGCAAGAAGTGGAATATGCTTAGTTTATTTTTTTTATTTTTAAAATCGTCACAGGAATTATAATCTCAAATCTATTCGAGTCGAGATACCAACATATTATAATGTAATTTAGGGGTTTGTCGAGCTAAGGCTCCGAAATTTACTTATCTCACTCCTATGGAGAGATACTGACCTCTAATAAAAATTGGGAATATAAGCCTCTTGGGAGCTCGAATGCGCACGCCTTTTAAGATGTTAAAGGGCATTGGTTACCATTCAACTTGCAAGTAACTCAGCGCATGTGCTTAGTTAAGGGGTTATTTGGTTTAGAATTTGATGAATTGCTTCGAAAAATTATATTTCAAACATTCAAAGCAAACTCTGGGTATATTTGGGATTGCCTCAGCTTTGCAAATAATTTATTTTAGAATAAATTTTGAAAAAAAATTAAATTTATAAATAATTTGGCAATATGTTTGGTAATTTTAGATTACTTACCAAGTAATTTAAAATGTACGTTTTGGTAAATTAATGATAAAAGGAAACATGTATATTGAAATTACTACAATGAATAAATTAATAATGGGTGGAGTTATTTGCACTCTGAATGTTAATTTGAACGCTCTAGTACTCTACACCTATATATACTGATTATAAAAAAATTAAGTTTTATTTTATACACTTTTAAAAATTTCTGAAATATCCTTGCTTAAACTATATAAGTTATTTAATTTTATTTAGCTAAAACACTAATAAAACTATTCAGCACACTAATTTTAAGAGATTTAATATATGCTTACAAAGATATAATTAAGTCAAATTGTAAGAAAAATTATTTAACATAATCTTAGTTATTAATTTTTGTTTATTTATGTTCAATATTTAATTTTGCACCCCAAAATAACATGCAATGAGAACCCAATAATAAAAAATATTCCATAAATACTACCAAAAAGAAAAGAAAAAGTAAAAGAAGAAAGTAAAAGAAGGAAAAGTACAATATGAAGAAGAAGGTCCAAATCCTAAATACATATATATCACATATTTTGTAGCCAAAATTTTCTCAAAATTGATTTTTTTTTTCATTGTTCATCTAAATATTAATTAAGATGCTGAAAATAAAAGTTTTTAAAGTTTAAGATAAGAGAATTATAAATGGAATAACGAATGTGTTAGTTATATAGTTATTCAAAGTAATTATATAATATTAACTTATAATAATTATTATTAAGAGTAATTTGTATTTTTATAATACATATTTTTATTAAAATTAAAGTGTCCAGAGAAATTTTTAAATGTAAATAGCCTTGCTCATTATTATCTATATATTCTTCATATTTAACACACAATAAAAACATTTTGTTTCATGTTGTACTATTATAATAACATAGAATTATTCATATAAATACGTGCATTAATAAAAATTAACAAATTGAATTATTGAAATGGGAAAATGCTGCCGGTGTTTACTATTCTGACATCGTTAACTTCACCAGCGCCAGCGAATATTTGGTCCGATTGAGGCACTTCACCCACCAGTGGATTCAAAATTCTCTGATCTACGCAATCATGGCAACCACACCACAAAGGAGGACTGATATTGGTCGTGTAGCCTCTAGTTGACTTTTTCCATTGCCAGCGATGTCGCCATCTCTGCCTCCAGCAACGGTACAGTGGACGACGCTAAGAAAGTTTTTATTTTAAATTTATAGATAATTTATTATTTCATTAATTTTGTTGTAGGGATGATGTTTTTAGAATTATGTATCATTTTTGGTATTGTATATTAAAAAAATTCGATTCTCAAAAAATCTGACTTCGAAAATTTGGCTCCTTTTCATAATCAATGTTAAAAAATGATTATTTGAAATCAAATTACTAAATAGCCACTTTTGAAATTTATTTACCAAACATAATTTAGTTGCTACGTTGTTACTTATTTGACAACCTAATGTAATCTCAAAAAATGCACTTAGCCACCGAGGCTAATAGCCTAAGTGGTAACCCATTCTCTCAAAAATGGTTGATGAAAGAAATTCCTCTCTCATAAATATAGATTGTAACAGTTTGATACCAACAATTAAGTAGATATGTAATATCTTACATTGTGAATTCTTAGATTGGTTTATAAGTCATGGGCTCTCGTAACTAAGTAGATATGTTTTGGGTTACAAAGTCTAATAACAAAATTGTGACGGGTTATATGCCTAAAGCGAACAATATCTATTTGGTTGTTGTGCTCTCAAGCTATTACACAAACAAAAGTAAGTATGAATATTGACACGGATAAAAATATAAGTTCTGCAAATATTTGATAAATATAACTAGAGATAAATTTATAGATCCCTTGAATATTAGTGATTGAATGAGGGTAGAAATTTGGAGTTTTGGATTGATTAGACATTCATAAATGCAGGTAGAAATAGATATGTCTCCTAAATATTAATAGGGACAAAAAAACTGATTTATATTAAATTGGTAATAGAGCGTGTTTAAGCAATTTTGTGTCATGTTAAATGACACCCAAACCTACCCATTAACTTATTGAGTCGAAACCAATGGGCCTTTGGTTCAATGGGAGAGCTCTTGTACTTACAATTGTGAGAGCAAGGGTTTGAACCTCTATAAAAGCATTATGAAGGTTAATTTCAGTCTCCCTCAATTATCATCTAATTGAATGGAGGTAGTCTCTCCCTTATGAAATGTGAGTGGAGTAGGCAGCCCTCGAATATTTGAGAGAGTTTAAAAAGTGTTTGGGTAATACTTCAGTGGGTACATATATGGCGGGGAGTGTCCCAAATGCATAGTTTAATTGTAAATATTAATTGTAATTGTAACAATATCTGTATACAGAATTAAAAAAAAAAACTTATTGAGTCAAAAAATGAAACCCAAATCCATTATTTATCATTATCAAGTACCTAAAACGACTCATTTAACCTGTTATTTTTGGTATTATATCTTTAGTTTAAAACAAAAATAACAATTTATAAAACAAAAGCTCTACAAGAATAAAATAGCAAACCAAAAAATAAAAAATAATATTCTTTATGTTAAATATAATCAAATAATGTTAAAAAGATCAATTATTTAGTTATGGGTATCACTATCATTAATTAAAATTTTAGGAGAAAAAATTTATAGAAAGAGGATTATGCTACATGAGAAGATGCATATGTACAGTGATGGCTATAAATTCTATAATAAATACTTAAGAATTTTAGGGCTTGTCATAACTTTATATAAGTTGTCAGTTTAAATTTAAAGTCAATTTATTTTTTCTCTAAAAATTTATAATTCAAGTTATAAAATTTATTAAATGTTCATGGGTAATGAATGAAATTAATTGTTGATCTCAAACCCCACCTCTCATATAGAATGAGTTTTGATAGGTCGATAATCCAATTCGATCAAGGTCGACCCAATAACTATTTTATCATGTGGAGTCTTGTCATGTTAATGGATGATATGAACCTCCGATAGACTATTTTAGATTAGTCCAAGTAGGTATTGGTGCTAAATGACACATTCAAGTCAAGGTATTTTTGTTTAGTTTTTACAAATAATAATAATAATAATTAGATGGTTAAAAAAGTCCCGGTGATTGGATTGGTTTCACCTCTTATGTTAAAAAAAATAAAAAGTAACGAGATCAATACTTTGAAATATTTTGAATCTAAGTCCATAACACAGAATTAATGTAGTTATATAGACAGACAACTCCCATTTCGAGTCCAAAGTTTGGAATTTTATGCTAACATGATGTAGCCATTGTTGGTGAGATAAAAAACTATTGGTAATGAACAGTAATCAATGCCTAACCATGTGGAAAACTAACTACTTGCAGACACAGCTTGAAATTTCTCCATCAAAAAGCACCCAAATTTCTTTGTCAATGTGATTCAAAATGAAAATTTCATGTTATAAACAAGATTAAAAGTCCACATAAATGGGCCAATCAATTAGACGAATTCGGTATCAGGCAGGTGTCGTTTAGTTAAACCGCCTGTTTCCGTTTTGTCGTTACACTTACTCTCTCATTTTCTTTATTTGGCGCTTCCCACAACCCACAACACCCCCCCCCCCCCCTCCCCTCCCCTCTTGTAAATTACTAATAACGCAAAAGCCGGAGGATAATAAAATACTTCAACAACAAAGTCCAAATTGTGATGCCTGCTGCCAAAAGCCAAAGCTTTAAAGAATCAAATGATTCCGTTTCTATGCACACACATACTCACGCATTTTACATGAGCAAAAAGGAAATTCCAAGAAGTGCTTTTAAAGCTTCTGTTGTTGCATACTGCCTTGAACTGCACGTACTCTAGAACTTTTATGTACTTTTTTCATCTGGGTAGCTTGAAAAAGTATCTGGATTTCAGCGTTGGAGTGTTGATTGAGGCAAAAATGAAATCTCTTTTTGGCGTGTTTTGAATTTGTGTTGAAAAAAGTTTTAAAAAGTGGGTCGAAATGAAGCAGAAGGGTGGTTTTTCAGAATTGGTTGTGGGGAAAGTAGTGATTGTTGCTGTGAAAGCATCGAAGGAAATCCCAAGAAGTGCTTTGGTGTGGGCTTTGACTCATGTTGTTCAACCTGGTGATTACATAAAGCTTCTTGTGGTCATGCCTCCTCTGTCTTCAAGTAATATTCTGATTTTGTTCTTTGTTTTAATTAATTGTTCTCAATTTTGTGCAATGATTTTAGGTTATATGTGTGAATCACCCTGTTCTCATTAGTCTTTGCTTTCTTGCTTGCTATATTTGGCTATTTCGCGTGCCACACGGCTCTACGTGATTATTATGATCTGTAATTAAGAGCTTCATGGCATCAAAATTGAATTTTTTGACCAATTTATTTTCTCTTATTAGAACATGGTTATATTGATGGGAGCACAATACATTTGCAGGTAAAAAAATATGGGGGTTTTCAAGATTCACCAATGACTGCACTACTGGTCACAAGAGTTCCCTCTCAGGAACTAGTTCAGATCAGAAGGATGATATTGTAGATTCGTGCTCCCAAATGATGCGTCAACTACAAGATGTTTATGACCCAGAGAAGGTCAGTGCGGTCATTATTATCATATAAGTTTAATTCTCATATGCTCCCTCTCTAAGCATTTTCCACTTTTGACAGATAAAAGTCAGAGTAAAAATTGTTTCTGGCTCACCATATGGAGCAGTGGCTGTTGAAGCCAAGAAAGCTCAATCAAACTGGGTTATATTGGATAAGTAATTAAAACGACTGTACCTTGTCTCCTGCATGACTTTACTGTATGTTTTGTCTGTGTGGAATATGCAGTCTTACAGGCCGTTGATATCTCAATATTCTCAAATTCCATACCAAAAACTATCTACTCAGAATTTCAGTTCCCTCTTCACTTGTTCAATTTATCCAATTTTTGATTTAAAATTATTGACAGACAACTGAAACATGAGAAGAGATGCTGTATGGAGGAGCTGCAATGTAATGTGGTGGTTATGAAACGATCTCAACCGAAAGTTCTGCGGTTGAATTTGGTTGCATCACCAACAATGAAGTCTCAAGTGGCTCGCTCAGAAACCTTCAGTTTAGAAGTATCTCCAAAATATTTGAAAAGTAAGCATGATGATCCATATATGATGAAGGGACCATTTGTGACTCCTGCAAGTAGTCCTGAGCAAGAGTCACTGTTGACTACAACCGACGTTGGAACTTCATCAATCTCAAGTTCAGATCCAGGGACTTTCTCTGAAATATGTGAGAACCTGAAGAAAGAGTGTTCCTTAGTTAGTGAAGAAAGACAAGATCGTTTTGGACCTGATTCTGACTCAGATTGCGAAGTTCTGTGTCTGCCTTCCACAAGTTCGTTTCATGATCCATGGATTGCTGAGTCACTTAGTTCTCGTGATGAATTCTTAAAACTTTTAGAGGGAAGCTCAAAAAGAACCAATGATCCATCTCTGACTTCTGCATATGAATTCCTGTTGGCAAAATTATCAACACTGAATCGAGAACCTGATATAGGAGTGCTGAATTATAAGCTTGATCTGAAAATAAGTAAAAGTGTGAGAGAGGCAGTTTCATTATCCAGGAATAAACCTCCAGGTCCTCCTCCATTGTGTTCAATATGTCAGCACAAGGCACCTGTATTTGGTAATCCTCCCAAGTGGTTCGCCTATGCTGAATTGGAGCTTGCTACAAATAGATTTTCAGAAGCAAATTTCTTGGCTGAAGGTGGATTTGGTTCTGTTCACCGAGGTGTCCTACCAGATGGCCAGGTTGTTGCTGTCAAGCAATATAAATTGGCTAGTTCTCAAGGTGATCAAGAATTTTGCTCAGAAGTTGAGGTTTTAAGTTGTGCACAACATCGCAATGTTGTGATGTTGATTGGATTCTGTGTGGAGGATGGGAGGAGATTGCTGGTTTATGAGTATATTTGTAATGGGTCCTTAGATTCCCATCTTTATGGTAAATTCGACTTTATCCTAAATTGTATTATTATTTACAGTAACTTTGTGGGAGGGAAAGGAAAGGGGATAAAACAAAGGGTAGATGGGAAGAAAAAGAGAGATAGAGAAATATTCAGTCTTGAGGACTGAGATTGTGTATGTTAGAACATGTACCTTGTGAATTATAAAGGAAATTGCTTTTGTGGCAAACAACTTGATTGCATAGTTGGTGAATTGTAGGACATGATCGAGATCCACTGGAATGGTCTGCAAGGCGAAAAATTGCGGTTGGAGCTGCTAGAGGGTTGCGATACCTTCATGAAGAATGTAGAGTGGGTTGTATTGTCCACCGTGATATGCGCCCTAACAACATTCTGGTCACTCATGATTTTGAACCACTTGTATGTCATGCACTTTCTATCCCTCTATAAATAAAATTTCAAATATTTCCATGACCAGCTGTATACTGCCTTTGATGCTCTTGCATTCAAGTATATGTCTTTGTTTCTTTCATTGTCAATTAATAAGCATAAAAACATATGTCTTGTCACTGCTTACTAATATCAATAGCATGCTCTTGGACCTTAGGTTGGGGATTTTGGACTAGCAAGATGGCAACCAGATGGAGATATGGGAGTGGAAACAAGAGTACTCGGAACATTTGGGTAAAACAATTTCATGGTTTTCACTTCTTTGTGAGTTTTACTTGCAAAAACCAAGAAATTGATTTACAAAAACCCTTCTTTATTTAGATATTTAGCTCCGGAATATGCTCAGAGTGGTCAAATCACAGAAAAAGCTGACGTCTATTCCCTTGGGGTAGTATTGGTGGAGCTCATTACAGGAAGGAAAGCTATGGATCTAAACCGGCCCAAAGGTCAACAATGCCTCACTGAATGGGTATGGATTTGATGTCAAATTTATATGTTGGTATTGATAACAATCTTTGAAAGATTTATTGTCATATTTTCAAGAGAAGAAATATCAAAAAAAAAAAAGTGTTTCGGACTTCAAGTGTATCCTGCCCTCTCCATGGGAATTGTTTCTGTCTTCCTATTGACGAAATTTAACCTTATTTGTACTTTTATCTTTTGTCATCGGCTGATTATGCATTTTCCATATTTGGAATAGGCACGTCCTTTACTGAAAAGACGTGCCATTGGTGAACTGATTGATCCTCGCTTAAGGAACTGCTATTCAGAACGAGAGGTCTATGGCATGCTGCAATGTGCCTCTTTGTGCATACGTAAGGATCCTCATTCAAGGCCTCGTATGTCTCAGGTTGGTAATCAAGAACTCGTATTTGTTTGTTTAAAGTACCTGTACTTGCCACAATTTGATTATCAAGTCAAAATCCTTGGAATGAAATTGGATGAAATGGATGTTCCCAGAGATCTCACTTTTTATTACTTACTAGCATGTAGAAGTTTACATTTTCTAAGAATTGCTTTTTAACTGCTTAGATTTGTGGCTGCAAATTATCAAGATTTCTTAAAAACTAGTATTCTCTGTGTAATCTGTTTCTGTAGAGGCTTTTTTAGAATTCAGTGAACAATTTTACATTTTGTTTTTGGTAATTTCCCAGTACAAAGTAGTATTCAAGGTAATTTTCAATTTGACAACTATGTTCAATGAGAGGCAACCCGAAAAAACAGGCAGATCCATCCCCTAGTCATGCATTTGCAAATTCCAGGAATTCATAAACCCTGTCAACCATTGCGCATGTCAAATTTGAAGCCAATCAGTACTATTTACCTCTAATAATGCTTCTGAAAAGGACCCTCTGTCGGCTTTTATCTTTATTCTAAAAATGCCGAATGTTAGTGGTTCACAGTAAACTTATATGTATTCTTTACAACGATTCCTAAAGGTGCTTCGGATGTTGGAGGGGGACATTCTCATGAATTCAAAAGATGACACTTGAGTTTCTAGGTATTTTAAGGAACAGCACTGGGAAGAACATCATCACTGTGGTCGAATCTGGAAACATCTGAAAGAAGGGGCATGATTTGAAGTTGAAGCTCTTCATGGAGTGTGCATGAAGAGCAGCTCTTTCGGAGAAAGTGAAGGAAAAACACTAGTTCTATTGTCATTCCTGCAGTTTAGTTGTCTTTGTAGGTGTAGAGTGTGATGCAAGCTAGTGAGTTTTGTGAATTGTAATCATATTTTATTTATTAAACAAATCTCTCATTTCAGCTGGCTGCCGCTCGCTTCATGTAAAACTTTGTGGATAAAGTGTATTCATTTAATATAGAAAGATCACTTCACCTTCTTTGATTCTATGATCTATCCTTGAACATAGCTAGCCAATGTATAATTCAAAAGCTTATAATCTATTTGAACTCACGTTAGGTTTTCTCAGCCTATGAAATTGAAGAGTCTGCAGTCTTTTTAAGTTTCCTATTTTCATTTGTGACTTGCTAGCGAGTGATTTTTTTAAAAATAATTTTTTAAGTTTCGTGTTGGTTGTTACCAACAGCGACCACTTTGTTCAAAGTTGGAAAACATTATTTTAAGCTATTAAAAAAATTATTATAATCTATAATAAAATCAAGTAACATTCTATCGGATTTTATCTCAAATGATACTTTATTAGTAAGGTGTAAGTTACGATATAAGTAATTTAATATCAAATTTAAAAGTTGTACTCAATAACTTAAGATATGCTGATAAATAAACAACACCTGAATTTTTCAGGGTCATTCTTGTGTTGATACAGAGTACATATAATATAATTTAACATGGCTATTTATAAAATCTCAAAATATTAAGCAGGGGGTTTGACTGTGATACTTGTCTCATGTACAGTCAAATAATAAAATTAACAAATATTAATAAAATTTGTCTATCTAGTAGTAACCAGATTATAGGATTCTGTACCCTAAAGTATCACATTTATTAACAAATATTAATAAAATTCGCCTATCTAGTAGTAACCAAATTATAGGATTCTGTATCCTAAACTATCGCATTTAGTTGGTGGAATAAGTTTCTAATAAAGAAATCCCGCACATTATTTAAATGTGGACAAATCATAAATTGGTTAGAAAAACTATTAGTCAACAACACAAAATAAAGGAGTAATACAAGATAAACAGTTAAATGAGATAACAATATATAATAGAGTAATTTTATTCATTTAAATGTGTACAAAATAAAAAGATGAGCTCTCTTTTTATAGTTACATAATCACTACATGAAATTAATAAAAACATTATGAATTATAATTCATTATGAGATAGTGAGAGTTATAGAGAAGCCAAAGGTTGCTATTGGGAGATAGTAGGGAGACTTATAGATATATGTTATGAACATTCACATTTATTTTAATAAATTCATAGCACTCCTCCTTGGATGTTTATTACAAAAAAACTTGCATCATTAAAATCTTTCCTAAAAAAAACCCTCATGAAAAAGAAATTGATAAAGGAAAAAGAGCACATTATTCATTGATTTCTTTAAACAGATAATTTTAGAGATATAGAGTTGCTTCATTAAAATCTTACTAATAAAAATCTTATGAGATAAAAATCTAGTGAGGAAAAATAGTACAACAAATAAAATTCCCTCCAAAATAAATTATTTTCCCCACCAAGTATACTTCCCCTCATCTTGAAATAGATTCTTCAAGATTTGGAAAAAAATCTTGGAATTAATCTATCCCAATTTTATGTACTAATTTTTTAAATGTCGCAATTGGTTGAGATTTTGTAAATAAATCTGCAAGATTGTCAATCAAGCATATTTGCCAAATATCTAATCACTATTCTTTTGTAGTTTATGTGTATAAAAGAATTTTGGTGAAATATATTTGGTCACTTCACCTTTTATATAGCTAATTAGTGTTAAAAATTATATGTTCATTAATGGGTAAAAATGTTATTTTATGCTTATATTATAATTTACATTTGTAATTATGTAACATATTATGAATTTCTAATTATTTTTCTAAATATTTGATTGTGTGTATTTTGTGTGTTTATAGTTAAAAATAATAATTTCACGTAATTTAAGGCTCTAAACAAATATACGGATGAAAAATTTAGATTCTGAAGGTCCAAAAAGTTAGGAGAATCCACAACTTTTATTGTAAAATTATAAGTTTTTATCATATTAAAGTGTGGTAATTGTAAAATTATAATTTTTTACTATGTCAGGTGTGGTAATTGTTAGTAGAATGAGTTAGGTGTGATTGTTAGTAGAATGAGTTAGGTGTGCTTGAGTAAATTAAATTAGGTTTATGTTTTGTTAGAGAGACGAATGTATAGTTATGAACTTATGATATAATTGGCTTTATTTATGTGTGTGATATGGATTAATCATGTATTAGTATAAATAGAGAGGGAGAAAACACACCTTTCTACACATTTTCTTCATTTCTTTTCCCTTAAATTCTTCTTCTCATCTCTCCTTGTAATATATTTTCAATAAATAAAATTAGTTTTATTTTCAATTTTCAAATACCATTTTTTAAAAATTAGGCATAATTTAATTTTAATTATTATTTTTTAATTACATTTAGCTAAATATTAATAGTTTGGGGAAGATGAAACTCTTAGGAAAAAAATATGATTTAATCATATTTTATTTTTAATTATATAAATTAAATTATTTTCTATCTAATTTTATCCATATTTTATATTTTGAAATTTTAAATTATTATAGACAAACATGAGAGTTTGGCACAATAAATTCTTAATATCTTAATATAAAGTATGGCAAAATGGTATTTTGACTTATTGTAAACAAGTTAAATTTTGGCACACTTAATCCATAATAAAATTAATGGGAAAATAATTATAATTTATACAATTAATCTTTTGCGTAATAAAATAAAAATAATAAGAATTTATTAAGTTATATTTATTACTAAGAGTATATCCATAACCCTAACAAATAGTTTTACTTAAATTAAGTTGCATATATTTAAACTTTATTTTCCTTTTTCTAGATAAGTTAAAATAAACAAATTAAATCTTTTTTTTGTGGATTGATCTCAGACTCACTGAGTTATATTATAACTAGACACTCTTATACTTGAGAGTAAATTAAACACTTTTAAGTCATGTCAATAACCACCTTTAATTTGGACAATGCATGTTGCATTATCCTCATATAATATTGTAGGTTTAATTTTAATTGATGACAATTCACATGTTTATTGAATATGTTATATAATTGATCTTAACCAAATGCACTCATGACTTGCTTTATAAATAACAAATAACTCTAAATGATTTGAAAATGTTGCAACTATTATTTATTTCATTACTCGCCATGATACAACACTATTATCAGAGGTAAATAAATAACTCATTTAAGATCGGGTTTTATGTGGATCAAAGAGATATCCATCATCTACATATTCAATTAGTGGAAATTTTGATTCATTTGGATAAAATAACCCATGTCAATCGTTCCACAAAAAATAATGAAATACATTCTTTACACTTTTCTAATGCCTACGAGTTAGTGTAAAACTATATCTTACTAATAAATTAATTGAAAATGAAATATTAGGTCGAATTTGCAAGATACATGAGTGCACCATTTGCACTTAAATATGGTACTTCAGAACCAAGAATTGCTTCACCGTGTTCTTTAGGACGAAATGAATTTTTTTCCACATCAAGTGATCGTACTATCATTGGAGTACTTAATTGATAGGCTTTATCCATATAAAAATACTTTCAAACTTTTCTAGTAAATGTTGACTGATGTAAGAGTATTCTATTTAGAAAAATACTCAATTTGTAAGTCAAGATAAAATTTTATTTTTCCAAGATCTTTCATTTCAAACTCATTTTTTAAATAAAAGCTATTTTTTAAAGCTCTTCAGGAGTTCCAATAAGATTAAAATCATCAACATATACTGTAACTATTGCAAATCTAATTTTAGATTTTTAATAAAAACACAAGAATAAATTGGATTATTTACATTCCCTTTTTTCAATAAATATTTGCTTAGGTAATTGTACCAGATACACTTAGACTGTTTTAATCCATACAATGATCGTTGTAATTTCAAAGAGTATAAACTACGATGTTTAAATTTGTTTGCTTCCGAAATTTTAAATCCATTGGGAATTTTCATATAAATATTTGTATTAATAGAACCATATAGATAGACAGTTGCAACACATATCAAGCCCTTTAGAGGCTACGAGACTAATGAGAAATTGAATTGTAATTGCATCCATAACTAAAGAATATGTCTTCTCGTAATTAATGTCAAGTCTTTAAGAAAAAACTATATATCTCACAATCTCATTTTTCTTATTTCGTTTCTAACAAATGCCCACTTATTTTTCTCATTTTTCAGGTGTCAAAACTATTGATCTAAATACTTTACGTTTCGCAAGTGAATTTAGTTATGCTTGAATATCATCTTTTCACTTTGGCCGATCATTTCTATGTTGACATTCTTCTACAGTTTTTGGATCAGGATCCTCATCGTCATTTGTGATATTAAGAGCAACAGTAAATGAAAAAATATCATCAATGGTTGTTTCATTTTATTCTTAATATTTTTCTATACTAACAAAACCAATCGTAAAATTCATTATTTTGTTTCTCTTCAGAAGAAATTGATACTTCTTCAATTGTTGACAAATTTTCTCCTTCTGGGTCAACTAGTGAATACTATTTAATTGATCAATCTCAATTATTTGATTAGTAGGTAATGAATCTTTAGGAGTACTAATTTATTTTGTAACTTTTCTTGTATTTTCGTCTTCCAAGGAATTTTTTCTTTTGAGCCAATTGGCCTTCCACATTTTCAGACGTACTTTACTTTCATTAGTTTTGTCGTATTATCCTTTATAGATCTCAACACGTGCTAGGGCATTTTTTAGCTAAAATATGTGATTCTATTATTTTTCTTGAATCATTAAATACATTAGGAATTTGATTTGTAATATTTTGCACATAAATTATCATTTGAACTTCAAGTTCATTTTGACTTATACAAGAATCAAGATGAGATAATGATGATTTATGCCATATAATTTCACACTGTTCATTTATTTTTATTTTTTCTCCCATAATAACGGGAAAACTTGTTCATCAATCCGCAAATCGTATAGTAAAAAAATCTCCAATTAAAGGTTCAAAATATTTAATTATTGATAGAGAATCAAAACCAACATAAATTTCAAGTCTACGTTGCAAACCCATTTTATTTCTTTGTGGGGAAGCAAGTAGAATATAAACAGCACATCTAAAGATTTTCAAATGAAAAATATTTGGCTGTTGACCAAGAACAAGTTGTGAAGGTGAATATATATGATAAAAATATGGTCAAATGATGATGTAACATGTAGTATTGTATATCCCCAACATGAAAAAGACAAATTTAATCTAAGAATTAATGATCTTGCAATTAATTATAAATGTTTAGTCAAAGATTCAGTTAAATCATTTTGTGTATGAGTGTGTGCGATAGAATGCTCAACATTAATCTTAATAGACATGTAATAATCATTAAAAGGTTTAGATATAAATTCACCAATATTATTAAGTCTAATTTTTTTTAATAGAAAATTAAGAAATTGTGCTCTTAATCTAAGATTTGAGCAAGAAATTTAGTGAATGCGACACCGCGACTAAAAAGTAAAGAGACATGTGACCATATAATTGATGCATCTATTAAGATCAAGAAATAATGAAACAGTCCACAACTTAGATGTATAGAATCACATATATTTCCTTGAATTCTTTCTAAAAATTTAGGAAATTTAAGGTTTACTTCCATTGGAAATAGCAAAATGATTAATTTCACTTAAGAACAAGCAGCGTATAGACTTTCAGTAAGTAAAAAAACTTCTATTTCTTTAATTGATGTCCATGTGAATTTTTTATAGTACAACGCATCATAAGTAATTCAGGATGCCTAAGTCGATTATGCCAAAGTTTAAAAATCTTTGGATTAGAGAACTTCCAGTTCATTGTAAAATTTATTTTTATTATTTTTATAATTGTATGATACAACCTAGAAAAAAGAAGGTAGTTTTTCCAATATATGCTTCTGGCATAAAATAGTTGAAATAATGCAAAAAAATTCAAAATTGCCTTCACTAGATGTTTTAATGTAGTATCCGTTTTGACAAATATCCTCAAAATTAAGTAGATTTCTGCTAGATCTACAATTTATTTATAAAGCATCATTTATTTGTAATTTTGTACCTTCAATTAGATTAGTTGTATCAGATATCATATTAGCATTAGCCTTAGTTAATATTAAATTATGGAAATGTTTTTTATTCCATAGAATTGTGTGTGTTGTGCACTTTTCATCAACACATCCATCTTCATTATTCACCAAGTAATTGTTCAAATTCATTATATATCTTTACACATAGATATAAAATAAGTCAATTGAATATAAAGAATATTCAAGTAATGTAAAAAAAATATTACAGAAAATATTTTATTAAAGAAATTGAAAAAGTTACACACCAAATTCTCATAAATCACTTAAAACAATAAACAGTCTTGCAACATAAACTTAAACACACCATAACTGTAAAGAAACACACCAAACTTTAAACATTATAGTACTTGTTTTAGAATTTAAACATACCACATTTTAAAAATAACACACTTCAAAGTATAGCACTCTTAATCAGTATTCACAGGTCAATTTTAACATTTGGATCTTCAAAACAATTTGAAACACTCAAATGAGTTATATCAATTGGATTTTTATGATCAATGAAATTTGTTTCAATTTTTTTCCTTTGCCTTTTTAGATGCTTGATAAAGATCAGCTAAATGTTTTGGTGTACGAAAAACACGAGATTAGTGTCCTTTCACACCACATCTGAAGCAAATATTTTCATGATCCTTTGGAGATTTCTTTTGTGGATCTTTTTCTTGCTTCTCATTACTATTATTCTACTTTGAGTAGTTTGATCGATATTTCTTATTATAGCCACCATGGCCTTATTTTTCTAACCATGGCCTCGGCCACAACCCCGATTAGCACTACTATTATTAGCTGAAGTATTATTCACTTCAAGGATAGGTACAGATCCAATAAGATGTGACTGATAGTTTCTCAACAGAAGTTCATTATTTTTTTCATCCACTAAAAGACATAAGATTAATTTAGAATATTTTTTAAATCTCCACTCTTGATATTACTATTGTAGAAGCAAATTTGAAATATGAAATGTAAAAAATATTTTTTCAACAAATCTACATCAGTAATCTCCACTTCACATAATTTTAATTGAGCAACAATTTTGAATAATGTAAAATTGTAGTGATTGACAGATTTAAAATCTTGTAATTGTAAGTGCAGCCAATCATAATGAGCTTTTAAAATTCTAATAATTTTTTTATGATTAAATCTTTCATTAAGACATTTTTAAATGACATATGGTTCTTTGACCGTAAGACACTCACTTTTCAATTATTCATGAAAATAGTGGCAAAGAAAAATCATTGCCTTGGCATGGTCTTAGGTTGAGGCATCATTATTTTCTTTAATAGTATCTCCAAGATTCATTGTATCAAGATGGATTTCAACGTCCAAGACTTATCATAGATAATTATCACCAAAGATATCGAGTGCCACAAATTCAAGTTTCGCAAGATTTGACATTTTCAAATAGCTATAAAACAATATAAACAATTGATTCATTATTAACAAGTAAATATTAAATGTGTCATATAATCACTCATGGTAATATAATAATAAAGTTATATAATCATCACATATTATACTATTCGCGTCATAAAATTTATTTCAAATCTTATACCATGCATATTTCAAGAAACACAATGAAGACAAGTAATATGCATGCATCCTTGAGAATTTAATCTTATTTAAAATACAAACATGATAATAATAGCTAATATGACATATTATTAGTGACGAATATTTATAGTTATATAATAACTAAAATTACTAGATATCAGAAACAAAAGAATTAATACCTTATTAAAGTCTCGTGCTAATAATGTGTTAAAAAAACTATTAGCCAACAACACAAAATAAAGGAACAACACAAGATAAAAAGTAAAATGAGATAGCAATACATTATAAAGTGATTTTATTTATTCTAAGTGTATACAAAATAAAGAGATTATCTTTTCTTTTATAGTAACATAATACATTCATGAAATTAATGAAAATATTATTGATCATAATTCCTTATGAGATAGTGGGAGTTATAAAAAAATCAAAGGTTGCTGGTGGAAAATAGTAGAGAAACTAAAAGTTATATATTATGAATATCCACACTTATTTTAACAAATTCATAACAAAATTATTTTTTTCAGTATTTTACAAATTTAAACAAAGTTGTAAATTCTTCCGAATTTTAATAAAGTACGGATTCCTTATTGAAAAAATTTTGGTCGTTAATTATAGAAATATTGTTGTGAGCTGTGACATAAGTAATTTCAATCATCAAACGAGTGACTTTCTACGAATTTGAATTTTGTTCGTTAAACCATTCGCCGTTCTTCTTTCTAAGACAATCCAACGGTTAATGAGTATACAATGTTGTCGGCTCATTGAACGGTTAAGATCCACCCACCAAAATCGTACGACAGACAAGGCAACATACGCGAAGCTGCACTGGAGTAAGGTCAAATCAAGTGAATCGAGTCGAAAGACATAAAAATGATTACACTTACTTTGCAGCCTCTTGTATGTCTCTGTGCTTGGCTGCTGGCAGTGGCTGGACAGAACAGAGCAGAACACAGCAGAGAGCGGCATGAGTTTCTTACTCTTGAAAGTTCGACGGCCATGTCTTTCCTCTCTCTCAACGCTCTTTCTTCGACGCCTTTCCACATCACTGCCACGTAACCTTCTCGTCTTTTCACTTCAAATTTCTTTGGCTGGCTTTATATATAGACTTTGATAAAAATTTTGTCTTCTGGGTTTATTTAATTATCTATTGCATACAGATGTTTATGGAGATAAATATGAGACTAGCAGCAGCTTCATTCATCCCACTTCAATTGTTCACCCAAATGCCATCATTGGTCAGGTGCTTCACTTTCTTTGGTTCCCTCTTGTTTAGTAGGCCAGTCAAGCTCTTTGGAGAGATTTTGAAAGTTCAAACCATTTTTGCTTCAGGGTGTTTCAGTTGGTCCATTTTGCACCATTGGGTCTGCTGCAAAGCTCGGAGATGGCTGCCAGTTATATCCTTCCAGCCATATTTTTGGAAATACAGAATTGGGGGATCACTGCATTTTGATGACGTGAGTTTTACCTTTGTTAATTTTTTGGAAACATCTTCGTTTTCAGTAACTTTATGTAATGCCTTCAAACTTTGTTAGGCAGTGGTGCTGTTGTTGGTGATGATCTTCCTGGACGAACTGTCATTGGGTGTAACAATATTATTGGGCATCATGCTGTCGTTGGTGTTAAATGCCAGGACATGAAATACAAGGTGTGTTGTAATTATGTTGGATGCTATGATCGAGCTGTAGCAAACTAACTACATCTTTCTCTATGGTTTTAGACAGGGGATGAATGTTTTCTTGATGTTGGGAACAATAATGAGTTTAGAGAGCATGTTTCAATTCACCGATCTTCAAAGTCAAGTGACAGAACGGTATGGGGTTGTTGTGTTAAAGTTTCTTTTTTCTTTCCTGAAGACATATCCGTATTTGTGAAGCTGAGGCTCTTCCATTTTCTAACAAGAATAAAAATAACCAGGTTATTGGTGATAATAATCTCATCATGGGTTCCGGTCATATTGCCCATGACTGTAAGATCGGCAACTATAACATATTTGCGAACAATACTCTTCTAGCAGGTCATGTTGTCGTGGAAGTAAGTTCTTTAATACTTGGGTTAGATAAACTGTCTGTATAGTTACATTATACCCAGTATCTGATTAGAAATTGATTCAAATGCTGCAAACATAGGACTATACTCACACTGCTGGAGCCATTGTTATTCATCAGTTTTGCCACATTGGATCACATTCTTTTATTGGCGGGGGCTCTGTGGTATGATCTTTTCCTGTTCTCTACCCATGAATTTTCTTGCTGTTGTCCCTGTCTATGTAGCAAGGAACCTAGCTTTAGCTGTGGTTTTCCAGAATGGATGTGAATTTTGGGGCACAGACAAATTATATAGCGATATTGACGGCAGTTTTGATATGGTAACATATAATAGTGTTCCAACTTTTCAGAATAAAAACAATAGATTCCTAGCTAGATAGTCCTCCTTTGGCACAATTTGTTATAAAGCACTTGGCCTGAGCATGTCCTTTGAAAATGAAAACAATTGATGTATTATACAAAATAAATCTTATTTCTTTTTCCTTATGCCCGAAGGTTTCACAAGATGTCCCCAAGTACTCAATGGTGGCTGGAGAAAGAGCTGAGCTTCGTGGTCTGAATTTGGAGGGTCTTCGTCGTCACGGATTTAATGTCACAGAGGTTGGCAATCTATGAGTTTTTAATTTTGATGGCTCCATATATAGCTGCAAAACGGTGTCATAATTTGTAACTGAGAGATTAGAGATCGAGAGCATTCTCTTTTGTGGCAATAGACAGAATCCTTAATATCCCTTGTTAACTTTTACCAATTTTCTTGCATAGCCTTTGAGTACATATGAGATTGTATGTTATCATGGTACTGTGCTTTTCACTCATTAAGTAAAGCAAAATTGAGTTAAAAGTTAATGGAACCTAGAAAGTTGCATTTGTTTATAAAATATGAAAAGAAAACGGCCATTTTCCAGAAGAATAATTTGAATTTCTGTAGGGTTTTGTCTGTAAATATATTTTCTGACTACTACTCAACACAAACTTTTGTTGAGGTATAAAGCCATTTTTTAGTACACGTTAATCCAATTTGTACATACCCGATCCTTAGAGGAGGGAATATTTGATTGCTTGAATAATCTGTGTGAAAATGTCAATGACCCTGGTGAGGATAGGGGAGTAGTGTTGAGTTTAGTTAGGGATGAGGTTCAATGGAGGGTTTTTTTTTTTATAAAAAAAAAAAAGCCAATGATGCTGTTGCTTCTCAACTGAAGTGGCCTTACCGGATAAGTATTGAAAGAGAGCAGTTTTTAGTTTGACAGTATATAAGTGAAACTTTACCATTCCTTTCTTTCAATTTTGTCATTAACCAAAATTATAGAATTGGTAATGAGAATAACAATTCAGGCTGTTTTCAAAATCAATTCATATTAAGCGCATTATCCTGAAATTTTTGAGTTTGGTAACCTTTTGTCTCCTTCAATAGTCTTTTTGATGGTTCTCTTATGTTTAGTACCCTTGATAAAGTGAGAGAAGTTATTTTTGACACTATTGAGATCCATTGGTTCCTTTTCATGCATTCTAAAGAGCTTTTTTCTCTCTTCCATTTTGAGCAAGGATCTAGGTTAAGAGTTTGAGAACGGCTTACCGGAAGATATTTATGCCTGTTGATGCCTGTGCTGTGGGTTTTGAAGAGCGTCTTACTGAAGTGGTAATCTATATTTCTCCCTCTATTGCATGCATGCGCATACTTCTTCAATAGCCATTGAGAAAGCTAAACCTCAACTGCAGGAGCAAGATGAAGAATTGGGTTATGTTCCCGCTGTATGTTCAATGTTGCGGTCTATTCGTGATTCCTTTGCAGAAAATCGTCGTGGGATATGCAGGTTTAGACAATGGAGTGGTTCTTGAAGGGATCTTATGGTAAGCAGTTGCAACTTTACTTAATCACGGCTTGTTCCCTTGTTCGTCCATTTTATCCATATAATTTGTCCTACACATAGTCATCATGGCATCTGAATGGAAGGGAGTTAGAATTTCTAGGCTACTATTATTGTATTTAAGTTACCCAAGAGTTAAAGTTTGTTCATATGTGTTTGTATGTGCTTATAAAACATATATAAGTTATCCTCTGGACTTTCAATTTCTACCATTTGACACGTCTAATCACTTATATTTTAAGTACCATATTAAATGAAGCAGTTATAATGTGAGCAAGGTTTTGTCTGCATGCCAAGACTGCATCAGCTGGCCTTTCCCTTTTCTAAAATCATTCAGTATTTTGGCTTTCATTCATTTTGTTTTTGCTTTCTCTCTCATCAAATCCAGCTCAATTCTCCTCAAAATCAACCACACCAATGCATTAAGCAAATCATATTAGAGTCACAAAGTAATTTACTTGTTCAAATTTAAGATCGTCACTTCCTCTCGATCACTCAATATTCAGGTCAGTGGGACCATTCCTTATCAGACGAGCTCATAAATACTATAGAATACAGATGCTCATTCTGTTTCCTCCCATCTGCTTAAGAAATTTCTCAAAGCAGTCAAACATGGCCACACTTTGTGCTCTAACTGCAGATGAAATTGTGCATCTTTTGGCATACATCTTGGCTGAATCAACAAGTACAGGAATCCATATGCACAATCTGGGAGACAGAGAATGTGAGAGGTGAGAGGTAAAGGAGAAGACAAGAAACGAAGAAGATGAATAGAGGGACTGAAAGGTATTTGTAGACTTGTGAGATAGAGAAGAATAGAAATTGTAGGCTTGTAGGTAAATAGGTAGGTTATAACAAGGTTTATTTTCTGTCATTACAATATAATAACTTTTAAGTTATTAGATGTGTCCAGTGGTAGAAATTGGAAGTTTAGAGAATAACTTATATCTGGTATTTCAGATTATAGAAAATCAGTACAGAGTATATACCAATTTGGCTCCAAATATAATAAAACCAGAAACAAAAAATATGATAAATTAACTCTGATTACAATCAACAATTATGAAACTGTTAACGAAACAAAAATAAAGTGCAATAATGAAAAAATACAAAAATGTGAAGTTACAATAAAGAACTGATGCTTTTTAATAGACGGTCACAATTTTTCTACCATGCCTTTGGAAGGAAAGAGATCTCATTTATGCATAACATTTATTGATTTCATCTTGACTAAAGAAAAGAGAATTAAAAGATTATATTTGGACAAACACTTCTGCAAAAGCTACTATGCCTTTGGAAGGAAAGAGCTCTTTATGTATAACGATTATAGATTTCATCTTGACAAAAGAAAAGAGTATTAAGTGATTACATTTGGACAAACAATTATACAAAAGCTCCTAGTAGAGCTAATTTTAAAAAGCAACTCTATTATTTATGTTCTTTAGTGAAAGAAAGATGTTCTTATTGGATGCTCTTTAAAGTGTGATACATTTCTTGGATAACCTCATCAGCTACGGTGAAGTCGGATATACCGTGTGAGAGGTCTCTCTTTTATGATGAGATAGAATTATCCAGTATGAGTCCATTAGAATTACTTCACAGAAGTCGTTTATCTTTGGGTATAATGTAAAGTGGTAACTAAATATGGTATTAGAGCCCAGATTTCTTTTTGATTGGTATTTCAAATTAGTGTTGAGACTTGTCTTTAATGCTAGTTCTTGAAACTCAATATTTTAAGCTTTTGGTTGACCTTTTTTTTGTCTTATAGAGCCAAGGTCTCGTGTTCAAGTTTTCCCATGAGCTAACTCTCTCAGTGAGATTTTATTTAAATTTCATGGTTCATTTGCCTCGTTCCAATTCTTGAATTCATGTTTCATGTGAGGGGCCTGGTTAAGATCTGTGTATAATGCTGATTTTTTGCCTCTTGCTTAAATCAAAGAAATTACTGAGGGACTTCGACTAACCTATTTTTATTTTTTTATTTCTGCAAAGGGGGCCTAAGTCTTACAATCAGTTTTACTCCATTGGTACTTTGTATAATTCTCCTTTTAACTGAATAATGAATTAGGTCATGGCTAGTTTTTACTAATTTTAAACTTCCTGAGGTATTTCTTTGAGATACATTCCAAACTGGTCCAAAGACTAGTTTTTTCATAAGCCTTCTCCTAAAGAAATATTATCAATTATCAAAGAAGTAAAAAAGGGGCAGTCAATAAATTTTGGTAAGTCAATACAATTTTAATATGATCATGTCTTTCTACTATCTTTTAGCAGCAACATTGAAACTCTGTAGATAATGAAGGGGGAACATATTCTGAGAACTCAAACTTTTGAAAAGTTTCTTTGCGAAGAAAGGTTTTTATTTGATGGTGGTCAAGGTTTAATCATGATCATTTAAGCCAAAATATTTTGGTCATAACATTGGTAAAAAAAAAAAATATGGACATATGAAACTTTGAAGAATGGGTTTTTTATTTAAATATATCCCATTTGTTCTTAAATATCAAATTTATACCCTATTACAAACATATACCTCATGAAAGTGAAAAAAGTAAAAAATATCCTTAAAAAAACTATTTATCTACATTTTCAATAAAAAGTCGAGTACGAAGTCGAGTATTTAGTCAAGCAAAAAATGAAGTGAAAGAGTTAAGTAAGTCGAGTATCTAATCAAGCGGTAAGTAAAGTAAAGAAGTGAAATAAGTTGAGTCAGTTATAATATAAGTCGAGTATTAAGTTGAGAAATATGTCGAGTAAGAATAAGCCTAGTAGTAAGTCTAGTTGAGCAAAAAATGAAGTGAAGAAGTTGAGTAAGTCGAGCGAGAAGTTAAGTAAGGAAGTAAAGTAAATCGAGTATTAAGTCGAGTAAGAGTAATTCTAGTCTAGAATTCTCCAAATAATTTTTCATTTCAATTGAAGTCGAGTATTCACAATTATTTACCCGACTAACATAGAAAAGTCGAGAGTTTATGTTGAAATAATAATTGTGCATGATTTTGTTAAAGTCGAGTATTCTCAACTATTTACTCGACTTCGAGGATATGATTATTCTTATGAGAATTTAATTAGGGTCATTTTTGTATTTTTTTTAGTTTTTTAAAGTATAAATATGTAAAATTTAAGAGTGTTATAATTTAAGGCATATATTAGGTATTTTTGAGAAAATGGGATATATCCCACGCAATTCTCCCTCGAAGGATTCTATAGCCTAACTAGGGGTGCAGGGAAAGGACTTTCTTAGATGACTTATTAGACATCACTACATCAGTATCGTTTCTCAAAAAGATCTTTTACATGAGATGTTTGATTTGACCAAAGCTGACAAATTTTTCGATGACAAAATAGCTCAAGTTGTTTTCCTAAGTGTAATCATTTTAGTTCTCTTTTCTTTTGCCAAGACTGTTAAGCTTTTATTTTCCAAAAATATCGTAGAAACACTTTGTGATGGTCTAATATCTTAAATACTTTTCATTTGCTTCCGGTTTCCTCCCCCACTCTTGTAAAATGAATCATTTCGTTTCATTAGTAAATGCCTATTTTTTCTTATTTTTGAAAACTTAACCTTACTAGTTCGATATTGCACTTAATATGTTTCATTAATATTTTTTGTTTCTTAATTGTTATTGACTTAATTTATTACATTTGTGTTTTTTTACAATGTGTGAGACCACAATAGTATCATGCACATGCACACAATATGTATGTTCCTATATATATAGTTTTAGGATTTGGGATCCCAAACTTTAAAATATATATATAAAATACACACGTTTTAAAATTTGATTTTGGTCCCATACGGCGTTATTTAGCACCTATACACTACTGTATTGGGCGAACTCTGCACTTGTAAAGGTGTGTATATACAATGAAGTAATGTTTGAGTGGTTTTAACCTGTTCTCATTGCAGTTTTTGCTCGGCCATATTATCATTTTCTAGAGCTGGAGTAGGCTGGTGTGTTGTTTGAGAACCATTGAGCAGCTTCCTGTTAACTTATAGCGTTGTTGGTGTAGTTTTATTTATCACTTCAACAAAAACAAACCATGCAGTTTTAGTTTATGGGAATGGTAATCTTCTCGTCTCTGATGTTACATTTCAAATACTGTACACACTTCTGGTTGAGTTTTTGGTAAATGCATGGTCTTTGGACTTAAACATTTGCAACATTGTGGTTCTAAATTCGAATTATTTTTCTTTTTCTGTTTCTGTGATGCGAGTGAACTACGCTTATCTAACCTCTACGGTGATTGGTGACCTTGCCTATTTATAATAAATTTGCATGTTGGAGGAAACAAGAGACCAATATAATACCAATGCTACCGGCCATAGGCATTGGAAAATGTAAAGAAATTTAAGCACTTTGGTTTGTGCTTTTGGCATAAGACGTGAAGGACAAAGTTGATCAAATAGCTGGGATGCTTTTTGCTTCAAAATTTGATAAATGACAAGACACTTTCTCTTATATCATTAGTTGGAGGAAAGGACAATGGGAAATTGTTAGAAAGACTTCTTTTATTTTCCATAAATGGTTATAAAAATCTTTTTTACGACGATTATATTTCTTAACCATACTTGTCTAAGTGTATTTCAACTTGAAATAATTGTTTAAAAAGAGATTTATACGACTATTCTTAAAAACAAAGGAGTGTCTTGTAAATTTTAATATATTCCTTTTCCCTTAGTTGGAGGAAGTACAATTAGAAGTAATCTCAACTTGCATCCCACTTGATTAGGATAATCTAAAACACTCAAGCACTTGCTTAATATGTGATTTGAAGTCCGGTCATACAAGGCTGGAAAATTTCTCATGAAAGCATTATCTTCTTCTTACATGTTTCATGAGGAGATATTCCCTTCTGTGAAAATTCCAAAAGAATCAACATAGAATGGGAAGCAAATGGATGGTGAATCTGCTTTTTCTAGTTCAAAGTTCAACCAAAGACAAGTAATAAATTCCTCAACTTGGCCTCTAAATACATGGGATAGATTGTGAAAATCTTTACTTTAATACATCCTTTTGCATAATAATACTAACGAGACAAAAGCTAGTTTGGTGAGATATCCATTCAATATCTATGATTTTATATAAAACCCATTGCGTCTCTATCTAGATTGTTTTGATTACTAAAATTATTTGGTTAACTTTTTATGGGAAAGGATGATATTTTATATATGTTTTATGCTTAATTTCTATTTAATTTATCAGTCTAGATCCTATTGGATGAACATGGAATCTTGGCAAATGTCTTTATGTATTATAGTATAAATAGGTAAGACAGATGATGTGAGATGTCAATCACTTGTGTGTTTTATTTTAATCTGTTGTGCTGCATACGTCTGTCTCGGCCGTCACAATTTTCTATTATCCAATAATAAACTCAGCTTTGAGCTCGATCATTCCCAACATATTCTTTATCGATGTTTAAAAAATTGATAATTTAATTTTTTTTTATAATGTTAATTTTCTACATACGTGAGTTCCTACAAAAAAAAAAATTATATATTCTTTTCATTTTTATTTTACTTTTTGAGTTAAATTTGTAATAACAAAAATGTCAATGGTTTAATGATAAAAATGTTCTCAAGTACTTAAGAAATATAAGTATTATACAGACACTAACCTTAAAATATAGGAACTAAATAAATTTTAACTTATAAATTCACATATATAATTGCAGACATAAATTTGTACTTACAAAAAGGAGAAAAAAATTATTCATGTATTGTCTGACTTTTCGGTTGCAACCAATTTATATACAAGATCAGGATTCTCTCTTGACCTGATTATGTATTGAGTAAATAACTCATCTATTAATTGATAGTTAATAAATAAAAAATAAAAAAGTTAAATTTTACCCATATACTTTAACTAAGGGCTAGTTTGATAATGTTACAAGTTTTAAGATAATTATTGTTAATTGTGATGTAATAATAATTAATTGTGAAAAAAATCAGTTGAATGATTGGCAAAATTTATTTTTAAAAGTATCATGAATTTTAAAAGCAGTCGTATATTTTTTATAAAACTTACTGTTAAATTACTGTAATAATGCAAATAAATGAATTGAATATAATGTTGAACAGAATTTACTCACATATTTGTAAACATGTATATAAAATATTTTTATTTGTGTATATCTAATAATCGATAATTAAAATAAATGTTTTATATTATTATCTCAATATAGTTGGTAATAATAATAATAATCTCTTTAAATTAATGATTTTATTTCTTAATTAATAAGAATAATTTGGGATTTTTATAATATATATGAAGTAGAAGTGATTCTCAAAATTAAATTTTAAAAAGTTACTTATTCCCTACTTTTCAAAATCTGCTGTAAGATAAGGTGATTTTAACAAAGGTGATTTTTAAAAAAATTTACTTAATACTAAAATTAACTTTTAATTTTTTTTAAATTATTTTATGCTTCCCAAAAACAATCTTAATTCGGCCATAATAAATACAGGGGAGGAGAATTTTAAAGGCTTAGTAAAACTCCAATTAGGAAAGGGTCTTATTCCAAAATCTCCAGAGGTGTGTGTGGTCATTAATTCTAAGCCAAGACAAAATGGATGAATTTTTTTTTTTTTTTTTGAGTATTTAATCCGTCAAGTGGGCTAATGTAAACATGATCTTAGTAGAATTTCCAATGAAAGACGAGATGGCCAATCAGCCTCAAACTTTCAAAGTTCCCATTTTCTACAAAATTTTCTTGTTCTTCAATTTCTCAAGTCATCTACCTACCTACTGCTAACATTTCAAACCGTTGGACGATAAATTTCACCCAGTTGCTTCCTTTTTCTTTGGCATGTATGTAGACTTGGTATTTCAGTGATTTATAGACTTTTTGTGCCCATCAAAATTAAATAGTAGATTCAACTAATATAAATTCTGTACACTAGGCACAACTAAATCAATTTTTTTTTTTTTTTTTGCATCCCACTATTCTCATAATTCAAACTCGGACAAGCAGTGAAAATAAAATTTCTTAAAAACTGTTCGGTCAAGTCCTTTGGGACAGAACTCAAATTTAAATAAATCGATAGGATGAATAATATAGAAAACCCAAGTTGGGAAAATATATGAAACAAAGAAAAAAAATATATGTAAACAAAATCTATCCAATCATCTTTTCTTGGTGTGCATCCATTTTCGTAAACCCCACCTTTGCCTGCTATCATCATATACATGCCATTCACATATACATAATACACCCCTCTCTGTCTCTCTGTCTCTCTCTCGCTCTCTCTCTGAGTTTGTTACTATATTTTGTCTGGGTGAAAATGGGCAGAAAGTGCTCACATTGTGGGAACATAGGCCATAATTCAAGGACTTGCACATCTCACAAGGCAGGAGGAGGAGGAGGAGGAGGATCATCATCACTTAGGCTTTTTGGAGTGCAACTAATTGACGTATCTTCTTCTTCTCCATCGTCATCCCCTTCTTCTTATATTGCCATGTCTTTGAAGAAGAGCTTTAGCATGGATTGCTTGTCCTCTGCGGCTGTACCTTCTTCATCTTCTTCTAATTCTTCCTCTCTAGTTTCCATTGATGAAGATAAAACCGCCGTCGGCTATCTCTCTGATGGTCTGATCATGATTCCTCCAACATCTAATCACCAGCATCAAGAGAGAAAGAAAGGTACGGTACATCTGTTTAAATTTCATCATCAACATCCCGCAGTTGGGTAAAATGGTTACGGAGAAGAGTCAGTATATTCAAATGGAATAGTTATCTTCAAACGGACTGTTAGTGACCAATTCTGAAGAATCCTCCGTAACTATTTTGCCAAACTACGGCATCATTATTCCTTTCCCGACAATTAATTAATATTGAGTTTGTGTTGATTGCCGCCCCTTTCAAATTTTATTGGAGTTTTGTGTGTATGAGCTATGTGTGATAACATATAGGAGTTGCATGGACGGAAGAGGAGCATAGGAAATTTTTAATGGGACTAGAGAAGCTAGGGAAGGGAGACTGGAGGGGCATCTCAAGAAAATTTGTGAGCACAAGAACTCCAACGCAAGTTGCAAGTCATGCTCAAAAGTATTTTCTTCGGCTTGCTAGTGATCTCAACAAGAAGAAGCGCCGTTCTAGCCTCTTTGACATGGTAATTAATTATTGATACAGTATCATTAGTTGGGACGCTGTTCTATTTATACATAATATCGATTTTGATTATTCAATTAATTTCTCAAAGTTACTGAAAAAATTAACAGATTGGAATCCGGAGTAGTATGGCTGCGGTGCATCGTCGTCAACTTATTAGTAGTTTCAAGCCGGAGGAGCAGCCAATTAGAGATGAATCAGCAGCTCGGCTGCATGGATTGATTGATTTACAGCAGCTGCAGCCTAAACCTTCATCAAACGCACCATCATCAAAGCCATTGTTAATGCCTCCAAATAATAATATTTTATCACCATCTGATGATGATCTTGAGCTCAAACTTGCCACTCCAAATTCTCTTGAAGAAAATAAATCTTCACCTAAACCCCTCCTTATTAGGGTTACCTGATTTATGCTTCACCCCTTTTTTTTTTTCTTTCAATTTTCTGTCAAAATCCCAGCTGAGAAAAAGGGTCGACAACACATTATTTATGGTGAAAAATCAAAAAACTCCACTCTTTCGTGTTAAATTATTAGGAAAATGAATAAAAAATATTCATTTTTTATTTAATGTAGTTTAAAGTTATTCATGAGCATAGCTGCATAGATCTTTCTTGTTCGCAGAGGATGACTAAAAATATTCCAGAAGCGGTGGGTTATTTAATTTTAATTTAACTTAGGCTCAAACATCCAAAATGTGACAACTTTCTCATTCTCTTGTCTCCTTTTATTCTCTCGTCTTTTACATTTCATCATCGTATGTATGCTAACCTCCACCTCCATTGTATTGGTGCGGGAAATGTTTAATCTTGAGTATCTTCATTTTTATTAATCTCACTAAAATATTAAAGATTACAGATTTCAATATATTAATAATTATTTTTTTTTTATTAATACATCGAATTTTTTTTCCCTCTCCCGTTGGCTCACTTTATTAAAATAAAAAGCACCAAAAGTAGTAATATATGAAGGATTAAGGCTCAATTTTGAAATCAATCTCTCGCTTGTATAACTTTATTCAACATTAAAATATGTTGCACTGCCTCGCTGGCTGCGGGAGAGAATGGGAATATCGGGAAAAAAATAAAATAAAATTCGTATACTATTGTTTCATGTGTGTCAGGCCATTGGTTTAATATTTTGAGTTACTCGTAATCAAGCGGAACATTTAAAATATTACAACTTTTACACGATCTCTTCTTAATTAATTACAAGACTTATTATATTATTACAATCTTTTTTATCTCAATAAGTGGTCCCCGCGTTCGCTGCTTGCGCACAAAATGTTGATCAGGGGAGTGTGCACTTTTTACATGAAAAGAAAAGAAAAGAAAAGAAAAAGCAAAATCCAAAATACAAATTCGTGCATCGACAAATATAATAATTAATTGGTCAATAATTACATTGAAATGGACAAGACTCATGCATTCTGTCATCATAGCTAGGCCTGGGGACCATGCTAATTTGTTGCACTTGTTAGTCGTGCTGCATTTGCAGCCATGCATGCGATGTCATATTTCCGAAATCCTTTGCGTATATCTCACTTAAAATTTTAGTCATGCTCGGATGTTGACCTTCGGATTTTATAAATTTAAATTGGTGCTAAATTCAGAGTTGTACAGCCGTATATAATTGTTTTCCAATATTGTATAACTCTGACTCCCGTTATCTGGTTAATTTTTAGTCCTGTGACGCCCAAATGCTCGCTGTATGGTAGATGGTACTTGTGCCCACCAGATCATTTCTCTATGCACACACGCTTGCATTCCTATATTACACGTGCGGTTACCTGTTTGATTAGAGCCAAAATATCATAGGACATTTATATGTCAAATTAAACAGTGATTTTGATGAAAATACACAGAACATTCAAATTAAGGCTATGTGAGAAAACCTTCGCTTGCTACGTGGTAAAACATCGGGACTCTTGACTTGTGAAAAGACGACTATTATATTATTAACAACAATTCAAAGATTTTTTTTTTGGTTCTTTGCACCTCCACAGTTAGAAGCAGCGCGATTAATAAGTGTGAGTTGATTTAATAACATTTATTGATTTATTTAAACTCTAAAGTCAATACGGTAAGATTTTCAATGAATTGACATCATCGTTTAAAACCAAAACCCTGGATTTTAGACCTTCTTAATTTCATTAGATTATGAACAACGTGCATCTAATACATACATACATACATACATACATACATACATACATACATACATACATACATACATACATACATATATATATATATATATATATATATATATATATGTGTGTGTGTGTGTGAAGAACCAAAACGTTATTTGCACTCTAAATAAACTTCTTCTTCTCCGTCTTCTTCTTATTATAATATAGTTATATTCCACACAATCTCAAATTAAATGTATCTTCTTAAACGTCTTATTTACACACTACAAAAGTTAACTTAAAATATACGTTTTTATTATTACTTTAAATTTATTTTCAGGAACCTTACCACACTTGAAATTCAATCTCAGATAACTAGCCAAAGAAAAATATTTGAAAATTATTCGACCAAGCCTATAAAAGCAAAAGTACTAATATCATTTTTGTAAAATTCTACATAACACCAATTAAGATACCTATAAGTAAATTTACTATTTATGATAATTAACTACAAGCTGTATCCAATGATCGATATATATCCATTGGATGATGGGGATGATTATATTAGTGACTTCAGGAGTTATGAAATATTACTATCTAGCCAATGAATGACAAGCCATATCAAATGAAATCTCTTGGAACATATTACTTTCAAAAGTGTAGAATTATAGATAATCTATTATTACATAAGAAGATCTCATAGAATATATTATATAAGTAATTTTATAATAAGAGAATCCTTTATTTTAGAATAAAAGAAAAAAAAAACATATTTCAATCACCATAAAATAAAATACATTATGTTTAAGCGTGCGTTTTTTAATTTCCTTAAATTGCTCTCTATATATAAAATTTTAAAAAAAGGCCGTCAATGTTGTAGATTGAGTGGCTAGTAAAATGGCACATTTCATCGCCCTCTGACTCTTGTTTTAAAGATAAGGAACAAGGAAGAAATGAAGCTTGTCCACAATTAAAGAAACAAAATTTTATTATTATTTACGAGCCTTCGGTGGACTGGATAGAATTAAGTTTCTATTTTCTTAATTATAATTAAGTAGAATATATGTCTCTTTAATATTAATAAGTTAATTTTGTAAATAATTTGATAAAAAATATAAATTTAAATAAATATCTATCAAATATTAATAAATTAATTTAAATAATAATTTGATTATAAACATCGATGTAATATCATTAATAATTGAATGTAATATTAGTATGTTAGAAAAAAAGAAAAAAAAACCAACCAGACATTGACCTTTCAACAAACAATGCAGTGTGTCTCATTTACTGGCTGTAACCATCAGTGAGGTGTCACGCTTTTTGGATTCCTCTGTTTACAAAGCATGCATGTAATGCGTCCTGTAGAAGATAAAACTCTACTCTCCATCACATATAGAGATCTCAGTTATCTTTTTCAAGAGTTTGTATTTGTGCACACATTAATGCTACATTGTACAAATCGTCAGAATTGTTGTTTATGATACTGTTGTCTTGCACGATAGCTATTTTTGTTGATTTGGTTTCCTTCAATGGAAAAAAGTCAGTCTCATTTTTATAGAAAGCTTGTTTAATTCTTTATTTTTCTTTAGGAAGTTGTTTTTAGTATTGTTGGTATGTGAATCGTAGGATTTACATGTTCGCTTTGAAAGTACTGTTTCCCTGAGAAAAAATAATGTGCACATGGTGATGATTTAGAATCTAATTTTTGAGGGAAAATTATCAAAATCCTCTGTTGTTTTATAAATTATTCGGTTCCCTCATATTTTAAAACTCGTCAAAATCTCTCTGTCGTTAAGAAATTGTTAATTTTTGTCATTAAGAAACTGTTAACTTAAAACATTTTTGTTTTGTTTTTTACTATTTTTCATGATAATGTGGCAATGCCCATCGTTCATTAAAAAGAAATTAAAAACCAAAAGTCTAAGGGGTAAAATAGCAAAATTAAAAAAAAAAAAAATGAAAACTAGCACTCTCTTTAAACGTTAGAATGATACAACGACAAAATTTGGTACAATAAACCGATTTGGCATATTATTCTTAGGGTTGAATGACAATAAAAATAAATAATATGGGCATGTGGTGTTTGAATCCAAAAACATATTAGATTGTACAAAAGGTAACTTATACAAGATTTTGCAGTCTTGTCATTACTTTTTCTTTTAAATGGTATACAGTCTTGATAGGGTTAAAAATATTAGGGGAGAATTCATTAATTTTAATAAATAATAATATATTATCAAGTAAGTCTTATTAGTGTAATATTTTTAAGGGCGTGGTCAAGTTAATTGCAGTGTAACTGTCTCTCATCACACTCGTGTAGATTTAATTTAATTTTTAAAAATAATAAAAATAATAAAAATTAATTTAAACTTACCCATCTCTTATCTTTAACTCTTTAACTGCAATGACTTTGACTGATGGATCACAAACCAGTGCAATAATGGCTTTATTGTAACGGGTGGTGCGAGAGCGGAGTGACTAGCAAATAATGGAGAACCAGGAGAGAGGATGCCATCCTAAGGTTTGAGATGACCTGCGGCCATATAAAGCATGCAGAGTGGAGACCCCAATGGGGCTCCAAAAAGTGTGATAAAGTGTGATTGGGGTGTGCTTATTATGGTCTATGAATGGCAAGCGGATTGAACATGCTTTAGTGTCAAGAAACAGAAGCTACTGGTTTTTTAAGACTTAAGGTACCGCACGTAACTATGATTTGTAAGGGTTTGATCAAGAACAAAGTGTTGTACCTTGACCGAGGGCGAAGAAACAACATCGAAGGCTGCTGATAATATGTTGTTTGATGGTTGCTAATTGCATGGTGACTTTGATTTTTTCTCATTATGTGTACAGTTGATGGCCGATGGGATTCCCTACCTCGCTTATCACTCGCTAGCTTTTTTTGCGACGCTAATGGATTTTCAGTGATTGTTATTTTCATTAGCTTTTTTGTTTTTTTTTGTCATTCACTAACTTCTTGTTCAGTTGTTGTATTTTAGTTTTTTTTAGTATTTTGAGAGATAAGATTCTTTATTTAATCAAATTTCTTGCTTCATTGAGGTTATTAAAAAAAAAAAAAGAAAAAAGGAAAAAGGAAAATCATTGTTTGATGGATGAGTGAATGGATGTATCTATGACTGAATGAATGCCAAGAGTGATGGGAGAAGGTGCCATTTATAGGTTAAAGGAAGAGGTGAAACTCTAAAATGAAGTGAAAAGCAAAGAAAGAACAAAATTCTGAAACTTTTAATTTGAATGATGAAAAGACATTGATAATCCAGGGTACCCCTTTTGTTCTAAAATACCCAACATGCGAATCTAATTGATTTTAACATAAGAAAATTCTAATATCCGAAATAAACTTATAAAAAAAAAAAAACTCTTAATCCAACTTTTAGGGGAAAAAAATATAAAAATATGAAGAAAATTTTAAAAAATAGACAAAAAAAAAACTTTATGACAGTAATTTCATTCCAAAACAGGGGAAGGAATTTGTAGATTCTCTGCTGCCCGAAGAACCAACATTGACTTGTACTTTTCTCTCCATAAATTTCGAGATGATAAAATTGTAAATCCAGATTGAACATATGCCGTAGTTCTAACCTGTAACTACAACCCAAAAAATACAACCAAAAAAAAAAAGAAAAAAAAAAACATGTCCTACGTCACCTCATGGCTTTAAGGAAAACAAATCCCGATAAGAGATTTGGCCTAAGAACGTGTTTTTATCTTCTGTATCGTAGGGAGGAGATTCTTTCCTTTTCTCGAGATAGGATTTTGTGTCTTTATGAAAGTCACGTACGAAAGCCACAGAAGGTTGCGTGTTTGAGGCAAACTAGTGTTTACAAAAGCATTTTCTAGAAGGTTTTTCTTGTTACTGTGATTGGCGCAGTATGACATTTTCTTTTCTTTTTAATTTTATTAAATAAATACGTACGCACTCTGCATAAGATTCCAACCTTACGTCATAAATAAGTTTGCCTAGTGTGGGGATAATTTCTGTTCTTGTCAAAAAACGTGAGCGAAAAGGGGATAATTTCTTTTCTTGTAAAAAAATGTGAGCGAAAAGTCATTTTTTTTTTTCTTAACAAATATAAGTGAAGTATATATCTCTCAAATATTAAAAAAAATTTTGAATTTGTGCTGTATTTTATAAGAACATTTGTAGTAAATTAGTCCCAATAATAATCTAATTAATAAATATCAGTTATAATCTCATATAATATGAGTTGTACTCTGAACAATAATTTTATATAATAAAAAAAAAAGTTTACCTACTAACTTGTGAAGAGATAGGTCTTGATCTTCGGAGCAATATAACTTATACAATAGTAAATTTAAACGTGAACGCCTCAGCCTTTTCCTCTAATATGATTGATAACCCGTATCATAAGATATTCTCGCTAAGATCTCACAATTGATCTTAGCTAGGATGCTTTAAAAAGTACGTACATGTAATCAAGGTCAATTGTTTAGCCATTTTAGCTTTTAGGAAGCAACAGCCGCCAATAACATAAAGGTGTAATAGAGCATTTCAAAGGAAGAAAATCGTATATAGATCATTGTTATGATGTGGTTCTGGAAAGAATATTTAATTTTGATACATACCAAACTTTCCAGCGAGCTAAACGTATAAACTCATCAGCCTCAGCTTGAATTGAAGGAAATTCTTTTTAGTTTTCGACTTTTTATTGCATTGAGTTTTGGCATTCAATTATCCCATTTGCAGTTTAGTAGGGGAGCCTGTCAACGTGGAAAAGGGACCACTTTTTTTCGTTGTTGGTGGACAGACATCATGTCCTTTTTACTTGATGCTGATTTCTGAATTGGAAAATTAAAATTTAGAAAAACGTGTGAGCATGCTTTCAACATTTAATTCTGATTTTTTCCTGCCTGCTAACCATGCACCGGATCCTTTCTCTTGTGTTGGATAATATTTTCGGAACGAACACCAAACTCATCATTCACAATCTACACAAGTTAAGAAGACTGAATTCTTGGTACAGCTCTCTGTCGCCTACTTTTTTTCTTTCTTTCTTTCTTTTTTTTTATAAAAAAAAAAAAACCAGTAACCATAGATATATAAAATATGTGTTCCAAAGTGAGGCGTGACAGATAATGTGATACATGATAGTTATATCGATAATTAATACACCATTTAGTTGGTAGCTGATGTGATACATGACAGATATTTGTTGATTACACATTTTTTACGATATAAACTTCGCAAGCATCAACAATAATGAGCATCACTTTTAAGTTTCAACCTATATATAGTATCTCTTTTCTACAAGATGAGCTATGCACGTATCTTATTTAACTTTTTTTTTTTCATTTTTAATAAATCTTCAAGAATCGCCCCCAAGCCTAGTACCTGGTTTAATTATTTTTTATTTTTGGGTTAAGTTCTTTAAAATATTTTTAAAAACAAAAAAAATTCTTACATAGAGCGAAGAGAAGTTCAATCCGATATGTAAATTCCCAATCGTTACACATAATACCAATTATCAAGCTATTTTAAGAAATGAATTAACAAAAAAAAAAAAAAAAAAAACTCGAGCTCACGAAGTGCCGTATCATTACGTGAACGAAAACGTGACTGACACATTCCGCAGCTTTATACTTGATATGATTTCAAAGAAAACAAAAAAATCAATCGAAAAAATAAAATAAAATACAAAAATAAATTACATTACAAAATGGACACTATTTCACAAAATTAGGTCATCGTCATCTGGGACAGTAACAAGATGACCTGAATGGGAAATTAGTAAGTATATTCAGACGTGGGTCATTAACATCTTAGTCACGGCTGGGCATCTTGGTCCCTCTCACTCGAGCTTGGTCAGAAATACTAAAGCCAAGTAGGACTTGGGCAACAAATGAAGAGCTTTTAAACACACAAATCTGTACATTCAGTCAAACCACCTTGGCACTTTTAAACACCTGTCCCCCAGAGCATAAGAAGGCCCATCAGGATAAGGCTGAAATTTTTTTCATTTTTTTCTGGTTCATGTTTTATTTAATATCATGAATCATGATGTGAGCCTTGGACCATCACAGTTATGCGCTTAGCACTGTCTGCACGAAGGCTATCTCCCTTATATCCAATCTGGTAGGACAAATCATATTCAATATTACCTCAAATACTTGCTCTGGCAGTAATTAGGCAAAATTCTAAAATTAACGCACCTTTGCTTTGTACTAACTAATACATTACAAATATGTCTACATTCTGAAGACAGATGCTTACCTCGATTGGAGAATCAGGGGAGAACCACCGCAACAGTACCCCAAGATTTACAACGGCGGGGATCAGCTTGAAAAGCAATGGTGTGGTCACCTGCAAATGGGTTAATTTCAATAAATGAAGGTCACTTGAAATATAACACAAATACCTAAGGATAACCAAATAAAGAATACTTGGAAAACCTCACATTTAAGAAACTTGTAATTAGACATCCAACATACCAGACTGAGAGCTGTTGTGCCAAGAAGCAATAGATACAGTTTTCCCTGCAAATTGAAGAAACTTCAGAAACTTTTTTGGAAAAACAATGCGAAAGCTTTTGACAAGCACCAGACGTTTCTGATTGATTCAGGCAAAATGTTGAAGCCAGAATGTGTCAAAAGCATAGGTAACAGTTTATTCACACTTATCATTCAAGTCCACCTAGTTCCATTTTGATCGGTTAAATACATCATGCCAGGGAGAGAATTCAAATTAAATTACAGGAAATGAAATAACAGAAAACTCCAGTAGCTGGAGTTGATAGGTCTAAAGATTTGACAGACACATGCATGTGCAAACAAGAAATGATACCATAACTTGTCCAACAACAAAGCTTTTTAAGATAGATATCACACAATCTTTGATAGGAAAGTCACTCTTAGTTAAGGATGGATTCAGAAAATGAACGGAAGAACAAACCTCAACTAGATGGAGATTTGAAGCTCGACTAAGGAGAACAAAAGCAAATTCTCCAATTTGTGCCAGAGACATCCCAACCTACACATTTGGAAAAATTCAAGGCCTATCGTCTTATAAACAACATAAAAAGTCAAATGTACGCACAACATGTCCAAGCAGTTCAGGGAAGTCTTACAAGAAGTGAAGTTTTGTTGCTGTATCGAAATCCCTTGATAACCGTGGCAACCACGAAGGTTTTTACAACAATCACCAATAAAACAGCTGCTAGTAAAATATCAACATGATTCCAGAGGAAATGAACATGAATCAACATCCCAATACTGGCAAGAAAGAGAGCGGCAAAGAAGTTGCGAATTGGCTCAACCTGAGATCATTAAAGCCCAAATAGAGCAAGCACGTGTCATAATCGCCAATAAGAACAATTGAAAGAGAATACAGGCAAGAAAGTCACAGCATACATATTAAATCAATGTAAGCTTTGAGTCCAGAGAACTGTTCCAAAAGCAGAGAGAAACAAAAAAAGAAAAAGGTTCAGAGGATAAAACACGACTAAGTTATGACAGTAGAATAAACTCTGGCAAATCTACCTCAAAGACATGCTTTAAAGGGAACTTTGAATTTGCTTACGAGAAGACATGGTTAATTACGAAATACTAATGAGTATGAGCATAAAACAATGGTCCACTACAAACTAAAGATAAACTTTACATGTAAAGAGGCATTGACTTTAAATGAAATCTCTCATCATTTCAGATGATGATGGAGTCCAAAAAAGACATTGCAGCAGAAATCCTGGAGCTTAGTTTTTAAATAGAAAAATCTAAACTAAAGGTCAGAGTAGTTTTATCAGTTAGGAATAATGCAGTAAACTACCTGATTACTTATTTTTTTATTTCTCTTTCTTTGATATTACACCTGGTTCAATTTATAACTAGGGTTCATTTTCACTCACCACCCTGCAATTTACCATAAGATGACTAGAAATTTCAAAATTGAAATGAAAATTTGGTGATTTTTTTTGTTTTTTTAAGTCTGAGAAAGGAGGAAATGATTGGCAATTCAAGAATCCTTTTTCCCTCGAAAAAGTTTCATATCAATAGTGGCAACTTGCAGTCACAATTTTGATTACAACAATTCCAAGTTCCAAAAATGCACATAATAACTAACATTTGTACCAGCACAGAAGTTCTAAGTGGAACTTAAAACAGTTGAACTATGATATATAGGATTCAAATTAGAATCTTTAAAGTTTAGAATCTTACTTGTTCAAGTGTGTGTTGAGCAAGATCAGTTGTTGATATCATTACGCCAGCAGCAAAGGAACCCAGTTCAAGGCTTAGACCCAGCTTATCACTGCACTGAAATGTCAACAAAACCATGTTACATACATCCATTCACACATGTGCGCATCAGTAAAAATTAAATAGGACGGGAGATGAGGTAGGTTGGTCTTAGAAGTTGATGATGCACCTAACTAAGGTATTGTTTTCACGTTAGAAAACTGACCATGACTAAAATCTAGTCATTCAGAATTTCAGAAGCTTTAAATGTGTGTGTGTTTATCTTGATATTTACATCAAAATAGAATTAAGCAAACAATTTTAAATTAACACTTAACAGAGATTTTGAATAAGTTTATTTAATATTAATTCTAAAAATCCATATAAATTTTATTTATTCTCCACCCATATAAATTTATCAACTTCTCTAAGGGTATAACATGTCAAAGCATTAATGGTGACATTAATATTCAGATGTTATGGATAAACATAGAACATTTCATTCAGATAAAAATCATCGCTACTTCAGACTGAAAACCTACAAAATCTTCAGCAAATATTTTATTGCATTTCAATCAATTAAACAAATATAGAACTGCACAACAATTAAACATACAAGAAAAGTTCCAAAAACTCATATATCACAAGGCAACGAGGAATATGAGACAAACCCAAGCAACAAGCAAGCAGAAAGCAACAGATGCCAGTTGATAGAGTTCATTAGTCTGCAAAAGTAAGATTTCAGTTAATAGAGTTCATTGGGCTGCCCAAATAACATTTCAATCAAAGAGTGTCAACTCTAAACTTAGAATTAAAAGAATCTATTCTTACCTGCGACGATAAGCTTATCATTAGCTTAAGACACCATGGTACACAAGTACGAGATAATATTGTCAAAATGGCCAGAAATGAAACCAGCGTCACCAACCTGGAAATCAATATTATTGTGTGAAAAGCAACACATGAATATTTTCCTAATAAGGCAAAAAGACAAAATTACCCAGAAAGCCAAAAGCCAAATGTACTCACTTTCATGCGGTCAACAGGGAAATCACAAATTACTTTGAAGTTATTATTACTAAACATGTTAATTTTCCAGCATGTCATGAAACATAGTAATATTCCAACAGGTAAGTTTTGCACCCAATAAATGGCATATAAAACATAATAGAGAAGCAAAGAAGGATGGACCTAAGCATTTGAGTAATATAAGGGATAAATATCATATAAGTTATTTGAAAAGTTGATACTCATGGTAGGCAGAAATAGCTCACATAAATTTTGCATAATTACAAATAAAGGAGAGGGTAGCTCAGATTCTATACTTACGATTTAGTCATAGATATTGCTCCTTGAAGAACTCCAGAAGAGCCACCAAGAACTGGAAGCAGAGCAAAGAGTAAGCCCACTGCACAATCCTGTGGGACAAACAAGAACTATACCATAAGCAAAATAGATGATCAACTTTTATGGTTTACAGATCAAAATGCGAGAAAGTTAATACCTGCAAGATAAGGGTACCAATTGTGACCTGACCGTGTAGTGCACTTATACTATTTCTTTCCATCAAAAATTTCAAAACCTGAAGCCAAACAACGTAGAATAAATATGCATATGATGAGAAACTTGATATTCATTTGTATTTGACGAGAACTTTTATATCTTGTATGAGAGATAGTACTACAGACTCAAACATAGTGACCAAGAAAAAAGTTTAAGCAACCAAAAATACTATTCAACCGAACATTTTAATCACAGGACTTTTTCTTATCTCCATCACCCTGGACCTTTTTTTTCGGAGGGGGAGGCTAAGAGAAAAAAGTGTGATTATATTAAAGCAGAAATTTTCAAAAGTGAACAAGCTGTCAACAAAAACATATCTTAGATGTATTGGTTGCCTCTGATGATGAATTACAAATACAAAGATTTCAAAACAGTTAACTGTTAAATATAAATTCCTACTATAGGATATACGAAATTCACATCTAGTCATGGAAAACACAATAAAAATATAATGGACATATCAAGCATCTGATGGAAAAAATTTAACCAACTCCACTTCCATGGCAGGATTCAGACACAAGACACAAACCCAACTGTGACTCAAATAAACCTTCACCTCTCAGTTTAAAATCAGCAAATACAATACAATAATGCAGCAATGCACGAAAATTACCACTGCAGTTGAAGACATAGATAGCAAGACACCAACAAATACACCTTCTGAAGGCTTTCCACCACATAACTGCAAAGAGAATGTGACCCATTCATCGAAAAATCAAAGCTAGAATAAATGACCGCAGGGTGTAAAATCCACTAAAAATATTAACATCAGAATAACATATTTTGTTTAAGCCAGAGTTTTAATATTTGTAATGGTTGTAAATAGTGTAAAATGCCAAATTCAAGGGATATCATCAGAGATATCACATGAACTACAGGTGATCTTTAGTTTTGGCAAAAGTGGATTTATAACCAATGAACCTAATCATTTTCATGATAATAAGTCTTACTGATGCTATTATTCCACACAAGCACATAAATAGGAAAATCTGAAGAAGGCCTCCTAAAATGGCAACTGCTCGAACAACCCGAAGCTGTAATCATGAAATGAAACATTTATAACAACTGAACAGGAAATAAATTGAAAGCATGAATGTTAAACATATATATATATATATATATATATATATATATATATAAGCAAACCTTTGCTGTAGAAAATTCAAGGCCCAATGCAAAGAGAAGGAAAATCACACCAAATTGAGCCACTGTTTCAACCTGAATGAAAATAACCATCAGAATATGGAAGTGATATGCAAAATAGAAGCAATGATATTTGAAACGGACAAAATGAAGAGTGAAACAAGCTTATTCTAATACGGAAATTTATCTAGGTGGCAAACAATATAAAACCTATATGTTCGAGCTGGATCATACTTTCTTTTTGTTTCACTAAAGAAGTATAATGTCAGAAAGGACCAGTTTTATTTGGTCAATTGCAGTAATGATTTGTAGATCAGAGGCTAATAAAAATGGGCTTTTAAGCAATTAAATGCTTATCATTTCTTCCCACATGGACACATCTCATATGCAAGAAAATTGTGAACAAACAGAGAGCACATGGAAACAAAAATATAACACAAAAGTTGGAGTTATTTTGACCAAACTGAGCTCTGAGAGAATTGCACGAGTGTATTAAACCTTCCCCACAACTTTTGACTAAATCAACTGAAAATGGGAAGTGGGGAAGAGAACTGGGCCAGCATATATGCAAAATTAACATACCTGGACCATCTCACTGACAAAGCTGAAGCCCCCAGGGCCGATGACAGATCCTGCTAGCAAATATCCAGTGATAACCTGAAAAAAATGTGAAAATTGAAAGATTCTCCTTAGAGAGCAATATATAAAAGTTGCCCAAACCAAATTCTTTCCAAGACTCAAAATCTTAAGGATCTACAACATACATCCCCAAAAAACTTTATAAACCAACAAGAGAGTAGTTTATTATATGAACAAAAATAAAGGGGAAATATTGGTCTCACTGGTTGCCCAGCACAAGCGAAGGCAATGCCACCACAAGTTGCAGAAACGATGACAACAACCAGATCTGATATCAATCTGCGCTTACAGCATTTAGAAGAAATTGGAATGGTCAATAAGTAGTTACTTTGATTTTGGATTGAATTTAAACAGAAGAGGCAATAATCTAACCTCAAATCCAGCTGTAGCACAGGATACTTTGACTTTGGATTGGATATAATAAAGACATTGTCCTGATTGGGAAAAAATTAAAATCTAATCAACTCAAATGCTGTCCTGTCAAAGATTATAATCATTCAAGGCCAATGCCAACCATAAGTTATGAACAAGGTAAAGATTTCTATGATCTGAACTAGACATACCTTTCGATCAATCAATGTTGGTGTATCTTCTGCTCCATTTTCATTATCCAAATTGAAAACATGATGAAACTGGAAAGACCTAAAAGAAGGCTCATAATAGCATCAGCAATTTGCAAATCAGGAGTTGTGAAGGTCAACATAGAATTAAAAACCCCCCCCCCCCCCCCCACAAAAAAAAAATTATCAACAATGTCCCTTCAGAAATCTAAAAATGAAAAATTGAAATCCATTTTTTCTTTCTCAAAGCTACAAGAACATACTTCTCATCCTTGGTTTCATTTTTCTTGTTCTTAACTCTGGCAACAGTTTCCAGAACAGCCTGAAAAACCCAAAATTATCAAGTTAAAAACACCATATAAGACCCTAGTTTGTTTGAGCAGCAACGAGTAGAGTATTGATTAAAAAGCTATCCAGGAAACTTTGAACATGGCAAACATAAATTTTATTTCGCTTTTCAGTGAATCACAGCAAAAAATATTACAAAAATTAATTGTTTACCACTACATGGTTCACTGCAGAGCCCTCTTAGATATAATATTTCAGATTTACTTCTCATCCTTGAACACTTGGCACTTTTGCAACAATTCGTAAGCACATTGATGCACATTCATTGTAGTCTGTTTACAAGTGATAATAACCCAAAAATGGCTCATATAATTCATATTCTCTACTACTGGTCATTTGCAAAGAAAACCTCACATAAACTAAAACAACATTACATACATAATTTTCATCCATTATTGTGGAAAAGTAATGAAGGTGTACAGATTTAAAGAATACGGTAACCAACCTGCTGTCCAGCAACACTATTATTAAAGCTACCAGGATCAGCGGCTGCAATAGGAAAACACAGACAGTAAGCACACTATCCCTTGCATATTCCACTTGTTCATTTTTCTTTTTTTTTACTAATTCATCACTGAATTTCACTTCATGTGCTTTACGAAATCAGCGATAACAAATGTTTTTTTTTCTCTTTTAAATGACAAGTTCAGAGACAATGCATAAATGTGGATCAAATAAAATGAAATGAAATAGAAGACAAGCTGATCCACAATCTAGAAACCCTAGCTGAACAATCGCAAATCCAGATCTAGTAGGGACCTTCGCTTTGGTCACTCTCATTGAACTCCTTTTCGAGAGCACGATCAATCATGTCGGCGAAGCTATCTTCCTTGGATCCTGTATTGTTCAACTCGGTTGTAGTGGCGGTGGCCGTGGCCGTGGCGTTGATCTCCGAGTCCAACCCGGTGACGGACTCGGTGGACGCGAAGCAGAGAAGAAGAGACACAATGACGAACAACGTGAGGAATGTCCTCATTGCCAAAATTTTATCTATCAAAACGCAGCGTTTTCGTGTTCGTTTCGTTTCGTTTCGTTTTGTCGAGAACGAACGAACGAAGAAGAGGAAAATTTGTTAGTTATTTTTGTTCTTTCACTCGATGGTGTCTGTCCATGTGGTTGTTGCTGGCAGGAGCCGCGGAGTGATGTCAGTCGGATGGCGGTAAGTGGTAACTGCTGGTACTGATGAATTTTGTAATCATCACGCGCGAGACAGTGCGCGTTTGGTTGTTGGAGGCAGTGAGTTGGAAACGTTGCTATTTTATTGTAGCATACTTGACCCGAGAAAATGGGCCGATTTATCGAGGCGGACTCCGATTTGCGATTACGCCATAACCGCCGTACCTTTTTATCTGAAAAGTGAAATGAGAGCAAAGGGAATGATTTTCTGACTGATTTAATAATGTAATGGGAAATGAACTGATTGTTTATAAAGATATTTTCAAACGTGCAAATAAAGTAAACTGAAACTTTAATCCAATTTGATATTTACTTATTTTTAAAAAATAAAAAAAAATGGGTAAAATTTCAATTAATTTTTTTATTTATTACTTTTGATTTTTTTCAATCAAATAAATCTGTTTAAAAATTATTTGATTATCTTTTTATTCGAATTTAGATGACCCTGAATATACTTAAAAATTACTCAATTAAAATTGCATAGAACTTAACGTAAAGTCTCACAAATAATTTGTAATTCGCTGCAATTCTAGAAAAATATTAGTGCGTGTAATTTAAATTATTTTAAGAATTGAATCGTAATAGTTTGAATTTAATTCAATCGTTCATGTTGGTTTGTTGAATCACTTCTCTTGGATCTTAATTGAGCGCCAATTTGTCCTTAGCGTTTTTCACAAATGACTTTGCTTTCGAGATGGAAAACACCCACGCACCAGTGTGGAGAGACTGTGTTCCTCACGCCCCCACGAAAGCAACTGGAATAAAAAAGATTAGGTGCATGACGGTACATGGAATACTATGCAATTGCGCTTGGAAGGTCAAAGGTCTCCTAAATCACGTGATCGCAACCATTCACCATAGAACAACGGTCAGGAAACGGGAATTGGAACTAATCCGAACACTATGCTGTATGCGTGTATTACTTCTGATCCAAAATCAGACAGAACTTAGAACAAAATTTAATCCTGATTAATAATTCGAAAAGTTTGTAAAATCAATCCCGATAGATCTCGATGTACTGGTTCTGTTTTCTTGGAAAAATTAAAAAAAAAAAAGAAAAAAACAAAGAATTTTTTATTTAATAATTTAATTGAGTTAATTTTAATTTAAGACTTACTTAGGATTAGAATTAAAATGTTTTTTGGATCATTGTTGAAATGTAATAAGCAGTTTATTTTATAAGTTTCGATAAAATTGGCGTTTCATAATTTTTTTTTAAACAATTTATTTTATTTTATTTTTTAGCCGTTGTTAAAAGTAGGTAAAAAGTTACTTTTTATAAACAGCTAATTAAATAAATTACTTTTTCTCTTCAAAATTTCTATTATAATTTTAATATTTTAACAAAATGACAATTTAAACTTATGTTTCTTTTAGTTATTATATAATAAAACAAAGAGTGACGCTTTTGGCACCCCTTTATTTTTCCTATAAAACCCCTCTTCTTATACATTTACGATTTCATCTCTTATATTTTGAATTGCATTAGATATAAAAATGTTACATAATTAAATCCATATATGATTTTTCTCACCAACTCTTTTTGCACTAAAGCTCTTAAAACTTACAATTTTTTTTTTTTTAAAAAAGGTCAATTGTAAAAAAGGAAGAATTTAATATAAAGTATTTTTTCACTTAATAATTTATTTTGTAGGAAAGATAATTTTTAAAAAATTTCATAAATTAATAACTTTATTAGAATGCTATGAGATAACTAAACGTTGTGTGTATTTTATACATATTTATTTTCAAATGAAGTGTCATAAATTGAAAAGTATAAAATTAAAACAAATAGAAACCTAATAACAAATTAAGCGCATGGAATACAAAATATGGGATTGTTATCAACAATCTTTACTATAAAAGGAAGAAACTTGAACTGGTGGTGGCTGAAAAGAGATAACTGAAAGGGGCTTGAAATTGTTTGAGGAAAAATGACAAATAAAGGCTATTTTAAGAATTAAGGAGGAAATAAATAGAAAAAGAGTTTGAAAAGGATAATAGAGGAGTGCTCATAGCCCCACTCTAAAACAAAGTTTTTGTAAAAAAATTTACTAAATGTATATATTTTGCTTTTAAACTCATAGTAATTGTGATAATACAATTTACCAAACATTAAATAATTTTTTTAATCAACAGCTTATTTCATTCTTATAATAGAAATAACTTATTTCATCAGCCACTATAATTCCAAACTGGCCTTAAGTCATTAAATCTATTTATTTTTTTAACTTAATAAAATTTTTCAGTCATTAAATTATTAGGATAATTTTTTTAACATTTTACTTAATCTCAAAAGTCTGAATGATATCATTGAAAAATATTATCCAAAATATCTTTATTTAATTAATTTATTTTCATCCCTACCTAAATAAAATTTACTAATTAGCATTATTATTTATCTCCATAACTTGTGATAATATGGTACCAAATTGTTATTATTTTTATATTTTTTATATTCTTTAAATTAACTTTATTTATCTTTACAATTCTTTTGAATATTTTTCATAGAGTACATCACAAACTAAAATAAAATTGATTAACATAATCTAGTTTAGAATATCAAAAGGGTTATACTCCCTTGAAAATTATTTATGTTATGATAAAATACTATCTTATTTATGTTCATTGAGATATTTGTTATTTATTCAACACTAAAACTTGTAAAGGCACAAATATAAAAATACTAATTTTCAAAATTTTTAGGTTAAAAGAATAACTTAATGATTATTATTAGATATTAAAAGAAATATATATGTCATTCATATTTAGACATTTAACTCTGTTTAAAATTTAAAAAAATTCAAATTTATTTAGATTTCAAAAAATAAAATAAGTAATTGAACGCCAGGTAAACCTTTTGACACCCTCTAGATTTCTAAATAAAACCCTTTTTTTAGGTAAATAACCCAAATAACCAAAAATTAGATAATTTATTTATTATTTTAATAAAAATTCAATTAAACACTTAAATAAGTTATTGTTTAAAAATATTTTTACACCCATCCTATTTAATAATTTATATTATAGCTTAAGTTTTTAGTTTTTTTTAGGCAGTTAAAAGATTTTAGAGCTATAAAGATAAAAACTATATAACAAGAGTAAAGTAATTTAATATTTTAGGAGTTGTATGCATTTTATAAATAAAAAACTTAAAAGAAATACATTTTATAGTGTGAAGTTCTGAAGAAAGGTGATTGCTTATTTTGCAAATAAAATTGGAGGTATCTTAAAAAAATAAAATTCAAAAGGAATGTTAAAAAGATTTTAGAGCGGTGCTAAAAATTTCACTAAAAAACAAAAGTTATTTTTTTTAAGTCTCACTACCAAATGGATAAGGATTCTCTTTTAGTATTTTTTTTCTCCTAGTCTCTCATAGTGAAAATAAGTGGCCAAAATTAAATTTTAAACTAACTTTATTTATTATATTTACAATTAAACCAACTTTTTTCATTAAATTTGAAAGACTATGAGAGACTAAGAGAGAAAAACACTAAGAGAGGATTTTGATTCCTACCAAATGCAGCCCAACAATAGCAGTCCAATAATAAAACAAATCAGTTTTCTACTTTTTTTAATTTTAAATTAATCAAATCACAAAGCTCAAAATGTAAAAACATGTTAGACTCATTTAAATTTGATGTCAAAACACCAAAAGCATTTTATTATATAAGCTTTAACAAAAAAAAAATTTGATAAAAAAAGTTTTGTAATTTTGCTATCTATAAAACATGCTTAGTTTTATCAATATATATATATATATATATAGAGAGAGAGAGAGAGAGAGAGAGAGAGAGAGAGAGAGTCATTCTCCCATGCGGATATATTATTAAGTCATGTGATTTAATAAGTCAGTGCATGCATGCTATTAAATTACATGACTTTATAATGAATTAAACACTGACCTTATTAAATCACATGATTTAATAATATGTTTGTATATAAAAAAAAAATAAGGGCACTCCCCTTGAGAATTTCTATATATATGTACAAATTAGTTTGTTGAGAAAGATAGTGGAAGGTCAATTTTAGAATTGGAATAGGTGACCTCCAAAAAAGAGGGTTTGTCAGAGCTATCAACAAAATAATAATAATAATAATAAATAATAAAAAGGCTCGAGCCTAGTCCATCACAATTGAGATTTTGGCCCAATCTTTAGACAGTTCAAGCTCGGGCTCAATGTTATCGACCCTGAATTGGGTCGCGCATGGGCTCAAGCTTTATCCACAAGAATATCCCAGTCCTTGGTTCTCTAAAAGCTAAAAGTAATATACAAACGCACACCTAAAATTTCTAAGGCACCCCAACTTCTGCAGTTTGTTCTATTCTCCATAAATTCCACTTTGTAAGATCTGGGTGGTCAAGGAGTTGATGTTTTACGTTCACGAATCTCGTCGTCTTCAAGTGGAAAGGGCACGTTCAAGTAATGGTGTGTGGGTATGTGATGATGCAAGAAAGACAAGCAAAGAGAGGGAATTTAATAAGAATGCTGACTTCAGTATTACCCGAGGTAGACTTAGCTTGTTTGTTAATATCTAAATTCTAAAATTTTATTAATTTTCATATCTTTTTAAAAATATAATTGTTTATTTTTTTTATAAATTATTTCAGATTTTTAGATATCTACATCTCAATAAGAAAAGTAAACATTTGTGATTTTTATTTAGAAAAAAGTGTCAATAAGAAATAAATATTATATTTTAAAAGTATCTCTATAAAATATGGTTATTTCATAAACTATAAAAACAAATATCTCTTTTTTGTGTTGATTTACAATAATATAAATATCAAATAACTATATTTAATATTTTTTATTTATAAAACAAAGAAGATGCCATTTATATTTAGATATTTAAAAAAAAAAATACTTCATTTAGATTCGTATTTAAATCAATTCAGACTTATAAATATTTAAACCCATTTAAATTTTAGAAAAAAAAAAAAAAACTACCTTCAGTAAGTGGTTTGTTATGAATGTCCAAAATTGTGATATTACTTCTATTTATAGCACAAGTCTCGAAATAAATTTCTTTGTTCTAATTGGCCCGCCATGTGTCCTTCATTGATCTGGGCACGGGCCATTTCTTTTTCTCTCGTTTATTCCCTTTTCCCCAAGGTTAGAATATTTTCCAAAGTTATTACTTTTCATTCCGGAGTCATATGTTTTTTTGGATTAAGGATCTGTTTAGAATTTTTTTTTTAGAGATTTAAAAAAAAATTTGAAAAGTCAAAAATTAATTTTAGTATTTAATAATTTTTTTTTTAAAACCACTTTTGATAGAATCATCCTATTCTACATCAGATTTTGAAAAGTATGGAAGGAGTAATTTTTAAAATCTGATGTAGAGAATTAGTTTTATATTTAATACAATTTCATATATATACTTATATATATTATAAAAATCTAAAATTATCATTATTAATTAGAAAATAAAGTCATTAACTTTAAAGATATTATTATTATCAATAATATTGAAGTAACAAAATAAAAAAATAGAATTAATATTATAAATTATTTATTTTAGTTATCAATTATCATATATACATAATAAGAAAAATATTTTATATACATGTTTATAAAAGTGTAAATAAATTTTATTTAATATTATGTCAAATTTAGTTATTTACATTCTTATAGCAGTTTAACAATAAAATTGACCAAATACATGTAATTATTTTTTAAAATTTATAACACTTTTAAAAATAAATTTTATTAAATATTTAACTAATTTTCTTCACAACTAATTATTTTTATAGTACAATTAGAAATAATTATATTAGTCACAGCATTATCAAAGTGGCCCAACTCTAGTCTTGTGATATTTTTAGTGGCTTTCAATGTATGCTTTTTTCTTTGGTTTCGAGCAAAAGCTTGTCCATGTCATGGGTATCTATTCTTGCCCTTGCTATACTCCTACTTTTGAAGTGAATTTGGGGAAAGTGCGGATTAATTCTTGGCCATAAATAACACGTGTCATTTGCTTATTGACTCGGTAACTTTGGTACCTATGACTAAGGTTTCCTTAACTTTAAATTTTAATTGAAAAAAGTGAATTAATTTTTTACCTATTGGATTTATTCAATGCAATGGTAAGATTTTAAAGTTAAGAAATAATATTTATGTCTCCGCCCTTGTACCATAAGATTGAGTGATCTAAAAAAATTAAGTCCCCTTTTCGAAGTCAAAATTTGAAGTTAAGAGAACCCTCCCCATAAAATATAAATAGCATATAGATAACTATTATTACCTTTGTTTTTTTCATCTATTATTTTTTATTGTACTTTTATTTCAATCACTTTATTATTAACTTTTTATTACACTTTATGTAAACTTCCATGTTTGAAAAATAAAAAAAGATGCATCCATCCAATTTAAATTTGTGTTTATTTTTATCATTATACGATAAAATAAAAATTTAACAGTAAAATATTTTAAATACTTTTTGAAACCAGCTATTTTAGCGGTATAATATATCAAAGACCTAGCTACTTTTTTGTCATTTATAACTTATTATAATTTCATTATTACAACACAAGAAAATTATTTTATAAGTAGTAGCAATCTTAAACTTGGCCTAGTTAAGCCTTAAAGACTGAAAACAAATAGAACCTAACTCAATCTAGCAAGCGGAGTTTGGTGTTTTATCCAGGCTCCGCTAACAAATCACCACTGGGGCCAATAGGAGCAGCTAATATAAACCTGATAGGGATGGTAAAAAATTGTGCTTGTGCTGAGTTTTTCTAAGTTCAGGCCCAAGTTTATTATTGAGGAAGCATAAGGGGGTTGGACTTGGGCTTTTATTTATTTTTTAAATTTTTTTAATAATTATAAATTTAAAGTAAGTTAATAATAAACAAGTTGTTATGATTAATAATGAATTAAAAAATAAATATTTTAAAATAAAATAATAAATAAAAAAAATAAAATAAATAAAAATTTAGATATTTAATTTTTTAATACTAAATTTTTTAATTTAAGTACCTTTTTAATTAATTAACTCCTAAGAGACAGTTTATTATTATAATTTTAAATTTTTTGAATCATTATTAATTTATGAATTAGAAATTTAATTTTTTAAAAAGTTTTTTATTATTTTTTAAATTTTAATTTATGAATTTATTTTTTTTAAAAAATAGAGATCTCATACTTTTTTTTTTTAAGCCTTGTCCAGATTTTCATGTGTAGGAGTGAGCTGAAAGCCTGATCCGATTTTTTTTGTCCACCCTAAAACTTGACTTTTTTGAACATGTGTATTCATTACGACACCAATAACCGTATTTAGTACAACAAATACTTAGATACATTGGTTTCACCATATTAGCATGTTAGAGATAGAGCTTTTAACCAATTCAATAAGTCATTTGGATAGTTCAAATGGTTTCACTCTGAGTGCACTCACTTTAAATTTACAAAGTATCTATTTTAGAATAAAATAGCTAGCCCAACAGGCCTTTATGGCGACATTGGTCAAAGTAGTTCTTCTCATGATTAAACATAAATTTGAACACAATATTATGGTCGTTAAATTTGAACTAATTAAGGGTTGAGATTAAAGTAGATATAATTTTTTTAATTTTAAAAATTAATAAATTAATGAAGTGGATTCCCATATAATAATATATTATTGCTCATTCTTCTCTCTTTTAATTAATCTATTCTCTCTTTTGTCATTTATAATATTATTCGTCTCCCTTCTCTAAAAACACAAAAAAAAATATTTTTGCATAGCCACAAAGAAAGAAAATTGAGTGCTAGTTAATAATCATTTATTACCTAAGAATGAATCAAATTCAAAATGAAAGAAAATTAGTGAAATAACCTAGGTAAAAATCATTTCTTCTTTTTTTTTTCCTTCATTGTCGAATTTTAATCTTGTCTTATTTAGCCTTTGTTAATCCATTTCGATCAAAATTGCAGTTCTTAATAGGAAATCAAAATTGGATCGAGCTATGAACAGTGATGCTGAGCATTAATTTTGTAAGTTTTATTTTCACTTTTTTTTTTTATATTTTCTACATTGTTCTATTATTATCAACTACTTTGGAAATGGGATGACTTTTTTTTTTTTTTTTGATACAAAGTGGCTCTAAAAAGAGTTAATAAAAAATTAGACGGGGATAAGCGACCCCATACATGTCATAAGGTAGAAAGAATCATACTCCAAGAGGGGATAAAAAAAAGGTGAAAACCAAAGGAGAGAGGCAAGACATAGTTGGCCAGAAGATCCATAGTGGGATGAGCCTCACGATAAACATGGCGAAGTGTGACATGCCAATCATGATGTATAAGTTCTCTAATGGCACGGGACAGAGGGGATATACTCATTTGTAACTTCCGACGGGTGCTGTACTAGCTGAGCTTAACACTTGCTGTCACATTGTAGAAGTTTTTTGGGTAGGAAATAGGATGATTTTTTAGTAGTGGTATTTGGTGCTTTCGGATTTTCTTTTTCAATTGAACACGTTTGAATATTAAAATATTATTTTCGAAGAGAGGAGCTGCTTTGTTTTGTAAGAGCTGAGTTTTATACCTAGTTATAAAATTTTTACAATACAGTAAAGATATCTAAGCATAAGGCACTTGTGAATCACAATAATAAGATGTGATGCAGTTACTATAGTTAAAAAAATGAGGGAAGCAATTTTATAAGATAGGCATAATAAATGAACAGTAACAAAAAAGAGAATGTATTCCACAAGAGAGAAGAGAAAGCAATAATTTATTATTATATGAGAACCCATTACATTAATTTATTAATTTTTAAAATTAAAAAAAAATTCATGTCAGCTTTAATCTCCACACTTGATTAGTTCTAATCTAACGATCATAATATTATGTGTAAATTTGAATTCAAAAGTGTTTCTTTTAAATGACCAAAACTATCTTCCACTGGTAGGAAGGTACCTCTTGTTTTGTCCTTTTGTAGTCTAGCCATTGGATTGAAGAGTAGTGAAATCCAACAACTAATAAAAAGATAAGCAATAAAAGAAGATGTGTGGTGTTGCTGGTAAAAACAATCTCAATTAACTGAGCACCGTATAAGTGGAAATTATAAAAGTTTTGTAAATATTTTTATTCCAAAATTAAACCTTTCATATTTTACCCAAAACAGACTCTTTGCATCCATCGAAATGACTGCATCTCTCTCGATTGTAGAATACAATTTGAGCTTCCATTACCGCCAACATATTTTGGCAACTGCCTAGCACCACTATCTGCGTCAGCTAAACAAAGTGAGTTAATAAGGAATAATGGGTTCTTATTGCAGCTAAAGCTATTGGAAGAGCTATTTGTAAATTAGAGAAAGGATAGCTAACAGGGGTGAGAATTCGATGTCCGATCTTATAGAAATGATTAAAGTGCTATGTCGTTTAGTTTCGATTGCTGGCTCGCCAAAATTTTGTGTACGATACAAACTTTGAGCGAGGCAAACCAACAAAGAGTGAGGTGGGTGACACTAGACATGGATCTTTCTCTCTTAATGAAATCTATTCAAATCCAATTGCTAAATATGACGATCCTTAATATTTTTGTAATTACTTAATAAAGCTGATCTACCTATGCATTAGATCTATTATAATCGTGGCCATATATGTATGTGTGTGTGCATAAGCTAAAAGATAAGAAAAATAAATATTTTAATGATAGTATATTTTACCATGTAGTGTATTGAAATATGTGTTTTGTTTTTACCTTGTCCCTTACCATATTGAAGAGAACTCTTACTATATATATATAAATCTAATAAGGAATCACTTATTAAAAGATAGGTAAAACATATACTCCAATTTAGTGTATTTTATCTTATGGTATTAAAATGTATATTTTTCTATTTTTTTAATTTATACCTTATTTTAATAATTTAAGAAATTTCTCATTCAATAATAATAATAATTATTATTATATATTCTCTAATGAGGAAATCCTCATTTTAACAAAGTGAAGATATTACCAACAGATAAAAAAAATATAGTTCTAATATATTAAAATTTATTTTTTAATGTTTTACTAATATTCTTATTTTAATAAAATGAGAATATTTTCATTAGAGAAGGACTCTCTCTATATGTTTGAGTTAAATTTCATTAAAAAAAATCCTATATTTTAATTCAAGTATGAGACCTTAATTGAAACTATTAAAATCTTCACATAGCAAACATTATGTGCAGATTTTAAAATTTAAAAAATAAACCATTAAATTCAAATCCAATAATCCAAATTAAAATTCCACACTTTAACTAAAATATAAGATTTGAAACTTTTATATATGTGTGTGGGGTAATGTTTTTGGATACCTGTTCTGAGGTTTGCCCTTATTCCACTTATGGTATGTTTACTAATTGGGAATGAGAATAAATAATGTGTTTATTTACTTAAATGAGAGGTGGAATGAGAATAAAAATGGTAGGTCCAATTTAAATTTAAGAATGATTACTATAGTTCTCATTCTTATGGGAGAGGTGGGAATGAGGATCCTATTTCAAGGATTGACTATTTTATCCTCCCTAAAAATTAAAAATATTCATATTGTCCTCATTTATAATTAATTAATATATTATTTTAATTAATTAATATATTAATATATTAATATATTATTAACAATAATTATTAATAATTATAGTTTTTGAATAAATAATCACAATAATTAATATATTATTATTATTTATTAATTAATATACTATTATAATAATTATTAATATAATTATTTTAATTAATTCACATGTTATTATTAATTAATTGATCTAATTATTACTATTATAAATATAATAATATATTATTAAAAATAATATATTAATATTTATAATCTTTGAATAAATAATTACAATAATTAATATATTTTTATAATAATAATTAATATAATTAATTAGTATATTATTATAATTAATTCAAAATTTTTACAATTAATTAATATATTAATACATTATTGACAATAATAATAATAATAATTTTTGAATAAATAATCTCTATAATTAAAATATAAAATAATAATTATGACAATAATTCAGTAAGTACTTTTTAGTAATTTGTTAAAATCTAACTCATTCTGATTACGATTCCAAAACAAAATAAACACATCAATGAGATTCTAGCCGATTCTGATTTCGATTTCTAAAGGCTAAATAAATAACTTATTTTTATTTTCATTCCCTATTCCCATTTCAATTAATTCACATTTTAGTCTATTCCGATTATTGACAAATAAACGCACATTATATTGACATATAATACCCCTGGACGTAAATAACCTTTAGGATGCTGTTTGCAGTAAAGAGCAGTATCATAATTACAAAAATTTAAATTTTTAAAATCGTCAAAAAGTTGTTGATTGATTAAAAAAATCATTGCGCATCAAGATGCACAGTAACTGACTGAACATTGCATATTTTCACTCTTTCATCTCACTTTTTGATGTCCCTGTAAGGCGCACATAATCAATATTAAATTTTTTAAAAAAAATTAAAGAATCTTCAGTTATATTGAACTTCTTCCTTATTTTCTCAACAATTTACTAGTTTTATTATATGGGATAAAAATTTTTGCTTCATGACCCAAATTACATGTTGCCAATAAAAGACAACTCTACACTGCATATTTCTTGCAGATGTTTAGAAAAATTTGGAATTAATAATTTTTTTGTGTTGCTTTATCATTAAAGTAAATTATTGTACTTTTTAAGAATCACTCACTGGCATGATCATAAACACCTCCAATTTATTATGAATTTATATATTTGGATTTTGTTATTCCACGAGTGGTGTAGGAGGTTTCAACAAATTTTTTATATATATGGTAATATAATTATTTTTAAGTATGAATGCTTGTATTTTTTTTAAATACATATTTCACTATATACAAGTGTATTAGTTAATTTAATAAAAAATAATAAAAATACTAATACACTATATTCTATATATAACAAATCCACATCTTAAAATATTTGAACATCTGTGTTAGGGAATGTCGTATCATATTATCAATATATTTTTAAGTATAATGTTGAAAAAAAATTCCTTTTTCTTTAATAAGACAATGATTTAAAGGATTTAATAATTATTGAATTTTTTAAGACAAATTATTGGGTTGAAATAACAACAAAGACATAAATACACTTTGATAAACTATAATTAAGATTTCATTAACTGAAAATATGATTGAACTAACCCACCCTTTTCTGTTTCTCTCATATCTCTTAATCTTTTTCAGCCCTGTTTTATTTTTTTCAGCAGTTTCTTGGCCCGAACAAAATCAAATGCTTTCTGGGTTAAAGTGCAAAAAATAAAAAAAAAACTGATAAAGTAGCATTCTTCGACTTCACAATAAGGCAATGCGAAGGGAAAGAAAAAAAAATTTATTTTTATTTTTATTTTATTCTATAGTTTCTCTGATAATGGTGGCCGCCATTCTAGAGAACCCAACGACAAGCTCAGGCCTCCCCTTTTGCCTACTGAAAAAGACAATGCGCATAATGCTCCTATTGTTAATGGTACAAGGAAACCTAGAGGAAGACTGGTCTCCTCAAGATATTTATCACCTTCTCCTTCTTCATCTTCACCTTCATCTTCAACAACGGCAACAGCAATAGCAAAGAGTCAGAGTCAGAGCCAGAGATTTTCTTATCCACTTTTGTATAGTTCAGCGAATTCATCTAATTTACAAAGCACATTTCTTGCTTTGGGGACTAAAAGATCACAATCTGTCGATAGAAAGAGGCCTGTGACCGGTTCCAGTCCAAGGGCTATTACCCCAGTTCCAAGCTCTGAGCAAAGCTATTCAAGTCAAGAGCTTTCAACAGCAACAAAGATAATTATTACTTCAACTAGGAGCCTATCCGTTTCTTTTCAAGGTGAGGCCTTTTCACTTCATATTAGTGAGACTAAAGCCAAGGCAACTCCTGAGAGAAGAAGAGGGACTTCGGTGAGATATCAGCCTTGGCCGAGGAGGACCCGGCAAGGGAATCCAAGTTTATCAAGGAGTTTGGATTGTAGTGTTGAGGGTAAGAAGTTCCTTGGGTTTGGATCTGGTGTGGTGGCTAAGTCATTGTACCAATCTTTGATAGAAAATGAGAGTAGATTGAGCTTGGATTTAGATAATGCTAGGCAAAATAAAGACGGCAATTTGTTAGTGAATGAGTCTTGTGATCTTGTAACTTCTGATGATACTCTTCTGATGATACTGATAGTGTGTCATCTGGTAGCACCAAAACTTCTGGGGTACCAGAATCTGGTGGTGCTGTTGCTTGGCGAATGAAAAAAATACATGTTCACTGTTCCTATGCATTTGACGCCAAAAAACAACAGATGGTCTGCATCTCTACAATGCAAGAAGCAATGTCAAGTCTGCAACTCTACATTGCTACAAGTATTGTCAATTATTGTACTGTGGAGTGAAGGGCATTATTATACTTTCACCAACACAGCAAACAACAGCATCCTAACCATTATATACGTCCAGGCGTGTTATATGTTCATATATGCATACATTCTTTCCAAGGTAGCAGGATGTTGTGGGATAAGTATTTGCGTAGTAAACTTGTGCGGTATTTAGTAGTAAATCTATGCCGTATTTAGTCGACTTTTAACACGTAAGTTGCTAAGTAAGCTTAGAACATTTCTTAAACTAAGTAAAGAATGTTTATGCAAATACTAAAAAGAAGCAAGAGTAATGTGGCAAAAAATATAAAACTTTATTACTCACAAGAGAAATTTACAAGTGAGCTTTTAGGAGAGCTTGAGAGCTTGGGTGTGTATTGTGTGTTGTGTGTGCTGGATTTGTGGTGTGTGTGCAAAAATGATTAGGGTGGTGGGCTATTTATAGAGTTGGATGGATAGTTCTAGAGCCACCATGCAAGTTGCTAACTTGCTTAAAAATTTAAGGACTTAAATGCCTAATTCTAGAGAATTCTAAGATAATTCTCATCACCGGTGGCTTCCTACCACGTCGGAGTCCATTTACGGCAGCCAACATCACCAATATTACAGTTAAAACTAACAAATTGAAGATTAGTTCTAAAACCCTAAATTATTACCAAAAATTATTGTGGGTTATGTTGTTATATTTTTGTGTTGATGATGGAAGATGGAAGTGGTTGTAATGTTTGTGGTGTGAGTGATGTTTGTTGGTGGGGGTTAGGGCATGGTGAGAGTCCTCATTGTTGCCACGCCTACCAGCGTTGAGTCACGCGACAGGTGCAGCCCAGTCGCCTGTCGCACAAATTTAGGCGACAGTCAACCTGTCGCACAAATTTAAGCGACAAACAACCTATCATACTATGAGATAATTTTGGTGAATTTGTCTTCAGGTGTGTGACAAACAGCCTGTCGCACCAAAAAATATACTCACTTAAACCGTCCCTTAGTACGACAGGTACTATATCGCACAAATTTAGTGCGACAGGGTGGGCAACAACCTACAATGGCACCATAAAATTTTATGGTTTGTGATCAGGAGAATTTAAAATTTAGCTTAAATAAAGAGGACATTTTGAAGGAAAAGAGTTATCCTTAACTAGTTACAATAAAAAATAATTTTTTGGGTTAATTTTATAAATTTCGCTTTTAAAAAAGCATACTCAATGTTGAAATGCGACATAAATTCAACTTTATGATATATTGGAGACTGGAGCGCCCAATGATATATTGACACACACAACGTTATACACAGTAATTGTGCCCAATATCCTGTCTCTCAGAGACCGCGTTTGATTGAGTGAAATTATTGTCCCTGTGAAAAAATAAAGTTGGGCTCAAGTGCAAAAAATGTCTTGGTGGCCACAGGACACAGGTCGCCAAAAAAATAAGAAATAAATTCGAAATGAGTGGGACTATTAGCACCCCTCCAAATACCTCTTAACACCCCTTTTGGTTATTTTACAATTTTAACCTTCATTAAAATTACATAATAGGACAATTTCTAATTAAACCCCCACTCAAAAGAATTTTTTTCCCTTAAAAATTCTTTATACAACATCTAATATAAATTCCCTTTTCTTTCTTAAACCCTAATTTAAGAGTTTCAAATTTATGAGAAAATAATCATGTAAGCAGATGAAGATGATAATAAAAAAGTAAGTTTACATTATTTTATTGTTATTTGTGAATTATAATAATAGGGAGAATTTGAATAATGCTGAAAATATATCCCCTTAACAAACATCAATTGTTCGATTGATCATTGTTGAATAAATTGCTATTGTTTGAGTTTTGTGTTTCAAGTTTAGTTGTATTAATTTATGTAATGTCTATACAATGATTGTGAAGGAGGAAAAGCTGGAATTGTTTGTTTTATTGTTACTTCAGATGATAATCTGACTCCAATTTTTTTTTATTTCTTTTTTAATATTTCCAAGTTTACTCCAATTGCAAACTAATTTATGGATTATGATCTAGATAGTACAAATTTAAGTAATGCTACAAGTGATTGTAAATATTAAAATGTCAGCAGAAAAATAAAAAAATAACTTGATTAAGAGACAAAATGAATAGCACTTGAAAATTGAAATTAAACATTTTGAAAATTAAAGAATATTGATGCAGGCAAAAATAAATAAAAATTAAATAATGGGGTTTATACTAATATATTTTAATTAAGGGTATTTTTGTCATTGAAAGGAGTGTTAAAAGAATTTTATAATATTTTTAAATATTTTAATGGTGTTAATAAAGAAAAGAGGTGTTAAGAGATATTTAGAGGGGTGCCAATAGTCCCACTCATTTGAAATTTCCTCGAAAGAGTTACATAATTGACCACATTCAAAAAGGTTAAAATATAGGATTAACTCCCTTGATTTAATTTTTTTTGAATTTTTTATATTTTGTACTATGTGATATATAATAATAATAATAATAATAATAATAATAATAATAATAATAATAATAATAATAATAATAATAATAATAATAATAATAATAATAATAATAATAATAGAATTTAATATCTTTTATTTTTTAAATTTATTAATCACTAATTGATATGGTAAATTTTTATTCAACAGAAATTTATATTAAGGAGCAGGTCTTAGATGGTGTTTGTTTTTTAACTTAATAACTTAAAGTGACTTAACTTAATTAATTAAGTTAATTAGAGGTGTTTGTTTTTATAACTTAATAAGACTTTTCAGATAATTTTGACTTAATAAAAGGAACCAATTTTTTTAGTTTTTTGCTGAATAGAAGAACCTGAATTAAGTCAATTAATTTCTAATGTCAAAAATATCCATATTTTATAATTTATTTTTCATACATATTCCAAAACTCACCCATAGACGTTTATCCTACATAATCTCATCTTTACATGAGACAACTTCGAGATGAAATAACAAATCAACTATTTCAATCATTTTGTTAGTTTTTTTTCTTATATTATGTATTATTATTGAGAATTAGTGATAAAATTTAAAATTTATGGTATTTTATATATTATAATTCCAAAATCATTATGTATTCACTTGAATATAGTTTTACTTATAAATATTAAAATATTATGGTATTTAGTGTATTATTTATTTGACATTTAAATTTAATAAGGGTACAAATGTAAAAATATATATTTTCAGATTTTTAAGTTTAAAAAACAAACAACTTAATACTTATTTTCGGAGATTGGATAAAAAAACAAACACATTATTGATTGGACATTGGATCTATTCGTAATTGCGCTAATTCATATCTATTCAGATTTCAGATGGAAAAACAAACGCTACCTTAGTCTTAAAAAGTTACCAACTACTTAAAGAAAAGACGTTGATTTGCAGAGACATAAATAATTACGACAATACCATTCCCCCTTCACCAACTCGTCTTTAAATAGGCCAAGACGCTTCTCGTGGTCACACTCAAAATCAAAGAGTTAAGCCAAAATTTTATTAAAATTTAAAAGCTTATTGGTCATATTTTTTGAGTGAAAAAATAATTAATAAAATAAAAACCAAATAATCAGGTGTCTTTGACTTTATTTCATAAAATAAAAAATCATACTTTTAACATATATATAACGTTTGGATCCTCTTAAATTGCATTTATCGTAACTTACTTTTATCTTGATTTTTTCTTTAAGATCCTTACTGTTTTTATAAATTTCTTCTATTATCATTTCTGCATCTGTTTTTTATTTTTTCAAGTATTTTTATTATTCCTTTAATTAGATATATATGATTATCAAATTCATATAAGTCTATAAAATCTGAATATATATTTTCTTCAGTATTTATTAAAAATTCTCTTTTTTAGTTTAACATATATATTTTTTGGTTTAATAAATTTATATATATTTCAACTCTATTTTCAAATCCTAACTACATATTGTCTATACAATTTATTAATTGTCTGATAAGGTTTAGTGCTTGTTGATTTTGATTATTCATTGGGCTTTTGTTTTGTACCAATATTTTAGAAATTTTATTAATTCGTCAATAAATTTCATTTGTTTTATTATTACTATCTCACTTGATCTAGTGTCTAAATTAAATCTTTCTCTTTCTTCTTGCATTAAGTCTAATTCTAGATTTCTTATATGGTTTTTACTGTTTTTAATTCTTTGTATTAATTCCTTTATTTCTATTTTTTGTTCTACCTTTAATTCATATAAAGCATCAACTATTTTAGTTTTAGGGTCCATTTTTTATTTGATCATTGGCTCTGATACTATTTCTTTTGGGCTGTTTTTAGCAAAAATTACAAAATTACATATTAAAATTACAGATTTAATAATTTAAACAAAATTGACTTCTTTAGGTTTATTTCTTATGATTTAGTATGTGGCTTGTTTACTAGCAGTACAAACAGATCTAGTCCCCATTCGGGTTGACCATCGAAATTTACGTCGCTAGATTCCCGCATATATACCCATATTATCATTCTCAGAATTATATTCAGAAATTAATGGTTGTGAATCTTGTTCTAAATAATTTTTAATTGTGTCTATGGTTTCGTCTATAGTTAATATTATTATATTATGCTTCATGTTATCATTTTCAATTTTTCCAATTATTATTTTTTCTATTTCAGGAGGTAATCCTATGGATTTTATAGCTAATAAATCTTGTATTCTAACAAGATCATGTTTAAAAAACATATAAGAACTTTGTTTATGTGATCCAAGATTATAATGTATTATCATACTATAGTCGTTATAGGTTATTCGTGTAGTATGGTTTATCATTATTTCTTTTGAATTTCCTAAGTAATATTGATTCATTTTTTATAAATATATCATGCAAAAATTTAACCACAAAATTTAGAATAAAAATTCCTCCTTCTCCTCTTATCAATAAGTCCAGTACCAACAACAATCTACACCAACAGAGAAGAGCTTAGAATTATTACCTAGAAGTTAATCATTTTCTCTGTTCCGTTTAGTTTGCTTCCAATGACCTTCAACCTATAAGTCCTTTCTCCCTTCAACGGCCACTTGCCTAACACGGGAATAGCGGACACAAGCGGCTTCACTGTTTGGATTTAGACCTTCTGTAACAAAGATTCTAGACTTGTTCCTAGGTTTCTTTACTCTTTCTGATTTGTTTATTGTTTTATGGTTATCTAGATTTTGATAAGGGATTTGGAGATGGGTTTTTATTTTTCCATCTAATTTTGTGAGAGCACTTGATTTGATTAGAGAATTGCTCAAAATACTCAGAAAGATCCAAGGTTAACTAAATCGTTTAAGTCTGCCCTCCAAGGCTTCCTCTTTTGTTTATTTATACTTGTATATTACATCATTGCTTTGATCAGTAAAATTACATCTTTAAAAAAAAAAAAACAAAATATCTACTTTTTATTGTCAAAAGATGTCTTCGTTCTTTGCTGAAAGATATCTTCTTTTCTTGATGATTGTTACACTTATTTGTCTTGTTCCTTCTATTTATTTCCACAAGGGAATCTGTTGTCTGCCACTTGTCTATTTTCACGAGGGAATCTGCTTTTGTCTACCACTTATTTACTTTGAGGGAATCTGCTGTCTGCCATTTTTTTATTTTAGTTCCATGAGTTGGCATGCCTCTTGTAGTGTTTTATTGCTGGAGGGAAATCTCACAGTACTGATCTCATTTATGAATTCTAATAGTATATTAAAAGGTGTATTACTATCTTCAGCTGTAAGAAGAATAAAATTTTGGAATTTGATGATGGTCCTAAAGTTCCTTTTATACAGATCTTTAGCATTATTCCAAATGGCTTTGATCCCTTTGGCTCTTCTAGTCTGAATCCATTGTCTATTAAAATTTAGAACTTTGGTATATTCCGTTCCAATATCAAGTTGTATTTCTCTTATAACATGTCCTACGGTGATCATGAAAAAGGCTTGGTATTCTATATTGTTAAAATATTCTGGACTAATGGTATAGAACTTTAAATATATTGGCTTTTTTCTAGAAAACTTGGAAATTTCTTTCACTAGGAGATCATCTAGTTTGCATAATTCTTTAAGGTCTATGCTAGGATAAACAAGGTCCAAATATCTATAATGGGCTAATTTTTTTATGAGAATTGGATATGCTCCTTTTATTGCGAGCATTCTTGGGTGCATATTTTTTCCTGGGGCTCTATAGATTGTTTCTTCATGAGCAATTGTATAATATACCCATGTGGTGAATTGTTTATAGTTTTCTTCTTTTTGGTTTAAAGGTTCCTCTTCTGGCTCTTCTTCAAAAGGGTTTTCAAAAAGGTTTCCTATTTTTATAAATTTCTTAGGTGAAGGATTGGAGTATCTAATTGTATTTTTATACTCTTCTCTTCACATAGGTTTATAGGATCACTCAATGGTTCAGATCTTGTGGGATTTTGACTGGGTCCACTACAGCTTCCTATATTTATAGGTTTTAAATCTCTTACAAAATCATTTATGTATGTTTTAAGGAGGTGTATTCCTTTCTCATGAGATTCACAAGAATCTCTTAGATAGTTTATGGCATCGATCATGTCAGACGTCTCTGACTTCAGTCTATTTATCTCTGTGTATATTAGAGATAAGTGTTCATTTGAGTCTAGATTCATGCTCCGAATTCTATGTTCCTGCTTAAGAAATCTGTAAGAAAATTGTTAGATCCTTTTACATGGACAATCTTAAAGTTATAATAAGAAAAATATATTTGCCATCTATGTAATCTTTTGTATTGAGGCTCATTAGGCAAGGTTTTATGTATTAGATGTATTACTTGAGAATTATTTGTTTCTATTGTAAATTTCTTTTGTAATAAGAATAAAGAAAATTTCTTTACTCCTTTGTATATAGCCAATAATTCTTTTGCGTGAACAGGATAATTTATTTGGGCTTGGTTGAATGTTCCGCTGCTATATCTACAAACTTCGTTTATATCTGTTTTTAAAATGGCTCCCCAATGTAAGTTAGAAGCATCTACTTGTATAATTAAATTATTTTTTTCACCTGGTAATCTTAATCTTGGCAAATGTTTACATTCTTCTTTTAAACTTCTTACAGTTTGTGTATGTTCTTCACTCCATGCTTTTGTGTTATTTTTTCTAAGTAATTTTTGTAGTATGATTTTCTTTCTTGATAAATCTTTTATGAATCCTTCTGCAAAGTTTAAACATCTTAAGAATTTTTGTATTTGTTGTTTATTTTCAAGTTTATCAGGGATATCTTTAATCTTCGTTCCTATATGACTTTGTAATTTTATTCCATCTTTATCTAATATCATTCCTAAAAATTCTATTCTTTTGTGGTCTATGACAGCTTTTCTTTCGGATAAGACTATTCCTTCCTTTTTACATATATTAGCAAAATCTTTCAGATGATTTCTATGTTCTTCTAAGGTGTCAGAAGCTATTAAAATATCATCAACATATACTATAATATTTTTATGATTTCTGAATATTGTATCCATTCTATTTTGGAATATTTGAGCTGCATTTTTTAATCCAAAAGGCATTACAATCCATTCATAATGGCCTTGTGGGGTACTAAAGGCTATATAGGGTATGCTCTTTTCCTCCATCTTTATTTGCCAAAACCCTGATTTACAATCAAATTTTGAGTAATAAATTTTTCCTTTTACTAGGTTTATTAATACTTCTTTATTTGGTAGAAAGTATCCATCAAATTTTGTATATTTATTAAGTTCTTTATAATTTATTACCATCCTGGCTTTTCCTCTAACTTGTTCTGACCTTTTTCTTACCATAAATGCTGGGCTATTATGAGGACTATTACTCTTCTTTATTAGTTTTAAATCTAATAATTATTTTATCTGTATTCTAAATTCTTCTTTATCTTTTATAGTGTACATCATAGGTTTTACTCTAATAATTCTATTTTCTATGAGTTCTATCTTAGCTCTATGGTGTTCAGGTTTCCATAAGACTAAAGGATTTTCTTTATATACTTGTTCAAGTTGTTTTTTAATTGTTTCTAATTGTATATTATATATCTGTCCTTTTTATAATAAATAATATTTCTCATATTTATTCTCACCACGTTAGGCTGGCTGAACTCTGTAAGGTTTAAATTCTCGTGGTATTCTAAGTATATGATTACAAATGGTTTTTAGAGTGACCATAAAGGTAGTCTGTTGATAATATTGGAATTGTTGAATAAAAATCATTTCCCAATAGTATATTACAATCCATGTTATCATACTAGTATACTTGTTTTATTTTGACAATTTTACTTCCTAGTAAGATTTCATAGTCTAATAATGATTTATTAACTTGTTATTTATCACCCATAATTCCTATTATTTTTATTTTTCCATTAGGTTCCCATTTTTTTGATAAGAAGGTTTTCATTATTGTTATTTCACTACCAGTATCTATTAAAGCGCATGTGTCTATATTTTTTTCTATTATATTTACTTGGATATATAAGGCTACATGATATTGTATAAAGGCTTTATTTAACATGTTTCACAAAATATCTTTTGCCCTTCTATTTGCATGGTTATTTTATGTTTTTCTATCTTATAATACTCTAGGCTATTTAGAAAATTATTTCCTAGTATAATATGTTTATCCGGATCTGTATTCATGGATGAATCTATGAAACAGGGAACTATTACTCTAAATCCTTCTATTATAATGGGTACTTTAACTTCTCTTTTATAGAAATGTTTATTTCCATTAAAGTCAGTATATTCATAAGGTATCTCTTTTTCTTTTTCTACTAATCCCTTGTTTTTTGTAAGATTAATATAATTATGACTGGTCCCTGTGTCTATGCATATAGGTACCTCGGTTATATAATCTATTCTATTAAAATATTGTCCTTTTATTTTTATTATATTATTATTATTTAATGCTTTGTCTATACTTAATCTTCTAGATGAGCTTCCTCTTAAAAGAGTTTTTCCTGCAAAACTTATAGGTATAATTGAATTCTCATTCTCTTTGTTTATAAATTCCTTTTTATCATTTAGTGTTAATTCATAGTTTATAGGGATTTTATATTCATTAATAGATGGTTCTATAAGAGTTGCTACTTCTTCATATTCTTTATTTATTTCTATGTAAGGTTTATTCCCATAAACTTCTCCATAATTAGAATTACAAAAACTGTATAAAGCGGAATAGTGTATTGTCATTAACCTATTTCCTTCTTTCATTAAGTTTTTCTTTAATAGTTTGAAATGCAAACTTAAGGTTTCATCTATATTTTTGTCTTTTATATAGATGCAATATTAGTTTTGTGTAGCATAAATTTCCTTCTATTGTTCCTAGAAGTCCAATTTGAGGATTATAAAATCTTTGGTCATGTAATGATAGGACTATAGGGCTATCTTTTCCTTCTTTAAATGAAGATTTTACTAATATTTGTATTTCAGCAAGATAGACATATTGTATTTTCTTTCTAGTTTCTTCATTTTTTATTTTCCTTAATGCTAATTCTATAGTTCTTTTGTTTATAAGACTAAATCTTATATTTCCTTCTGCTTGTGTAACTGTTATTGTTTTTTCTTGCTCATAATATTCATGTAGTACTATTATTTTTCTCTTAAACATATTCCTTAGTTTATGTAATATCCCATATTCCTTATTATATTTTTCTTTATTAAATGTAGCTACTAGGTTATATCCTCATGTATTTTCTTCTTGCTCTATTTCATCAATCTCTTCTAATTCTTCTTTTTTTATTTCTATCGTATCGTTTTTATTCAGACTCGTCATCTGTTAGTATTTGAGACATAAATATTTCTTCTCCTTTATAATCGTTATTATCCAAATCTATTTCTGTTAATTCTTATCTTATATTTTCAAAGTCTTTTTTTAATATTCTCACTTTTTTCTTAATATATTCTGTACTTAAATGTCCCATTTCTCTACAATTTCAACATTTACATCTAATTTTATCTTTATTTTTTTATTTTTTATATTTTCTTTTTATAAAATTTTCTTCCTGATTTTTTATATTTTCTTTATATTTATTCTTCTGGTCGTATGTTACGCTGTCTGTAACATAAGGATTTCCATAACGTTTATATATTAAATGCGCAAGGGTCAAATCAGCTTTTTATACGTAATATTTAATGTTTCATTTAAAACCTTAACATATTTTCAACGCCCAAAAAACACAAATTTTTGTATATGAGCGCATTCGCGGACTTTAATTCTCAACGGGTAGGTGTACAGCACGGCAGAGAAATAAAATTAATTTATAAATTCATGAAAGATCAGGGTCACGAACAAGGGGGAAAAGTGCAAATAATTTTTCACTTTCTTTGGCTTGTATCCTATGAAAGCATTAAATCAACAAAAACAAAGATGTTGCCATAATCACTCGTGTCTTTTTCCTACGAGTAAACCTAGCTCTACTGCCCCCATAGGCCACGTGTACAAGTCCTGATACCTCCTTAATGCACCCTGGGGCCGGTTCATTTCCTTTTAATTTAATTTTTTTAATTTGTTTTATTCAAAAAGAATAAAATCCGCATTCCTCCGCGTCAACAATTCAACGGCAGCCCTAAACGCAGAGACGTTACAGCTTTGAAGAAAGCATTCATTCAATTCACGGAACTCAATTATGAACGGGCAAGTTACTTTTAACGTAACTTACAGCTGTCAATTTGATGGATGATGTTGATTTAAAAGTAATAATAATAATAATAACAGCTGAATTGGTTGAAATTATGGATAATTGAGTGATGCAAACTGTAACTTAAGGAGATCACAAAGAGAAGATAGTGAGAAAGGCCGAACTACTTTCATTTCATGTAGTGAACAATTTTTGTAAGCTTTGATTATTCCAGTCTTTGTAAAGGGGACCCCATGGGGATCTTCTTTTTTCACTTAGCTGCCCCGCTCTCTTTCCAAATTTCTATGTATTGGTATTGGATGAACTGCTAGTGTTGAATATACAAAAAGAGATAGAATTGCAAAATTACTAGATCTATCATAAAAGTCTTGGCAATTATCTTGTGTTTCGTCCTGGAATTTATTCGGTAAATATTTAGAGATTAGCTAACTGTATTTTAAGGTCCTGGGGCATAGGCGTATCCAAAATAGGACCAGTTGGGAATTGGGAAAGTACCCCACCTGGCCTTTGAAAATGTTTGAAGGATTATTTTAAAAAAAAAGGAATTTTTTATGATGCAGTGTGTGTTTTTACAGTAGTGATAGTGGAATTAGTGTAGATCCTTAGATTTAGGTGTCTTAATCTCAATAGTTCACTTAATATAATAGATAATTAAACAACTAATTAAAAGGTAGCAGGTAACTTACAGGTTGCTGGTAAATATTTATTTTTCTAATTTTAAATTGATATCAATTTAGGAAAAAGTCATATGCACCCCTAAAGTTTTGCTTAAATGGTCATATAAATCATTTTTGTTTCATAAATGGTAACACAAACCCCCTCAATTTTCATAAATGACTATTATACCTTTTGATTAAAACAACCCAAAAAAATATAGATATATTAATAGGATAAAAATAACAAATAAATATCATGTGATACAAATAAATTATTATAATAAGTATAACTAATAAAATAATGTGTATAATTTTTTTTAATATCAAGCTATTATTCGTCTATTCCAATGAATTTACTAAAGTCTGTTAATCCAAAAATTTACTTTAAGATTGATATTAATATGGGCATAATCAGAAAAAATATTGAAAATAAAACAATATAAATTTTATAAATTATTGTAAATGTTAGGTGTAATAATTTCAATATTCTATATCATACATTGCACTTAAAATGTTAATTTTGTTGAAGTGTTATGTTATTAAAAATTAAACTTTGCATTTATAATGTATTACAACTTTAATGTAAAATGTAATAACAAAATATGAAGACATTTTTGAGTAGTCAAATGTAGTTTCCTTTTACAAAATACCATTATAGAAAGACAATTGGTAACATGTAATAAAAAAGGTATGGGAAAAAGTTAGTAAAAGTGATTTTTCTTGTAGTTATTAAAACACATAAATTGATATATAGGCATATAGACACATGCACACACGTATATATATTGAGTACTTTTATCTACCCCGATATATTAATAGAGGAGAAGTTAAAGTCATAATTACCCGGATGTATTGTGAGTTAATATATAAAATATAAATATTAGTAAAAATTCATTTATAGACTAATGAAGTAAACCATATTTTATTTCCTTTTGATACATTAATCTAAGGTCAAATGAGATATATTACATGATATTTTATATAGTAGTCTAATTTTTAATATTTGCATATAGTTTTGTAAGCTAGTAAGCCAATGAAATATACCACATGGGAAATTGAAAGACTATTATTTATATTTCACCATTGGACAAATATATATCTTTTGATATTCTTCCATGGCCATATAACAGAATAAAAAAAAAAAAATCTCACAGTAGAGACTAAATTCGTTTGCATGCTTTCAAAATAGATTTTGTTGTTGTTGTTATTATTATTATTATTATTATTATTATTATTATAGTTATTAAAATTTCTTATTTTTATTATTTTTATTGTTATTCTTTATTATTATTACTATCATTAACGTCATCATTATTATTATTATTATTATTACAGTAATTAAGTCATTATTATTTTTATTATTTAAAATATTTTTTTATTATTAAAATTTATTAATTTGTCGTTTTAATTAATATTATTGTCATTATTATTATTTTTCCTTAATTGAGGCACTAAAAATATTTTTATTATATTTTTATTTTTATTATCATATTATTTTATTATATCATATCATATTTATATATTAATAGCTAACATAAAATAATAATTTAATATAATTAATAATAAATGTAAATAATTTCAGTTTAATATTAATATAAAATTAATATAGTACAATGTAATATCAAGCATTGTACAATATTATTCTAACATCTTTTGTAATGGTTGATTAGCCGTCACAAAAAAGTTTAGGCTATCAGCCTATTACAATAAAAATTAAGCAACCACATTATATTTAAAATAGCATTTAGAAACTAATAAATTTACTATTCAATTATTTTTAAGCAAGAATAAATTATAAATTATTATTACAACAAGATTCACAGGCCCAAATGTCTAGAAAAAATGGATAATTCTCAAGAAACGTATAGCTCAATAGCTTTTGAACTATTCTTAAAAATAAACAAATAAATAAACTAATTTCCTTTTATATTATTCTTTATTTATCTTTCTATGACTTTGTTGAGCTACATTTAGAAATTAAAAAAAAAATGGCTCCATTATATTTCAAGAGTAATATTAGATTTTTAGAAGCAAACTAATATATTGTATGCACAAACAAATTAATATGTGAACTGCCCGAAGGGCGTGGTTGGGTTGATTAGCAGTGAAGCTGTCGCCTTATAAACTTAGGTTTGATTTTGGGAATGGTAAGGGGGGTAAAAATTATATTTGGACTTGCCCACCCCCCTTACCTTTTAAAATAAATTTAAAAAAAAAAGAATTAATATGTGAACTAATACAAAAAATAAAAATGTAGTAAAAAGTAAAGTTTTGTCTTAAAACCGATTGTGTTGAATATATAAAAGAGATATTTGTCTTAAAAACTTTCCTTACACATTTAATTCTATTGTAATCCCACCAAGCCCATGTACGACAAAAAAGAAAAAAAGGAGGTGCTCTAGTTAGACCAACTTCATGTCTACGTCCTTGTCTCGGGGTGTTTGTTTCTTAGGAAAATAGATTATCAAAACTCAACAATGATTAAACAAAATTACGAAAAATAGGATATTTATTTAAAAAAAATGATATTTTCTATATATTATAACTAGTACTGATAACTAATGTGAATGTAAGATGCAAGTAATATTTAAAAGAAATATAAATAAAGTGTTGGGTGAAGTTTCCTACGTAAAAGACAAATGGGGTAAAGTTGCATCACCCAACAACAAAGAATTCGCCACTATGAAGATGAAAGTTGCGTCCTACAACACTGAATTTGCTAGCCAATCAGTAAATAGAAGATTTGTTAAGGCGTGTAAGAGCATTTATCTTTTGAGAGACCAAATCTCTTACCCTCAATTGAACACTTTTAAATACAAGTAAGACAAATAAAATGGTTTGATTTTCATAGCACAATCAATAAAAGCAAATAATGGAGCGACATGGTTGCTCAACGTTGAAGACCTTTGGTTCTTCGGTAGTATGCACTGTAGAATAAAGTGAGTAAAAGCATATATTTGATTTGACACTATTGCTCTTAGAAAAAAAAAACAATCAAGCTGTAAGTGTGGAGACAAACAATACCGCCAAATAAAGTCGCGTCGGTTGATTTGTGGTGGTGCCTGCATCGCTGCCCGGGATTGTGACAAGGCAGAAACTTATATTGGTTCAGACGCACATGCCATTTGGGATGAGGGTCCTACGCCTGAAACCATCAATTTTAATAATAGATTGTTTAAAAGGGAGTATATATGTTTCCTTCGTGGTAAATGTTATATTTATTATTTATATTTTTAATTAAGTTTTTGATTATCTATTTCATCGCTCTCTTCAAGAGATAATACATAAAATTAATTTTTTTTTTCATTTACTATTCTACTTCTCTTTAAAGGGTTTTATAATATTTGTGAATAGTTTGGCACTCCATTTAAGAGAAGATAAAAATAATTAGTCTTATATAATTACTAAAAGAACGTTTTTATTTTTTTTTCTAATCCCAATGATTTGTGTCAAATTTTAATTTTAATCTTAAAATATCATATTTTAAATGACTATGTTATTCTTATTTTCACAATTAATTTTATTATTAGTTAATACGCAGGATAAAATAAATAATTATAATTTAATAAAGATGTGAGCAGTAAATGTTACATGTGAAACATACACTCTCCCTTTCAAAAACCATAAAAGATAAACAATTAACAGGGCTCAGCGGTCAACGACAACCTGTCGTCAACTCGTTTTTAAATAGAAGGCCAAGCCGCCTCCGTTGATCACACTCAAACTCACACAGGCTGGCCTGGTCTGTTAATTAATCTCGAGTTGAATTTCAAACCTCAAAATCAATCGATGGCTGACAGTAAAGGAGCAGGTGTGTGGAATGGTACGGAGTTCAGGATTCATCTTGGGGGGAGGAAGATTGATGAGGTGGATGTTAGGGTTGCACGCAAGAAGGAGGTCATAATAAGCGAGCGTGGCAGCGGGAGTCTGATTGCACGTTCCAAGTTGCCAAGAAAGGCGGATACTGGCTTTGCTCGTGTGATGGAGGATGGGTTTCTCGTTGTTATTTTCGATGGATTGAGCTTCGGCAGAAAGATCTGGAAAGCTTTGCTTGGCGGAGCGATTCTTGCTGGTGCCATTTTGGGTTGCGTATCTGATGTAGATGGTTTCACGGACCGCCACCGCAGTTCAGATGAGCAGACAAATGGCTGACCAGAAAATTGTCGGCCAGTATTACGGAGTGCCACCGCAGTTGAGTGCGTACGTAGGAGGAGGAGAAAAAAAAATTGATCTGCGCTCATTTCTTTTGCCTCGTGTTTATGTAGGATGTTATCTATTTTTGTTTGTTTCAAATATATATATAATGTTGTTATTAACTAGCGTCAAAAACTTGTAGTAGGAGAGGTTATCTGTTCGTAGCCGATTGGGAGAGAAAATTGAGTTCAGCCATAATCTGGGACTCAACCTTCTTCAAGTTAATTGGTTGCCACTGGATTAGGAGACTTTATTTTACTTGTTTAATTAAATAATATTGTTGCTGTTTTGTTTTATTTTCAGATTTAGATTGGGTTGACTGTAACCCAACCAAACCTAAAATTTATTTCAAGTCCAGTTTGTTTTGGGTTGAATCTTTAAACCAATTTAGGTTCAAAATTTGAAATGAATCGGGTTGTAATTTGGTTTAGATAACTAATCAGGTTGTATTTCAGTTAAGGTGGAATAGTCAACGCAATCGGATTAACTAAATAAATTGAAAAAGATGCCAAAAAATTTTGAAAAACCCATATCTAAGGATGGAAAAACCTATATATCGGGATCGTAATGGGTATTGCCTGTAGCGAATTTGTATTTTTATAATTAACACATTTTAATATAACTTTAATAATAAAAATTTGTAAAAAAATTATTAAAACAAAATTATATGTTTGTTGTTAATACCAAACTCACTTTTAACTTGTAAAATTATCCACAACACTCGATTTTTTATGGGTGAATTTACCCATTGTCATTCCTATCCATATCCATCTAACCTTAACACACTAAGTCACAAGCACACACTATCTACTTAGCGATCGCCTCCTTTGCTTCTTTTATTTCTTCATTTCTTCTTCTTCATCTTCTTTTATTCCACACTAGCCTTTTTCTTTTCTTCTTCTTCTTCTTCTTCTTCTTTTCTTCTACTATTGCCAAATATTTCTTCTTCTTCGTCTTCATCTTTTTCTGAACTTGCATTAATTAATTGCTATTTTTGGTTAATTGTTAGCTATTTTTTATGTTAATTATTAACTATATAATTTTTTATATACTAATTAGTTAATTTTTGGATGAGATATGAAAAATTTATTTGTTAATTAGTCAATTTTTGGTGGGATTTGAGAAAGAATAAATCTGTAAAGTTAGGGTTTATAACCAATTGAACCTAAATTTGTAACCCAAACAAAATCGAACCAAACCATGATAACAGAAATACCTTACTATGGGGGAAACTTCAAGCTATTTTGGATACTTTGGTAACCTTTCCAGCATCTTGAAACCTTAGGGAGTCTTAGACGTTCCCTTATTCAGCAAGAATAATTCCTTTGAGGAGGAGTTTTTCTTACTATAATCCTCTCTTAAAGAGTTCTTTTTTCTCTATATCTCTCTTTACTAAGGAGTTCTTCTCTCTTTAAGGCTTCGTCTATTGGTGGGTTCTTATTACTTTGGTGCTTCCTCTATTAGGGAGTTCTTCCCACTTTGGGACTTCCTCTATTATGGAGTTCTTTTCACCTTGGGGCTCATTCTATTACAAAGCTTTTCTCATTTTAAGACAATATTTCTATTAAATAGTTTTTCTCACTTTAGGGCTCCCTCAATGGGGAGTTCTTCTCTTCCATCTGTTAAAGAGTTTTTCTCTCATTTTGGGACTTCCTTTGAGTAGGGCCAGGCAAATTTGGGTTCAAATTAACTCGATCATGTTTTTGGTTAATTGGATTAAAAAAAAAAATCTAAACTCAATTTGAACTTGTAATTCAATCCAATCCCATTTGAATATAGTTTGGATCATATCAAACCATGTCAAAAATTTGTGTCATAATTGGCTTGTGTGTACATTTGTTTATTTGAATTTTTGAATCAAACCTAATTTGATCCAGTTAGGTTAGCCAAAATCTAATGCAATCAAGTTGGAATCTCCACTATCATTTGACCGAATCCTAAATTTTTTCATATCAAATCAGATCGAGTGGGGTTATTGGCCCACCCCTATCTTTGAGTATTCTTCTCATTGTAAGGCTCCCTCTAAGAGTTCTTCTCATTCTAGGGCTCCCTTTGTGAGTTCTTCTCACTATTGAAAGATCACTTTATTAAAAAATTCTTCCTAATATAGGGTCAACTTAGACTTGCATTAAGTTGTTATTATGATCGAATTTCGTCGACTCTTTGCCTAAGCTTCCCTTGTTTTATTTTTTAGGTTGTTGAGCTTCTTGTTCATCTCTTTCGACAATTCCTTTTTGTTAATCTCTTGTTTCAGCTTCTTTATGGTGTTTGAGAGTGAAAAATAAGAAATATAGACTCTTTTGTGAAGAAGTTAAGATCCTTGGGAAGAAAAGTAAAATTTTTTTAAAGAAAGATCATATTATTATAGAGAAATATCATATCTTTATGGAAAAAGGTAAAGTCTGTTTGAAGAAATGAGACATCCTTGTGGAGAAAGGTGGGTGCTTTTGGCAAAAAAGTGGACTATATATATATATTCATTCTCAAAGAAAAGTGGTTTTTGTTTGTAAGAAATATGAACTCTTAATGAGGAAGCTAGTACCATTTATATAGAGAAAACTATAGATGGTCAACTTTTTATTTGATCCCCATAGATTGTGCTAAAATATTTTGATAAAATTCTAGTCAAGCCATTTTCTTGCCCAGAATATTTAAGGATTTTTTTGTTGAAAATGATCTCTCTAGTTTCTTAAAAGGCATGCATGATTTAGAGGGAAATACCTACCTGAAACCTTTAAAAGAAGCAAAGGATGTTACCGATGGTGTAGCAATGTCCGCCACCAGCCAAGTCAATATATAATGGATAAGGTGTTGGGTTTCTATGAAACTCCAACTATAAACATGAAGAAAAAAGTAAAAATATGAAAAGAGACCTCTTTATAATGAGATAGACTTAACTTTATATAATGAAGTGCCTCTAAGAGTGTCTTTGGTCCTTAATAGATACATGGCGAGCCTTGGTTGACTATTTCTCTCCTTAATTAGAGGCCTTTTAGTAATATTATTATGAAATTCAAATATAACAGGTTCTCCCTAGGCTAGGTTTGACACGTGATGTTCTTTAAGTAGAGAGTGCTATTTAGATCATATGATAGTCTTTTTGAGCCGTCATGTGTAGATATGCTTGTTAAGGAGTGGTCTTCTTGGATAGCCCTTTGTAATGGTTATTTATGGCTCCTTCTAATAGAGCCGAACTATCTCAATGATAGGATCTTCATATTAATGTGGCCAAATATTTAAAGATGTCTTATCACTATTGTTGTGGTTCCTGTGTGACATGTGGCAATGCTTGGGCATAAGTAGGAGACATTCTTTTTTTTAAAAAAGATTTTAGGGTGGTCCTATTATATTATTTTTCCTATAATGCCCCTAACCTTTCAACTCTCATCTTAGGCTCAAGAGCTTGATAGCCAAAACACCCTCTTGAACATGCTCATCCTCTCAATGCCCTATTCAAATTTTTCCACTAACACTTATCAACCTATTTTACTCCAATTTTGCTTAACACAACTAATTATGGATGGCCCAATCCCATGATATAACATACTTTGTGTACATGACTTCATTTATTAAAATAGAATTACTTAATATTTAACTTTTATTTATGACGTCTCTGTCATCAATTATTTACATTTATGTACATGACATTAATTAATTTTATTATTAGTTATTAATATATACTCAATTGATAGATGATAAATAATATGCCACATCAATTGGGATATTATTACTATTTACATTAGCAAGAAGACAATTTTTTTTTGTGAAGGTAAAAATCTATCTTTAGTTATTTACATGACAATAAATTATCGATGATCCATCGATTAAGATACAAATTAAATATCCCAACTAAATAAATATAGTTTTATTTAATTATATTGGTTTTAATTATAAGAAAGAGTTTCATACCGACTAAATTTGATGATGGTAGAGAATGCGTTCCCTTGTTGCCTTTCAGTTCTTATTGATCATTTTTCAAAATGTCTTCTAGAAAAAATCCTTTTAATACAAGCAACTTGGTATGCAAATATAAAAAATAAAAATAAAAGAGTGGGCAAAACTTAAATAAGTATTTTCACCACTACATCACTTATGATCGCGTTGCTTGTATATGTTGCGATTTTAATACCTTTCCTTAAAGGTTTAATTAGACTTTGCTTCAATGTATTCTTGGGAACCATTTTATACTACTTTTTAAGAAACTTACTCAGAAGATTGGAAAAAGCCCTAGGTGTCTCATGTTATGTCTCACATGATGCATAATTTAACTTGTCCAAGTATTTGCCACCATGGCTAAGTGATAATTGTAGGAATTCAATTTTTTTTTTCAAAAAAAGAAATTGTTATTAGTTTTACAAACATTCTTTAACACAATCATCTATATTTTTTAAAATATAGATTTGAAATTTTACAACATTGTAAACTAATTTTTTAGTTGTTTACAACATCGTAAAAATCTTTTACAACATTGTAAAAGATACATACATTTATAGTATTGCTTTTAGGACTTTTTCCTCATATGCATAATCATACATATGTGAGCACATTAATATTTGGAGAGATATATATCTCTCTATCTCTATCCAAATTTTAGAAGGAGCCTTACACTATATTGGGATTAAATTTTAGTAAAATAAGCCTATTTCATTATCTTTAACTACATTCAGTAGACCCTAATTGTTTAGATCTTGTGATATGAAGCAAAATATAGTTCTTTTATTATTATTATTATTATTATTATTATTATTATTATTATTATTATTATTATTATTATTATTATTATTATTATTATTATTATTATTATTATTATTATTGTAGTAAAAAAAAAACATAAACAGAATAGATTTCGTTTAAGAGAATGCAAGTATTATTTTTATGAGATTTTATGTTCAAGAAATTAATCTAGTTATGTGGTTAGAAGACTCTCTATTTTTTAATATTTTAAAAGAATTATATGTTTGATAATGAATACTTTAAGATTAAAGAAAAAAATGATTAAGAAGAAGACAGAGAGAATAATTTTTTAGAATTTTAAAATTATCATATCTTAATTGGAGCTTATTATGTAAAATTATTGAAATACATTCTAAAATTTGGATAGAGATAGAGAGATATATATCTCTCCAAATATTAATGTGCTCACATATGTCTGATTATGCATATGAGGAAAAAGTCCTAAAAGCAATACTATAAATGTATGTGTCTTTTACAATGTTGTAAAAGATTTTTACAATGTTGTAAACAACTAAAAAATTAGTTTACAATATTATAAAATTTCAAATCTATATTTTAAAAAATATAGATGATTGTGCTAAAGAATGTTTGTAAAACTAATAACAATTTCTTTTTATTCTCTCTATCCAAATAACAAAAGACAAAACTATCTTGCCACTGGTGTACCAAACACCCAATGTTTCCATTTTATTTAAGAGTCCCCATTGTTTTTGGTAAATGATAAAAACAGTAAATTTTAAAAATTTTACATAATAAACCCTAATTAAAATATAATAATTTTAAAATTCTAAAAAATCTATTTGACATTTTCTTCAGCAATCTCTATTGTTTTTAGTGATATTAAAAACTATATATTTCAATAATTTTACATAATAAGCTCCAATTAAGATATGATAATTTTAAAATTCTAAAAAATTATTCTCCCTGTCTTCTTCTTAATCATTTTTTTTCTTTAATCTTAAAGTATTCATTTTCAAACATATAATTCTTTTAAAATATTAAAAAATAGAGAGTCTTCTAACCACATAACTAGATTAATTTCTTGAACACAAAATCTCATAAAAATAATGCTTGCATTCTCTTAAACAAAATCTATTCTGTTTATGTTTTTTTTTTTACTACTATAATAATAATAATAATAATAATAATAATAATAATAATAATAATAATAAAAGAATTATATCTTGCTTTATATCACAAGATCTAAACAATTAGGATCTGTTGAATGTAGTTAAAAATAGTGAAATAGGCTTATTTTACTAAAATTTAATCTCAATATAGTGTTTGGCATGAATAAATAAACTAAGAATAATTCAGGTTGTGCCAACTAAATTATCATATGATGATGATGTTTGTTGCCTTGAGAGGACCCTTCGAATAAATTTTTTAGACTAAATTTATATCTTATGCTAACAACACGAGATAAAAGGATTACGTTGGAAGCCCTAGAAATTATTTAATCTTAATTTTTTTTTAGGTAATTCTTCCTAATCCATTAATTTAAGTTATTATTCATTCTTTACATTTTAAATCAAAGTAATACAATAACTGCTATTCAATTTATTTTTTTCACATTAAATGAATAACTGAAATAACATTTTCTCAAATATTTTCTTAACTCCATATATGTGATAAGGTATAAGTGATTATACATAATTTTAAATTTACATATATAAATTTATTATTTTGAATTTATTATTTATAAACTCTATAATGAAATTTAAATTACTATCCATGCATTTATTTAATATTTATTATTTTTTTTAATATTGTCAAGATTTACATAAAACCTTGTCTATCCTATGTTATACTAAACACAAACAACATTATTATAATTTAATCTAGTTCAATCACCATATATGAAATAGTATTAAATATAATCATATTCTACTTCATCCTATCTTATTATATTTTATCCTGGGCACCAAGCACGTCTTTAGTGTACTTTTGTTAATATGTAGAGGAACTACCATTTCACTAATTTAGTTAATCTTTTCAAAAGTTGATATTGGTAATATTTGCATTCTACTTTCTATATTCTAAACATGATCAAGAAATTCATCGGCGAGTTACTACAAATTCCAATCACCAAAATTTGCATTCCAATCATAGTGCATGGTTTATTTGAGTGACTTAATTGAGAGCAGAAGGAAGCTTTCTACACAAGTTTTGGATTTATGATATGAATTATAAATGAATTTTCTAGTTAAAACCATCTATTAGATTTTAATTTCCTCTACACACCCACCAACTATTATTCCTTTTTTTTTTTTTTTCAGAAGTGGTTAGATCTATAAATTTCTCATTTTTTTTCCTCCATCTTCTTGTTGTTCATTAACTAAGCTTTCCAATATGCGAAAAACTTTCCAATATGCGAAAAAAATAAGGATCATAACATTCATTGAAGTTCAACATTTCCTTTCAAATTCATCTCTCTAGAAGGGAAAAAATTGCAAAAAAAAAAAATTGATTCACAGATTCATCAATGACCACAAAATATTTTCATTTTTCATGTGAATATTACACAAATTAATCATGTAAATAGAGAAATGTAGACACCATAAATGATAAAAATGACTATTGATAAAAAACATAACCAAGGATAAAAGGTAAATTTATTCAAATAAACTATTATATATTCTATTGAAATTATTACCATACTGCCTTAATTTTATAAAGGATTAAGTGGATTAAGGTCTCAAATTTTTATGTGATTTTAAAAAAAAAGATCTTAAATAAAAAGTATGAAAGCAATGAGAGTTATAAGGTTATTTGATGTTGAGCAAGTATATAGATATAAAAGTTATGTTTGATTTATTTAATTAAAATAGTTATTTATCCTTATAAGTAATACTATCTCAAATGGTAAAACATTAAATGGGTTTTTTATTTTTAAAAAACCTATACTAAAAAATGGGATTTTAGCAAATTAAAATAGTCCATCCATATTTTTAATATCTAAATATATTCATTTACCAAATTACCCTTGATCCATATAAAGATCATAAAATATTTTAGTGGACTTATGTGTCAAAATCTTGAAACCTAACATTTTTTTTTATGAAATAGGAGGGACTACAACGTTAGTAACCAAGAAATTATATCCTTACTGTCGAAATAACTTTTGCTGACTCTTGAGTTGAATCTAATGGTTTTGATTAGAAAAAGACAAAAGGATACCAAATCATAGTTGCAAGCTAGCTGGACCTTTAATAAAAATGCATTTATTTATATCAAGCTTTTGCTAGGCTCATTTACGGCTTAGCCAAACAATTACTCAACAAAAACAAAATAATAAGAGCTTTGCCTTTCGTTGCTTACAATCAGGGATGAATTCAAGACTTTTGATCAATGTGAGCTAATTTATAAATTTATTGTCAATATTTGTGTAAATGTCAATGCATATATAAGAGCAAAATAACACATATATCAAGTAACATGACATTAAAGCTCTTAATAAAATTCATGTATTTAATAAACAAATGACAACAACACAACAAATAAACTTTTCACAGAAATAATTAAAGTTGTACCGTAAAAAATTATTTATAAATTTTTTTTCTATTATTGATAGAGAAGGTAAAATATTGAATGATTCAATAGAATGAAAAGTAAAGAAGCATGTATAAAATTGAAGGAAATAAACCATAAAATAAAGGTTCATTGTTAATTAATTGTTACTATATGTCATTTTGTAACTTTGTTAGAGAATCATTTTGTAACTTTCTAATGCTAATGATGATTTCATAATATATTTGACATACTTTTTTCAATTAGACCAAACAATAACATTTTTTTTTATGACTAGTTAAAGTAGTAGTAACATTTTAGCCTCTGGGGGTTTAAATTTATTATATATATATATATATATATATATATATACATACATACATACATATATATCAATCACAATATTATAAAAATTTAGCACGACACTAAATTTGAATCCATTGTTATCACAAATTATAGTAAAAAAACACCTAATATTGGATTAGATCTCTAAAGATACTAAATACCCTACCTGAAGCCCTAGACACACTGTATTTTAAGGATTGCTTGTAAAATTATAATTTAGTTAGAATGCAGACATGCTTGTTGGGATAATAAAACATTTAGTGAAAACTATCACTTATAACTCAGGAATATTCATGTCATATCACCAAGGATCAATAATAAATTATGTGGAAGCGTACCTGAATCCATAACGCTTAATTCCTCTCTAGAATTCTGTGGTTGGCCTTCCAGGTCTACACGTTCTCCTAGAGAGTCCTTTAGTTCTCTCTGCGCTTTCTCTCTGATGATGGGATGTCAGAAAAAATGGAAAGATTTCTCCTTTCTTTGTTCACGTGTGACTTGGGAACCATGACCACTTATATAGACAACAGTTTCCTGTTGTCACTGGGTATTCCTAATTTTGCCCATCATAGAATTAGAATACTATTGGGTCTCCACACATTAAAAGCCCACATCCTATTAAATACATTAAAGCCCATAATACCATAAACCTTAACAGATCACTTTAATTGGGCTTAACCTTATATGACAGTATGCAACACATAATTATTCACATATAAGCCCAACGTTGGATTAAAGATCCAACAATGCTAGATTAAAAAATCCAACAATCTCCCACTTGGGCTATCTGTGTAACCTCATAATTATGTTTTACAAAAATAACCATATGAGCTCAACCTTACTGTCATTACCGAAATGTATCTATAACCAATCTGGTCCATTAATTATACCAATATAGGATCAAAGCGGCCTTCGTTACATCTATCGTAACGTGGCCCTCAATGGTCACTATGCCAATACAACTGAATGACATGGATCATTATATGAATGTGTAGCATGGAAATTTCATGCAAGGTGATCTTAACATGCCTATTTCCAACTAGTCCACCTTAAACCTTATTGAGATCAAAACATACTAAAATCAAAGTATGAACAAACCAAAACATTATTTCTGCAGAAAATAATCTTAAATATCAAAAAAAAAACTGAAATGACCGAGAATGTCTATATTATAAGAGCATCTAAAAGCACAAACTCCCACTAAAACTGAATATCATTAAATAACATAACACCCATACGAGCAGTGTGCTCATGAAACATCTTGGGTGGCAGTCCCTTAGTAAGTGGATCCGTAATCATGAAGTTTGTGCCAATATGCTCTATAGACAACTGTCCACTCTGAACTCTTTCTTTAACAACTAAGAACTTGATGTCTATATGCTTCGACTTCATTGAGCTCCTGTTGTTATTAGAATACAGTACTGCTGATTTATTGTCACAAAATAACCTGAGTGGTCTATCAATACCATCTACTATACGCAGCCCCGTGATAAAATTCCGTAGCCATATCCCATGATTAGATGCCTCGTAACATGCTATGAACTCTGCTGCCATCGTGGAAGAGGCTACAAGAGATTGTTTAGCACTCTTCCAAGAAACAACACCTCCTGCTAGCAGATAGATGTAACCCGAAGTGGATTTCATACTATCTTGGCATCCAGCAAAATCAGAGTTAGTATACCCAATGATCTCAAGCTTATCCGACCTCCGATATGTGAGCATGTAGTCTTTTGTTCTTTGCAAATATTGTAAGACCCGTTTGGTTGCTTTCCAATAGTCTACTCCTGGATTACTTAAATATTTGCCCAATATCCCAGTAATGTACGCTATATCCGGTTGCGTACAAACCTGAGCATACATCAGACTTCCTATTGCTGACGCATAAGGAATCTTCTGCATTTCCTTCTTTTCAAAGTCATTCTTAGGACATTGATTGAGACTAAACTTGTCTCCTTTAGCTCCAAAGGTATCACCTGGTTTACAGTCTTGCATGCCATATCTCTTGAGAACTGTTTTGATATAGTTCTTCTGTGACAATCCCAGAATACCCTGAGAGCAATCTCGGTGTATCTGTATGCCTAATACAAAAGAGGCGTCACCAAGATCTTTCATCTCAAAATTCTTAGTTAGAAATCTCTTGGTGTCGTGCAATAAGCCTATATCGCTATTAGCAAGCAAAATGTCATCGACATATAAAACCATAAAAATATACTTACTCCCACAGAACTTATGGTATATACAATCATCGACCAAATCCATCTTGAAACTAAATGAGATGATCACTTGATGAAACTTGAAATACCATTGTCGAGATGTTTGCTTGAGCTCATAAATGGATTTCTTAAGTTTGCAAACCATATTCTTTGGGTCTTTGGACACAAAGTTTTCTAGCTGCACCATATAGATCGTCTCATCAATGTTGCCATTGAGAAACGCTGTCCTTACATCCATCTGATGTAACTCAAGATCGAAATGCGTCACTAATACCATTATAATCCTGAAAGAATGTTTCGAAGAAACCGGAGAAAAAGTCTTTTTATAGTCGATGCCTTCTTTCTGCGTAAAGCCTTTTGCGACAAGACGCGCCTTGTACCTCTCCATATTGCCTTTCGAATCTCTTTTGATCTTAAATATCCATTTGCAACCAATAGGCTTCGCACCTTATGGCAATGGAACAAGATCCCATATATCATTGTCTTTCATGGACTTCATCTCCTCATTCATGGCATCAATCTACTTTTGAGAGTTGGAACTTTTCATAGCTTGACAGAAATTGATTGGATCATCTTCCATCACGCCGATGTCTATCTTATGTTCTTGGAGAAATACAATGTAGTCATCTGGCAATGCACTTCTCCTTTTTCTAATAGATCTCTTTAATGGCATAGGTTCTTGAGATGGTAGGGTTTGTTCTTCTGGAACAAATTCTTCTATAGGGGGTTCTCCAATATTGTCTTGATTTGTTGTGTCTTGAACAAAATCAGAAATGAGATCATGATCAATGCCAATAACACCTATGGGAATATCAATATATTCCTCTTCAAAAACAAAGTCCCTAACTGTATCTCCCCTCGCAAACTCGACATCCTCAAAGAACCGAGCATTTCCTGACTCGAAAATCGACTCAGTCGTGGGATCATAAAACTTGTATCCCATGGATCGTTCTAAGTATTCAATAAAATAGCAATTTACCGTTCTTGGGTTTAGTTTCTTCTCATTAGTCCTATAAGGCCTTACCTCAGCTGGACATCCTCAAACATGTAAGTGCTTGAGACTAGGCTTTTTACTTGTCCAAAGCTCATAAGGGGTTTTGGCAATCGCTTTAGTTGGAACCCTATTAAGGATATACGCTATAGTCTTAAGCGCTTCTCCCCAGAGTGATTCTGGTAAGGTAGAATGAGAAATCATACTCCTCACCATGTCCGTAAGCGTCCTATTTCGTCTTTCAGCAACACCATTCATAGTGGGTGAACCCGGCATAGTGTATTGTGAGACGATACCGCATTCCTCTAGGAATTTCGCAAATGGTCCTGGACGTTGTTCACCTGAACCATCATATCTACCATAGTATTCACCACCACGGTTAGATCTAACGCTTTTGATTCTTTTGCCAAGTTGGTTCTCAACTTCAGCCTTAAAGTTTTTTTAACATATCCAAAGATTGTGCCTTTTCATGGAGGAGATATATATAGCCATATCTAGAAAAATCGTCTATGAATGTCATAAAATATTGTTGACTGTTCTAAACAGGTGCAGGGAATGACCCACAAATGTCTGTATGTATGAGTTCTAAGACATCCAAACTCCTATTAGCTTCAAATATCCTTTTATTGGTTTGTTTCCCCTTAATGCAGTTAACACAGATGTCAAAATCTGTGAAATTTACAGGGTCGAGAATTGCGTCTGACACAAGTCTCTCTATTTACCGTTTGGAGATATGACCCAATCTCCTATGCCATAACGCAGTTGAATTTTCATTGGTTAACTTTCTCTTTAAACCTCGTGTACTTGATTGCAGGGATTCATTAAATGAATCAATTATATCAAGCATATAAAGATTATCATCACTTGTCAAAGAATCAGAACCAACTGGTTTTGAATCATGAAACAAACTAAATTTTTTATTTCCGAATGAACAAGAATAACCAAATTTGTCCAAAGCGAAAATAGAAATCTAATTCCGCCTAAAAGACGAAACAATAAATGTTTTATCAAGATCCAAATAAAATCCAGTTTTTAATAATAATTTAAATTTTCCAATTACTTCAACTTCAACTGTCTTGCCATCGCCTACATAAATGTATCTTTCACCATCATTGGGTTTTTGGCAATTGAGACAACCTTGCATAGACACACTGATATGAGTGGTTGCACCAGAATCTATCCACCATGTGTGTCTAGGTACCGAAGTTAAATTAACCTCTGAACAAACCATGCAATGACTTTCAACTCCGCAAAAGAAACAACTAGTATCGACTATATCATTTAATTTCTTCTGTTGTTTCTTTTGAGGTAGTGATTTTGCAGCTCTCTTATCCTTATTCCTTTTGTTGCCCTTGTCCTTACCCTCATACCTTATCGAAATTAAGCTTGTCAAGAGCGTACCAATTTTAACCTTTTCATTCTTGACAAAACTCTGTTCAATTTCTGTAAGGAACTTCTTAGTTGTAATTGCCTTTTCAGACATTGAGCCTTTGAATGATTCTGGAATGGTCTTCTTCATGATCATGATACACATGCGATTTGATCTCTCACACCTTTCCATTTTCCTTTTATCATCAGGGGTACTATCATCTGTAAAAGGTGGGGGAGAATCAACATTTAATGCAAGATCAAGATCCATGACTCCAAGAACTATCAATAGATTCTCGTGCCACGATTTGAAGTTAGAGCCATTTAGCATAGGAATAGAATTGATGTTGGCAGTAATATTAGCAGCTGCCATAACTGAATCCAGAACAACAAACAAGCAGAACAAGCTTATATTAGTCTTAAAATAAAAATAAATTCAAATAAAGGGTAACCTCATCTCAAGATACCGGACACTCCATTAATATTCTATCTTTGGACAAAATATTAATTTGTAAGTGATATCTTGGTGCAGTAATTAAACACTGATAATAAGAACATGTCAAACAATGAATCTTTCTTTGAGCCGATTTATTGTTCACATGTAAAAACTGAATAATCATCACGTGTTTATTACCACAAGTGCACATATAATTCTATTAAATATGGATCTTCCTTTGGGCCGATCAATATTTGCAAGAATTATATATACCAAACCGTTTGTATTATAAAATAAATTAATTTTCACAAGAGATGTCACTTTGGTGACATGTTGCTTCAATTAATTCATCTCAAAATACATATAAACCAACCAATATTTAAATTTAAAATTGCAATAACAAAACCTTAAAAAAAAAAATTTTGGTCAACCGCCAGTCAACGGTCAGAGTTTGACCAGTCAACGGTCAATGGTTGACTGGTCAAACTCTGACCGATTCTAAACTGGACCGGTTCGGGTCAATTGACCCGACCGGTCCCAAATCAAAAACCCTAAAATTTTTTCTTTTTTTTTCTTTAAGCGGCGGCTATGGTCGACGCTTCTTCTTTGTCTGCCGCGGCCAAAAGGCTGCGGCTTACCTAGATGGCCTCGCCTTTCTCGGCCGAAAGCCACCCACGGAGTCTTTTTTTTTTTTTTTTGAAGCGACGGCTTAATGCTGTCAGCCGCAGCCTGGTGGCCGCGGCTTGCTCGACGGCATGGCCTGACAGTCACGCCTCGAGCAGACGCCTCCGGTGGCTGTGCTGCCGATGGCCTGAACGCTTGAAACCTTTTTTTTTTTTTATTCCGAATTTCTTTAATTATCCTTAAACTTAATAATTTTAATTATTCATGTATTACTAAGTTTAAGAACACCAAATCTATCATCATTAAAAAAAAAATTATAATTCGATTCTTAATGATTCAACATGAATATGCTCTAATACCACTTGTTGGGATAATAAAACTTTTAGTGAAAACTATCACTTATAACCCAGGAATATTCATGTCATATCATCAAGGATCAATAATAAATTATGCGGAAGCGCACCTGAATCCATAACGCTTAATTCCTCTCTAGAGTTGTGTAGTTGGCCTTCCAAGTCTACACGTTCTCCTAGAGAGTCCTTTAGTTCTCTCTGCGCTTTCTCTCTGATGATGGGATGTCAGAAAAAATGGAAAGATTTCTCCTTTCTTTGTTCACGTGTGACTTGGGAACCATGACCACTTATATAGACAACAGTTTCCTGTTGTCACACTTTAAGATTCCTAATTTTGCCCATCATAGAATTAGAATACTATTGGGCCTCCACACATTAAAAGCCCACATCCTATTAAATACATTAAAGCCTATAATACCATAAACCTTAACAGATCACTTTGGTGCTTAACTTTAACTTTATATATAATGAACACATAATTATTCACATATAAGCCCAACATTAGATTAAAGATCTAACAATGCTAGATTAAAAAATCCAACAATGCTAATATTTTCTTCGGGTACGTATTTTAAAAATGATCTTATACTTAATATTAATGACGACGCATTGCTTGACATATTTATTTTGCTAAAAATTAGTTTATAGTTTTAAGTGTTATGTGTTACTCATTAATTAGATGATCAATCTCGTAACTTGTAAAATTATTTATCATTTGCTGAATAAACGCCTGATAGCACTTGAAAAATTAACTAAGACATTAGTTGGAAAGTGTAACATTACTCATACTAAATTAAGCCACAGGTAAGATCATAGGATAATACAGACAAATAAAATCAAATCAGCAAGGGAAGATTATCAAACACGACCCTCACTTTAGGAAGAAAATGATGAAAGCGCACAAATCATTGCAACTTAAAATAGATCACACATTTGGCAAAGGACAAATACATCAACCCACCTACGTAAACTCCCATCAATGATATAAGTACACTTTATTCGAATTTGATCATGGTAAAAAATGTGTCGCCTTTCAGATCAGAAAGCTTTCTAGAAAACATCTTTTTCACACAGCTAACTTGGCATCCAAACAGGATCACGTTGCTCGTATACGGTGTCGGGCCTTTTTTGGTACCTTTCCTTGAGGTTTTGTCTCTGCTTTTATGCAAGTTTCCCCCAAGAAACTTGCTCAGGCGATTGAAAGAAGTCAGAGTCATCTCATTTCATGATTCACGCAATGGCAAATTTTAATTTGTACAAGTATTTGCCACCGGGGTTTTAAAGTATTCCAGTTTGCGGGGATTCCAACCACCCACACCCCCCCCCCCCCCCCCCCTCTTTTGATTTATTACAACATTTACGGTTTATTGTAATCTAAAGTTTACTGAGAGTCGAGATGCATACATAAATAAAGTTTAGAGTTGGAGCATGGTTTGGGATTCTATGCCCTCAAGAAGCGCAACCTTATCTCTGTACGCATAAGGAGACATATACACCCCTATTGATATTTATAGAGAGATATCAGATATATCTATCCCTATCTGAATTTTAGGTTTATAAACAACCCCATAAGTGCTCGTCAGTCCTGCCCCTGCAGTCAGTATCCCGAGGGTGAGAGTCCACCAGAGTCTTGTATAACGCCCATAGACTTGAGAGTCCGCCGAAGTCTTCTAGAGCCCATAGACTTGAGACTCCAAATTTCTAACCTTGGAAATATTTACAATGGTGAACTGATGAGTATTCCCAAAACTCAGCAGTAAAAAGAGAATATTTGGATAATCCAGGATGATAATGTATGATCACCTATAAAATCACATTTAACAAGCAGATTAGGATGTTTGTCCTATGCGATTCCGATCCAAGATAATTGGATTTGTCGAGCTAACTATGTACTGGCTCTCTTGATAAATCACTGAAACGTTCTAATTGTAGAATATGAACTTAAAAAAGGAAAAAAAAAAGAAAATATTATAATGGTTGACAAGAACCAACAAGTGTTGGGACGCCCACTGGTAGATTTAGATCTCCAAAGATGCCAAATACCAAACTTAAAGCCCCTGTTTCTCTTTGGCTGTTTGAAAGCAACTGATTCAGTGCCCCTAGTTTTGCTTAAACTGATCATTTCCAATGCTAATAAACATTAAAAAATAAACAGTCAAAGTTTCCCTCTAGTAAAATAAAGCCAATTTGTCATTCATTACATTGACACGATGGGAATTACAAGGGGCTAAGGGGAACTTTTCCTTTAAAAAATAAAAGAAAACCTATCCTTGCTTTAGAAAGTGAACATGATTGACCAATTGATTAGAGAAAATCACATGGTCGGCCATGAATTGAACTTGGACCTGCACTCTTCAAGGTATCCCAAGAATTTTCCTTGCAATGATATGTTAGAACTCAGAATTAACCTTTAACTACCACCAATGCATTAATACCAAAATGGTAAAAACGGAAAAAAGAAAAAATAATAATAATAAGAATGTGAGAGCACTGTCTCTAAGGCTATAAATACCCTCTTTGTTACCCATCTTTATGATCAGACAGAAACATAAAAAAAGATGGAGATCCCTATTCCTGTGATAGATTTTAATGAACTTGAAGGGGAGAATAGGAAGAAAACAATGGCTCGTCTGCATCAAGCTTGCGAGAAATGGGGCTTCTTTCAGGTTAGACGTAGAGGATGATGGTATTATCTTTATTTCAATTGAAATATCTGTGATTTCCACTTCATTGTAACTAATATAAATGCGCTTTAAGCTCTACAGGTTGATAACCATGGGATAGACAAAACGTTGATGGAGAAGGTGAAGCAACTGGTGAACTCACACTACGAGGAAAATTTGAAGGAAGCTTTCTACGATTCGGAGTTGGTTAAAAGCCTGGAAAAGGAAAACAACGACAACATAAGAAACGCAGACTGGGAAAGCACCTTTTTCATATGGCATCGCCCATCCTCTAAAATCAATGACATTAGAAATCTGTCTGAGGATTTCCGGTGAGTCACTCTGATGCTAAATTACTAATGATTCTCTAACATAACTCTTCAAAATAATACGATTGTGAGTACTGAGATACATACAATGCATAATGCAGCAACACAATGGAGGAGTACATAGCTCAACTAATAAAGCTGGCAGAGAAGCTTTCTGAGCTCATGTGTGAGAATCTTGGTTTAGAGAAGAGTTACATAAAGAATGCATTCTCAGGGGAAAAGGGTCCTTCTGTGGGGACAAAAGTAGCAAAATACCCTCAATGTCCTTATCCAGAACTCATCAGAGGACTTCGAGAACACACTGACGCCGGTGGAATCATCCTCTTGCTCCAAGATGACCAAGTTCCAGGTCTTGAATTTTTCAAAGATGGAGAGTGGGTAAAGATCCCTCTGTCCAAAAACAACACCATATTTGTTAACACAGGTGACCAAGTGGAAGTTTTGAGTAATGGGAGGTATCAAAGTGCTTTGCACCGCGTCATGGCTGAAAAGAATGGAAGCAGACTCTCCATTGCAACCTTCTATAATCCTGCTAACGATGCTATTATTTCTCCAGCTACCAAACTCTTATACCCCAGTTACTACAGTTTTCAAGACTACCTGAAGCTTTACAACACCACCAAGTTCTCAGACAAGGCCCCTAGACTTGAATCCATGAAGGAGATTGCCAATGGACGCCAGATTCTCCTTTCATAAAATTATCAACTACTTAAATGATTGCTATGTAAGGGATCATCAGTGTGATGCTGTTATGTTTCTTGCAGAACAATATGTTCTTTACATGCTTAACAAGCATAGAGTTATGTTGTTAAATTCTGAAGGAGATGAAAATGACACTTTCTATTTCCTATGTTTATCATTCATCTATACCGACGAATATATCAATGAGGTTATAAAAATCCACCAGTTTACTTACTTCAATATGAAATCCAATTACCAAAGAGACAACAAATTAAAGGCACAACCAATATATTCATAAAAAAGTTGACCAAATTATGTAAAATATTGTCAAGCATTCTTACCTCAATCAAAGAGGCCAAATAGCCATTTGTTCTATGAATCAAAATTTTCTTTTAACGAGAAGAAGATGCTGAGGCAGGGAGAATGTGAGCGGTGACCGTGTTTGTCTCTGTGTGGTTGTCGGGTTGTGTAAAATTCAAATCATTAGTTAAAAACAGACCTTTTTTTTAAAGTTAATTTTAAATAAAGAAAAAAAGGGAATAGAATCGGTAATCCAAAACCACGAGTCTCCCTGTGCAATGCACTTTCTCGCATTTGATTGTTTAAGTCATACAGGTTTTACCAACCATTGAAGGTAACCCCAAGTATCTCTCATGCCTTGAGACAACTTGAAGCCTTTTCCAAGACATCAAGCTCAGAATCTTAAGCAAAATATCTACTTGGCAGTCAAAACTTTTTTCATCAGGAGGGAAAGAGGTTCTTATCAAAGTAATAGCTCAAGCAATGCCTGCTTATGCTATGAGTGTTTTTAAGCTTCCATCAGGATTGTGTGATGATTTGCAGAAAGCTATAGCTGGATTTTGGTGGAACTCAAAGCCAGATCAGAGATCTATTCACTGGTCTAAATGGAAGAGATTGTGCCAGGCCAAATGCAGAGGGGGGCTGGGTTTCAGAGACCTCAGCAGCTTTAACCAAGCCTTGATTGCCAAACAAGGATGGAGAGTGATTAATAATCCTGATTCCCTAGTTGCGAAGGTCCTGCAGGCAAGATATTTCAAGAACTTCGACTTTTTGCATGCTAACATAAGATCAAAACCTTCTTATATCTGGAGAAGTATCTTGTGGGGAAAGCAAGTAATTTTAAAAGGCCTAAGATGGAGGATTGGGAATGGGCAAAGAGTGCAGATTTATCAAGATTGTTGGCTGCCAAGACCCACCACCTTTAAGCCTATTTGCCGCCAACGATGCCGCAGGAATCCACAGTGTCCGAGCTTATCGATGAAAATAATAACTGGAAAAAAGGGGTGATCCAGCAAGGTTTCTTTAAAGAGGATGCAGACCAAATTATGAAAATTCCCCTCCCGAGACAACCAAGTTGGGATCAGGCTCTATGGCATTTTGATAAGAAAGGGGAGTATACAGTAAAAAGTGGATACCAAGTGGCCTTAAATCTTAAATTTCCAGATCAAGCCAACAGCTCATACAAACAATTATCTCCATGGAAAGCAATTTGGTCTCTAGAGCTTCCAGAAAAGATAAAGATATTCATGTGGAGAGCAACAAGAAATCAGTTACTTACTGCACAAAACCTTTGGAAGAAGAAAATCCTCTCAAGCCCTTGGTGTCAGAGATGTAAAAAAACAGAGGAGTCCACGTACCATGCTCTAGTTAGTTGCAAAAAGTCTAAAAAAGTCTGGAGGATGACCCACCTTGAAGAACAAGTCGAGCTTAGGGAGGGGGGTGATATGTTCAGCTTATTGCTAGAAATGGCAGACAAAAGGAATAAGGCAGATATGAAGCTGATAGTTGCTACATGTTGGGCTATTTGGAATGCGATGAATCTTTTTATCTTTGAAAGTAAGAAGGAAGATTATCAACTATTAGCTGCTAAAGCAAATGCAGTAGTGCATTCTTATAAAAAGATTCAATTGCCGCACCTTCAGACATTCCTAGAGGAAAAGTCTTCAGCAGAGTCATCTTGGAGACCCCCTCCAGCAGGTTGTTTCAAAGTTAATGTGGACGCATCAGTTGGGATTGAACAAAGAAAAGTTGGTTTGGGTGCTGTGATTAGAGATTCTAGAGGTAAAGTGCTAGCAGCAGCCGTGAAACCTTCCTATTTCCATTTGGAGATAGCTTATGCAGAAGCAGAAGCTGCAAGACTTGGTGTTGAAATTGTTGAAAAGTTGGGATGTTGGCCCTTAATCATTGAAACTAATTCTCAAGAGGTTGTAAATCTAGTCTTGAACAAAAAGAGCACAAGAACTGAATTGTTTTGGATCATTTCATATGTGCAAGCTTGTTTTAAGGGGCAGCAACGAATATCAATATAGCATACCCCAAGAGCCAACAATGTAATAGCTCATAATTTAGCTAGATTAGCCTTGGAGCATTCTGAAGTTGTTTTTTGGGTGGATAACATTCCAGCCCACCTCTTGTATTTGTTCTCAAGTTAGTTGCTTTTAAGGGAGACCTTCTTATCAAAAAAAAAAAAAGTCATACAGGTTGAGATATGGAAAACTACAGAAATGAAATTGGAATAAGATTTCCCAAACTGAAGCATTTATGACATACTTATGTCTTAAGAACGTGTCTAGAACCAAAATAAAAAAAAGATCTCCAGTACATCATTAAAAAGAGGCCGGCCACGCTATCCATAAAGTACAGTTACCTAGGGCGAATTATGGGACATTTTGGGAGGTATTTGACCTGGGAAAATTTCAGTTTGCAACAGATTTAGAAATATTCCCCATCACATTCTTAGATTTTTGGAGGTAGCATTTATTATCATTAGCATCTAGGAGGGCAAAGAACACATATATGGCAAGACATACCCCTGATAACTGTAGGAGGGAAAGAAACACATATATAGTAAGACATGCCCATAATAACAGCATCATTAACTCTCTGAGTATTGTGAACATAGTTATCAATCTAAACATATGAAAACCAATATAACTAGTAGTTCTTTGGAGAAACGATCAAGAGTTTCAGCATAACTACTGTTTGCTTCTAGAACAGAACATGTACAGCACCACCCAAGAAATGATCTAAAGTATTTGTCAATATCAACTTTCCAAGTGAAAGCTAACAAGTTGTGCAAATTTGAGTTTTCCCAAAGACTAATTCTTCCACATGGCAAGAAAAAAGACCTGAATTAAATAATGGCTAAAAGTTAGCCAATTTTGATAATATGGATTTGGTGATGATCGTATTTGTGTGCTGAACAGCTTCAACCAGTAGAAGCTTATGTGCAATTAACAAGGGAGCACATTTGTTGACTAAACATAACAAAAAGTTTCCAAATTTCAAAGATTTTGAGAACCTTTCAGCCAATTCCCGGACTCGGTAAACAATATGATCAACAGAATCCTGGGTTAAATGCACATTATGATTCAATATGTTTTGGAACAGCATAAATAACGATTCTGTCCATACAAGTTCATTGGAGATAAGACTTTGGTGGCCTGGAAGACAGATGCATTTCCTTTCAGCTTCTCCTCCAGAAAGAATTTTCTGGCAGAAGGCTGAAACATGAGCTGGGTGCAAGCATTCCCTCACAATCCTTGTCATCATTTCGCATATAGCGTTGTTGATACCCCCTTTCCGCAGAAACAACGGAAACAACAATGAATGCACAGCTGCCCTCTGATGGATCTTGCAGTACTCTATCACTGCATTCATAAGCACACGAGGAGCTGGTTCCTCAAGGACCAATAACTTTGGAAGGACAACCGAACAGAGGACCTGACTTGGCCAAGAAAGTTCGTCTTCGCTTCCATTTGATAAATGTGAAATCAAAACTGAAGCCATCTCATCATCTGCTTTCCAAGGTTCAATCACACCCAAAACAGCAAAAGAATCAACCCCTTTATTTAAACAAAGTTGACACATTTCATTAGCTAAGCTTACAGTTTTAGAACTAGATTCAAAATTCACAATCCGCTCTCTCAAATCTCTGGCGAGTTCTTCAATCTCACTCGATAGAGTCACATCTACAGGACAATCAATTTCAATTTCACTCACTTCATGTTCAACATTCTCTCCAAGATCACTTGACGAATCCTGATCACTGTTATTTTCACAAGAACTGAAAAGCTTTCTCGAATTGAGCTCATCGGGCGATATAGGAAGCCAAGGGAGAAGCAAATCGTCATCATTAGTCACGAAGTCCTGAATCCAACCAGGCAGAGACTCAAACTCTTCAACAACTTTTTGCTCCTCAGACTCCAAGCTCAAACCAGAAGTCCGCTCATTATTTGACTCAGACAATACATCGATCAGATTGCGGGCAGCTCTCTTGGCCCAGAAATCGCTCCCTACATCACCACCATCACTCAATACATCCCTGGCCAGCCTACATAAATCATGCCCATTAAATAACTTATTCTGAAGAGCAAGAAACGATAAGATCCTCGACTGAACAAAACACGGTAGAGTCTGTATAAACATAACCCTGTTATAAATGTAAATCCAAAACAACCCATCAGTCACTCAAAAATTTGTCTCCCCAGCCCTAATCCTAACCAATTTAAGCGAGTTCTGTTTTGGGCTTACGTTTTAGTGGTCGATGAAGAAGATGAATCGTCAACAGTGACATTGCAGGGTTTCGCGAGCATGGCAATGAGCGAGCCTGCAGTGATCGGGCTTGAGGTTGACGATGATGACGTGGCAGTGGCACCGAAAGATTGTTGCAGCCACAGAGATGCTTTCGTTTCTGGTGTTGGGTTGTTAAGAAAAATGTCCATGAGTGAGACCCACGACTCCATTTTTTTTCGGTGTGGGTTGTGACTGAGACTTTTCTGAAAGTGTTTATTTGTTTTAGTGCGAAAAGACGCGGGCAAAAATTTTGTTTCCGTCGGGGGTTGTGTTAAATAAAACTCGCTGCCAAACGGCCCCGGAACATTGGCCAGCATATTCATGCCACGTGGAAACTTCAATCTCTTTCACCAAACGGAGGCGTTTTGGAAATAAACTGCTTTTTGAGAGACGTGTTTTTTCGATCGGCTACGGATCACGAGGCACCGCCACAGGCGATGCCGCGGGCTTTCTAGGTGGTACGTGCACACCATCGTTTGGCTTTGTCTGCATTATTGTTTTGCCTGTTTGTTTATTTTATTTCCATATTTTTAAGTATTTTTTTGAACCGCACAGCCACTCTAACTATTCGAACAAAGGCTAAGTGACTTTAGTGATTTGTAACACTTTACTAATTCTTTTAGTAATTTATTATTTTTTACATAATTAGAATAGTAAAAGAATAATAATCCTTTAATCCTTTATTTATTGATTTATTTATCATAAGAAGTTTCACTTATACGTCCATAGAAAGAGATTTTCGTGTAAAATCATGAGGATGGATATAACAATCAATATTCTAGTGGTACAGTTGCTGTTCCCTTAAAAAAATTGCGACATCACATAATTGCTGTTTGTTGACAATTAATATGCTAATTAATAATCCAATTTCTTTCCCTTTTTTTTTAAATCTTGAAAAAGATATGAAGATCGCATATAAATCAAATTTGTATTTATATTATTTTCACATTTAAATTCACATTTAAAGCTTGAGAAAGAAAATGGAAGGAACGCGACTGAAGATGCACTTCATTAATGGTATGATAGCTGCTCTTTGGTCCATATATATATATATATATATATATATATATATATATATATCACTTTAAAGGAGTATGTTAAATTTAAAATAAAATAAAAACAATTGACAACAATAAAAAAACTTTTTCATGTAAATTAAATAGTAGTATTACACATAAAAAATTATTTATCCCAAAAAATTATTCTAAAGAATATGGCATTCATCAATTAACTAAAAGGACAATACAATTAATTCACTCGGATCTTATAAAAAATTACCAACCAATTAATGAATGACGTATCATTCGGGATAGAATTTGAGATAAAAAATTTTGGATGTTTATCATTACTTATAAATTAAATTTGCTTGACTAATTTTAAATCCTAAATGTACCATTGCATAAGACATTCTTTTATAGTTTGTTGGGATTAATATACCAAGAAATAAACATGTTAAGATATTGTTGTGTCATCTATTGTTGACTATATATTTTTTATAATGATAAAATTTCTAGTAATTTCCAATTTATAAAATTGGAATATAAATTTATACTTTAGTTTGATATATTATTTAAATTTTAATATGGTATGTGTTAATTATTATAGTAATGAAAAAAATAATAAACTTGAATATTACTTGATAGATATCAAATTGAAAACTTAAAAGCATCAACAGCTAGTCACCATCCGTCAATAATCAACTCTAGGGTTGGCAAAATCTGGGTCCGGGTTCGGGTATTACAATGCCTGGACCCTGCCCGAATGCAAATTTTTTTCATATGAGTTGGGTTTTAATCTGGGTACCCAAATTTTATATTTTTTAATATTATAATTTTTTTTTGTAATTTTATAAGTTTTAAATTTATTTTAATGAAATTTGACATAAAATTATAAACTTTAAGCATTTAAAAAAGTTATATTTGTGTAATAAATGAGTTAAATAAATATAAATATTTAAAATAATATGTAGTTTATAATATTTTTTTTAATAAAATCTAGGTTCTGAACCAAATCCTGAGTTTATCAAGTGATTCATAGGACCAGCCCGCCTTCATACCCAGATCGGGTAATCACCCGAGTGTAGGCTGGGCATGTATTTTTGCCACCCGTAGTGAGCACTAGTAGTAAGCTCTAAGGTGGTAGCTTGTGATTGTGAATTATTGGTAGTTGGTACCTTTGGAATTTTGAAATTTAAATATCAACTTAAAATAATATTAAGTACAAAAATAAAATAAATATATTTTTCTATTGTTAAAATAATATCAAAATATAGACTAAACATGACCTATTTTGGGCTACCATAATAAAAATAAAATTTAATCCAGTTTTTTTCTGTCCAAACTAGACCCATGATAGATGGAGGTGCAGGTCAAATACATCACAAAAATAATTTTGTCAAAATACATCATTTTTTTAAAAAGAAAAGTTTGTATGAATAACAACATTTCTTATAAGTTACACCACAGTAAAAGTCAGGAAAAAGACTTCTTTAACCTTCAAAGTGTCTTTTACTCCACTGGTTGAGTCCATTTCACAAATCAATTATCTACGAAAGATAACTAGATCAATGGTAAAAGTAATGCAATAAAATTTTTTTGTAGTAATATTTTATATAGGAATAATTTTTATATAGTTACTAAAATTTTGATCCTAACTTAGACCAATTATTAATAAGAATAAATTTTACATAGTAATAAATTATAGTTTTTCTAGATCTTGACTTAGGAAATTTGCCTTTACCTAATAATAATTATTTGTGTGTGTGTGTATGTTACATTAAAGGTTTAGAATGAAGAAAATATTTTTCTAAAGTTATTTGGGACGATGATTTATTTTTAAAAATTGTTATCAAATCATCTTTGTATAATATTTATAGAATTTACTTCGCTAGAAAAATATTAAAAAAATGCAGACAGCCAAACTTTTAAGATAACTTGCGTATTCCAAACGCTACATGAAAATATATACTTATTTTTCATAACTATATCTATTTCTTTTATTTACTTATACCTTGTACTTGAAAAATTAATTATAAATATCGTGCATAGTTTATTTCTATATAAATTACACTAAGGATAATTAAGTCAAAATACTAATTTTGTGACTATAATCTTCTCATAATAATAAAATTAGTTAGTCCCAATATTATGACTATAAAAACATTTACTATAATAAATTGCTTTATATTATTTTATAATTAAAATTTTGTCTAATAATTTAAGTTTTCTCACAACTTTTTACAACACGCGTACTTAAAATCATATATAATTGTATATGATATTTTTTTTATTTAATAACTACCGATCACAACATTAAATCAACTTATTATTAAATTTCAAGGCCCCTAAGAATTTCTTATCGAATGACAACCTCGTTTATCACTCTTTTGATCGGCCGTGTACTAACTTTTTCTCCCTACTACGAACGCTCGTTTTCCAGCTACAATATCCATTTAGCCAAACGGGGAGTGCTCAGATCTACCTTGTCAGTATATTTTATTTGCCCACAAGCTTCTTTTTCTAAAAACCAACCAAAACTCCATCTTCCACTTTCTAACACTACTTTTAGAGAGCATGGGAGTATCCAACAACATAACAGCAGTCCTAAACTTCATAGCCCTACTATGCTCGATTCCCATAATAGCCTCCGGGATCTGGCTTGCATCCAAGCCAGACAACGAGTGCATCCATCTCTTCCGGTGGCCGGTGGTCCTCCTCGGAGTCCTCGTCCTCTTGGTCTCCCTCTGTGGCTTCGTCGGAGCTTACTGGTACAAGGAGACCCTCTTGGCGTTCTACCTCTGCGTTATGGCCATTCTGATTGTGCTCCTTCTCGTCGTCCTTGTCTTTGCCTTTGTCGTAACCAGGCCTGATGGCAGCTACTATGTCCCCGGCAGAGCGTACAAGGAGTACAGGCTTGACAAGTTTTCCAGTTGGCTTAGAGACCATGTGGTGGATTCTAAGAGTTGGAACAAGATTAGGCCTTGTCTCGCTGATACCGATACTTGTTCCAAGCTTTCCCAGCAATATGTCACCGCTGATCAATTCTTTTCCGCTCACATCTCTCCCCTTCAGGCCAGTGATTAAATCTTGAATTTTTTTTTAAATTCTTAAATTTTTTTATTCTTTTACAATTTAGCCCAATTTTTTTCAGTAGCCTAAAAATTGGCCGATTTTATATCACCCTTCAATTCGAATTAGCAAAAGTAATCTCTCTCTGCATAATATGAATTCCAAACATTCATGATCTGGATGCGAATGTACGGAATTACTTATAATTAGTGAATTATCTCTTCAGAAACTGTGAAAGATATTTCACTAAAAATATTCTTATTATTACCTCTCGACTCTTATTCCCAAAAAGTCGATCCGCTCTAAATAACAAGTTAATCTTGGGGAAATAGTGGCACATTGTTACTGGTCGTTGTGTAAAGAGTTTTAAGGGATATGATTTATATGCTCTGTTTGTGATTTGATAGATACAGATCAGACCATCATCATCTACTGATCTTTCGAACTCACTCGAGCAACCAGGTTGATGTTCCAAATTTTGGACCCACTCCAACCTTAAAATAATTTCCAGGACCTACCATTAAGTTGGTGCTTTTTTTTTTTAATTTGAAGTCAACAAACCTCACATGCTGTATGCCTGTATGTGCCCCTTTTCATGGATCAATATTTTTTGGGTTGTGACTATAGTATATTGGGTACCATACTAGAATATTAAATGCCGTCAGATTCTTAGATTTAATTAATTTGTGTTTAATTTTATAAGTATTTGACAATGTTCAGACTGTAGTACGATATATTTGAAGTTAGGCCCCAGTATTTGGGCTACATTTACAGCACTTGATTTGCTACATAGCTTTAGCTTAAATAGGCATGACTTAATCGACGTGAGCCATCTTTTGTTGTGGGGTATATGTAATTATCTAAGAAGATGAAATTTTTTGTAACCATTATGAACCCCAGGAAAGTTTGTGCCAACAACAGGGCAATAAATCAACACAACTAACTCCATTATTATGAAAGGCTAATGAATTTAGGCCCCAGTTAAAGGTAATCAATCAATCAAGGCCACAATAGCTAGCTTTGTCTTTATTGCAAAAGATAGAAAAAGGGCACGTTATGTTATTGCTGCCAGCCTTGACTTATGTGTAAAGACTTGGTTAGCGGTTTGGTGGTGGGGTGCTTTTATTAAGGTTTTGATTTTTATTTTCTCCCCCCTTTGTATTCTTTACAGTCAGGATGTTGTAAGCCGCCAACAATTTGTGGGTTTAGTTATGTGAACCCAACACTGTGGCTAAACCCAGTGAACCCAACAGGGGACCCAGACTGCTTCTTGTGGAACAATGACCAGAACCAACTCTGCTACAATTGCAGCTCTTGCAAAGCTGGTCTGTTGGGAAACCTGAGAAGCGAATGGAGAAAAGCCAACATAATTCTGATTGTTGCAGTTGTGGTTCTGATTTGGGTCTATCTCATCGCCTGCAGTGCCTTCAAAAATGCCCAAACTGAAGATCTTTTCCGCAGATACAAGCGTGGTTGGACTTAAGCTTTAAACGCTTGTCCAAACGCATCCCACACACCTCTCAGTTATCATAATTTTCATTATTATTCTCTGTGAGAAAAAATGTCGGTATCTGTACATATATTCTCTTGTTCTGCTTTTATCTAGAATGTATGGCACTTGTTTTACTATCTTTTTTAATCAGAACAGAATCTTATCATCTATCCATCAGCTTTTCAACCTGAGATCAGGTTCTTCTATATTTCAACGGCCATTGTAGCTTCTGGGACTCTTTAAGAATATTTTTACCAACTTTACAATTTGTACCTGCGTGTGCAACTGTGCATGCACTCACATGGAGACACTGAGAGTTTCTCGAAAAGTTCCTAAAAGTGTGTTAAAAGTAAAAAGACACCGACGTCACCGACTGAGTAAAGAAACAAGTGCTTTTGGAATTTGGATGTTTCAATTCCCCCATATATGATACAAGTGATTGAATGTGCGTTAGTGGCGGGTGTTTTTTTGTTTTGGGTAATAATTTTTTATTATTGTATGTGCAAACTTCAGGGATTCTCACAATGATGGTATTAAAAAGTGAAAAACGTATCTCCGACAACAGGAAACTTGTGGCTGCCGCACAGTACATGAAACAAGACAAATGATGCAGGGTTCGTTTTTGGTGGACACAAGCCGTCTTGGTCGTTTCAAGACAATAATTGCTTATTAATTATATATGTAATAGGAAAGAATACAAGTTTGTTTGCGCTTGTCAAATTTGAGCTAATTCAAAGCCAATCTACTTAATAATTGTATTAAAATATTAAAATTCTAATCTGACAAAGAAAATAAATAAGTTACATAATAACTTACTTAATATCTATATATTTAATAAGATTTATATTAAATATTTACACGCCATCATATATATATAATTATTTATCGATATTATAAAATATTCACATCACCAAAATATTATACATTTATACTATTTAAGTTCTAATTATATATATGTAAATAATATTATATATTGCTATTATAAAATATACATGTCTACTAATATTTTATATATTTACACAATAAAAGTTCTAAATCTATATGAAATTTATAAATAAAACATCATATATATGTTCATCCTTTTAAAAAAAAGAAGAATCATGTCCAACATTTAAGTTTTGATGCCAAGAATTCAAATTGATTTATAATAGAAAATATAATCATTTTATTATTTATTAAGTAAATAAGTCAAGAACTTAACATTAACTCGACGTGGAAAAAAAATTGTGTCGACTCTAACCATGCCTATTTAATAATTGTGTCAAATTTGATGACTTATAACCGTTTATTCATGTCTTGTTCATGTCAAGTAATCGGATCGTATTAAATTTTGCCAGCTCTACTCCCAAGCCTCTTAGTAATTAGTGCTCACATTAATATAGATGAAAAAATATTATACAAAATTTCTAATCTAACTGTTAATTCTGTTATTCTCCATTGTTCAATTGTACAAGGTATAATAAGATAAGTTTTGCTAGGGCTTGTATTCAGGTGACGAATGGCATTGTCCAGTACTAACAACATTAAAGCAAGTACTAAACATCAAATGCAAAAAATCTAATGTAACATCACCTTTCTGCTGCTTCTTCCACAAACTATTGGCCTTTGAGTTAGTGATATGAGGACGTTGCCAACCCAGGTAATGAGGATGCCAATCCCCAAACTTGTTGACTTAAGCTGTAGATGCCTTTCTAGAGTAAACAACATACATCGGGTCTGAGCGTCCAGGATTGGGAGATATGTCCACAGCCTGCAGAAACAAATTAGAAGACAAGTCTCTCTTTACTGGATGAATGGATTTGCCTCTACCTGGGTAACCCTTATTGCATACATAAGGATGTGTATTCCTGTGCTTAATTTCAAAGTGACATCAAGTACTAAAAGGTGGTGCTTATCATAAAATGTGTCCATCAGTTGACTCCGATAAGAATGGTTAAACTGCTAAAGGATGATAAAGGCGCCTGACAAGATTTTTATTTATTTTCAAAGATATGGTACTCAAACCACTTCGACCATTACGACAAAGATCAATCAAGGCTAGATTTATTGGACAGAGTAAACAGCAAATAATAATGCAAAGGTCCATGCAGCTGCCAATGCCACCATGAAGGCCTAGATGTTTATGCTTATGAACAGGGCATGGTCAAGGTACCATTGTACAAAATGAAAATATGCAACAGCCACTTGATATTACTAAGACAATGTACTTAAGATATCAGTTACCTGAGGAGGTTCATATCCTCCAGCATAATGGAAGTATGCCCCAACTATCATAACATGGTCAGCATCACCCGTTGAAGTCCATATAGAGATTGCTTTTGTCCAAAAACAACGATTGGAGAAGCTGTGGTATAAACACATTCCACAGAGAAGAAATGTTGAATATAGAAATGGAATATTCTCTCTTAGACCAAAAAAAAAAAAGGAAAAGAAAAAAGAGAGACAAAGACTGAGATGAAGTAATTTCAGAGAAATTTTAAATCAAGAAAATTATTTTTCATGCTGATAATCAGGACGTTGCATGTTTGAGGTTGTAAAAATACTTGGAAATATTGATGAAAATTCTTTGCAAAATGAACTTAATGAACATAATTAACTTTATTCAATCAACAAAATTGCTTGGCTAAAAGTCAAGTTAAGAAAGACTCTGCAAAATCACTCTATTTAACGACCAAGGATATGAAAGACAAATTCTTGAAGTCCTTAGGACATCAAAGGATAACATGAAGAAATAGTTGCACATAATCAAAGACTGTAGTTAAGCTTGAAGTAATTCCTTATCATATAAAGCGGACAAAAAGATCACCTTACTATAGCCAATCCACCTGGCTTAAGAACCCGGCACATCTCCTTGAAAACTTCAATAGGCTTTGTCAGATAATCAACACTGACCTGTGAGTTTTGAACTGTACATAAATGAGCATTTTCAACAGATTTATTTGTTGACAAGTACATTACTTATGTGAACTTAGAAAAAGGCTCTGACCAAATTGCCATTAAATATTTGAAAATGTCAATCTTAGTAGTGTAGTTCTGCCTGTGGTTTCCATCACAGAGTTCAATGAGACAAAAGGAAAAGAACATCTCTGAATCTACTAAAATCCCAGAAGGCAATCTACTTCTAGCCATACACACAATATCTATTTCAAAATTTTCACTTTTAAATTACAAAAAGCAGTGCTTCAGATGCTTCACCATAGAATAGATTCACCCATCTCCCGTTCTTTTCCTGTGCACTCTGTGGTTTGAGAAAGAAACTTGAGACATGCAGTTTAGTGCATGGAAGAAGAAAGGGTGCTCGTAGATTAGCTAGTCCTTGCTATCATGAATGAGTTATACACTGGCCTTCCCTTTGGAAATTGCTACAAAAGCACGATTCATAACATCATCCATGATCTTCATTTAAGAATGTTTAAACAAGTCTAAGATCTTTAACAGATCTGACAGGTCCACAAATTATTGTGGTCACTTTCAATACTTTCAAGCCTCAAATTGAGAAATATTCAGCGGTAATCTTCTGCCTGTACAGGTGAGGTGATGTTCTATTCTTGAGAAGGAGCCTATTAAAGTACTGTGTGCACTACTTTTTCAGTTAAGCACAAAAATGTGGGATAAATATATAGATTACAGATTCATTTCTAATATTTCAGTAACAAATTTTCAAATGATATTCTGAAATCATACACTTACTCAAAAGATTTACATGACAATGAACTATTGAAGAGATGGAAAAAGTTCGCATACCACGTTAGTAATGACGTCAAAAGAATTATCTTCAAATGGAAGTTTAGGATTTAAGTTCAAGTCTTGCACAATGTACTCCGTCAGAACCTGAAAAGATGATATTCTTATTATTATGAATCTCTTTTACCTCCCCGATAAAAAAATAACACATACTTTTGCACTTTTCAGAGACCAAAAATGAGCAGAGAAAAGAATAGAAAACCTCACAATAAGTTATAGGAAACTCATACAGGATTGCGTTTGAGTTCCTCTTCATTCATGCCCATCCCAACTATTCGATCTTGCTTGTATCCTGGTGGAAAATGGCTCACCTAAATGTGAAGTCATGAATAAGATTAAGAGTATATAAGTTGCATAACAGAGAGTCACTGAGGTTAAAATCAAGAACGCCTTACCCAACTGCTACACATATCAAGTATGCTTACTCCTGGAGTGTTGGTAGGAGGGAAAACCTCTGAATAATACTTGGAGAGTGCCGCTATTGCTGGATCATCAACATGTGTCACAAAGCGAGGAGTTTCATAAAACAATGAATCTGGACCCCTGAGAATTTCAATTGTTCCGTCTTAGATATGAGAAACACAAACATGCATACAGGCTTAGAATAAAAGATAAAATTGTAACAATTGAAGTGCTAGTATACACAGCAAGAATTTCAGTTAAATTAACGGAGCCTACTCAAGTAAAATCCTTTTCCTGAATGAAGCCTGAACTCAAGAAATTATTCCTAATACATGCAAAACTGGAAGTATAGAGCGTTTACTTGTCAAATCTCTGAAAATCTTCCTCCTTGAAGGGGAATTGCTCCGGCCACTGCACATCCTTCAACACCTGTGAGATCGAAGTGGAAGAAACAATTAAAATAAAGAGAGCCACATTAATCAATCCCACAATATCCCAAGAATCTTTAATAAGTAACTAAAAGTAACATGTCTAACACTAAAAAAATAACTGAGACCATCAAATTCCATCAAGCAAAATTGTTCATTAATTAAAAAAAAAAAAGTGAACTAAATATCTATCCAGATAAAGAATCAGAATCCTTGTCCTCATTCTTGTTTGTCCCATTTGTTCAAAAATAATTCATTTCTCAAACTTTTAAGAGGCAAATAAAGAATTTGAGGCGCAATTTCGGAATCCAAATACATCAAAGCAATATCTCATAATTCATAAAGGCAGGCAGTTAGAAAGTGGAAAGTGAACCTGTTCAACAGCACCCTTTTGCCTTGCAGAGGCAATCAAGGAATTGGCGCCAAGGGTACCAGCCATAGGCATAAACTGAGACCAAAATGCAGCTCCTAGACCCACCACCAGACGGCGAGATGCTTTAAATCTTCTACTGTCGGACTTTTTAGAAACACCAGAAACACAAGATAAACTAGTAGAATAACAAGAACTGACACCAGTTAAAACTAGAGGAAGCCCGCGTTGTTGTTGTTGCTGCAGTGTTAGCCGGTAAAGATTAGCCATCTCTTTATTCAAGTCAATTTCGTAGATATTATTATATATATGCGTTGTTTGCGTATATATGTGGCATGTAATCCACGTGGGTTGCTAACCACCGTACGATCTGACACGATGCACGAGTCTTGCTGTGGCTTAATTTGCTAGAATATATATATATATATGTAGCGATGCACAAATGCTTTACGTGGCTAACAACACTTTTCCGTAAGGGTGAGCAAATATAATCCAATTTAATAAACCCGATTCGACCCAATGCAACTCAATCTTTATTTTGATGGGTTAAGCGAATTATTATTGGTTAATTGAGTCAATTTTTTCAATTATTATAAATTAATTGAACCAAATTTTTTTAATTGAATTGATAATTTGATTGAGTTTGGTAAATTATGATTAACCCATCTAGCCCAACACAGGCTATGCAAATAATAATAATAATGATGATGATGATGATGATATGTTTTTTCTTAATTATAAAATCTTAAAGATCTAAACAGTTAAATTATTTTTTAACTCTTTTTATTTTTTATAGAAGAAACCATTTCATTCTCATATTTGCTTTCTAGACTCTAATTTCAAAACTAAAATTACTCCCTCATATAAATAAATTTATTATCTCATAAGTTAAATTTCGAAATTAAATTGGTTTCAATTTCTTTCCATTTTTTCAGTAAACAATTAACAATATACAATTATATATCACTTTTTTATTGTGTAACCAGACATGATGCTAACTAATTATCTAAAATATTTGAATTTGAAATTTGGGAAAGAGATGTGGGAAGCTAGGAATCTAGAAGCGCATTATCGAATTTTTTTTAATTTGAAGATAATTTGTTTCTTCGCTTTCTTTGTCGGACACTAGATAGGGAGTAAAATTTCCATATTATAATGGAATTATATTTGATTTTAATAAGTTCATTTTAAATTTCATATTTTTTTATTTAATTTTAATTTTGACTTAACCTTCTTTGCGATCAAAACAATTCAATCTAAGATTGATTGGGTTTAATATATTTATTTAATTCGGTTGGGTTTATTTAATTTTAACCCTTCAATAATTGAATTAAATTTTCCCAAATTCTACCCAACCTCAGCCAAACCTCTCCGGCTGCCCTACTTTTCAGAGAAGACAATTGGATAGGGCTTCATTTCAGATCAATTTCGCAACCAATCAATGATGAAGCCCAAACTTCAATCCCGAAGATTCATCCAAAATTCTGTGATGTTGGCCCAACATGGCTCTTTTTTTTTTTTTTTTTTTTACTGTTTATATTCAGCCTTTGATCTTTTTATTTTTACATTGTTTATTCATAAAAATAATTTTAATATCTCTCAAAAAGATTCTTAATTTTTTCTGTTTTTATTTTGGAATTATTTTTCTAAAAAAAAAAATTGATCGTACGCGCCACCTTTGAATGGGATGCTCAAATCTTATAGATTGTTCAAACCTAATACATTTAACTCAAAATGATATTCACCCAACTATGTAGACGGTTTGCTTAAGTCTCATATAATTAATGTCTCTAATATCTCATCAAGGCTTATATCCCACTTTGTTCAATAAGGGTTCACTTAAGTCTTATATAATTAATATTCTAATATCCCCGCCAATGCTTATATACTTAAATCAAGACCAACTCTCAACTAATATAGAAACATCCATAACACTTTCTATCAAAACTTATATCCCGCCTTGTTAAAAAAAAAAAAAAAAGGACTCGTATTCCACTAGTACGCGAATTTGACCATATAAGTTTAGGAAACTCAAGAGTTAAGGGTTGCTCAACCATCAATATATACTTAAACCAAAATCAATTATTAGCCGATGTGATATAATATTCCTAACCAACCCCGCGCTAACACACCAACTACGCCAATTTTTTAATTTTTTTCCCCGACTAAGTGAGACTCGCATGAGGTTAAACGATGAGGTGTGTTGCTCATAAAATTATCGTGCACAAGAACGTGAGCTCGGCTGGAATCCAACGGATCTCTTCTCTCGCGTTAGTTCAACACCGTGTCTCAAAGTAGTAAATAATTTGTGCATGCATGTGCACCTCTACTCTAGACTGTTGTTAGATACCCCCTTTTTTTGGTCATGTGATGTGAGTGAGCGAACTCAAAATGCACCAATAATACCAACATACGCATGCAGCCAATTGACCCCAGTCGATACTCGACAGTAATAGGACTAGCAATTAATAACTTTGAAAAACAACGAAAGAAAACAAATTTTGTCAGCCTAGATTGGTTCGTACGAAGGCGAACAAGCAAGTTCCAAATTTAGTGACGGAGAGGCAGCTAGCTAGCATCAACTCACGACCAGAGAATACTATAAATTAATGCTTGCAAGCTTGCAGGCACTTTAATAAGAATTGGAAGCAGGTGGCGTGAATCCAATGTCAGCATAAGTTGGCGAAAGAGCATATTGGTATTTTTATGTTTCGGTATAGCTGCTGCTGATGCATGTCATGTGAATTTGCGATGATGATGATGAAAGTTTTCATCGTTTCCTTCTCCGTCAAGAATTAATCTTAATAAACAACTAGTGCGAACCCACATCAGAAAAAGGTTTCTTTATCCCTTTCAAGAGTATTATCATCTATTCTAGTTCGGTAAAGTGCAAAGTGGACTGGCAATTTGAAAGGAAAGGGTGAATGCTTTTTGGATAATACAACTTTAGTTGGCACGTATTTGTTTGTCGTCAAAGGCTCAATAATTGCGTTCGAGTTTTCGTTTCCTAATCACAGTTCAAGCCTTTAAGTTACATTTGCATCAACGGTGCTTCATTGCCTGAAAAATGTTGCTCGATTTGATGCCCGAATAGACAAACTCTGAATGACTTTTTCTTATTTGTATTAGATAGCATGCTCAATTGGTAAAATTTTATACGTGATCTAAAAAATCTAGATTTCAAACACCTCTTATATATGTGCTATTTGGGGAGGAAATTAGTTTCTAGTTTTTAATTGGAATCTCTTTAACATTATCTTATTTGTTTTTCTTTGTGATTGGCTATATCTTAGGATAATTATCCACTTAGGGTGTGCTCGGTGTACCACGTTATATTGAACCGTATTAAATTTGTAATAATTTTTATTGTATTGAAACACATTAAATTGATACGGTAACCCACGATTGGTGTAAGGATTGTGTTGTATGTTTTAATATTTTATATTACTATATTATATTAAATTTTAAATTTAATAATAGAAAATTAATTAATCACCGGCAGCCGTCGATCGTCATCGAAAATTTTTAAACATTGTTCATTAAAGTCATATTTCATATCATTAAAATGCTCTTATCGAGCTCTACATAATGGTACTAATATCATCAGAAATAGAACTCTTGTTCGCCGTAAATCCATAGTTAAAGCTTTAAAATCTAGCATTTTGACTGTTTATTTACGACGAATGGAAGCTCCAGTGCTAGAGATATTGATACGATGGTTTAGATCACATAATGGGGATTCTATTGGTATTGATGTTAATGTCAAAAGCTATCAAAAAATAACAACAGGCGGCGGCTAGTGCTAGTTTGCAATGGTCTAGTCACCAGCTACAATTTAAATGTCTATATTTAATAAACACTTAAAATAAATTAAAGAACTAAATTAAAAATTAGGAAAACATATAAATGTGGCAAGACTCACACAAGCCTGGGGAGGAGGAGTGCAAGTTCTTGTAAGCCACCCAAAGTTGTTAATTTTTGACATACCCTTATTTCAAAAGTAATGATAGTCATCCCAACATATAAGTCGTGATTTGAGTCCAAATTAATGTGATATTTATCTATTGAATCACAATTAAGTAATTTTATAAGATATGAAATTTATTATTTAATAAATAAGTGACACTTGGGATTCAGTCCATTCGAACTCAAATATTATGATTCCTACCATTATTGTTATCTCAATTATTTACACCAAAATTGGCGCTGAAAATTTTATGCAACCTTGGTTATAGGTATCATTTAATTATAACACTTACATTAAAACTCGATCTCAATGGTAGCTCTATCTCTAGAAGCCAACCCTTTTAAATGCTTGACTTTGACTCTGTTACTCTTTATAGAAACTGAACTCTTATTCGTATTGTGGTGCTTTGGAAACTTTTATGGCTTGATGGCTTGATGGTCTCAAAGTTTTGTGGTGTGCGTGTTATGGAATAGAATTTTCTTCTGATCTAAACTTTATTTAACTTTTAAAGATTTTCTATCGTGTGCCTTTTAGTAATGATGTATGGGTAAAATTTAATTTTTTATTTTTTTTATTTATTAACTCATAACTCATAATCAAATCAAGATGCTATCCTGATCCACTAGTTATAGGTCGGAGTATGGGGTTTGTTGTATGAATTGAATTTATAATTTTTAATGTCATCACTTTAGTGAAGTGTTTGATGTGTGCTAATACGTGTTTAAAGATGGGTGTTGAATTAAGCAAAATTGTAGTTATTGGTTAATTGCTACTTTTCGTTGCTTTGGTTTCAATAGCATGCAACAATGACAGAAATTAATAAAAAAGCTAATTCGTCAGATTTCTACAAACAATAAGAATAAAATCGTATTTAGTTTTACGATATTATAGCTTAGAAGTTATTTGCGGATATAATAAAAATTATAATAATGAAATATTAGTTATTAGTACGTTATAAGTATAATTTTCAAGTAATAATAAGATAAAAAATAGTAAAAAATTATAGATTTTTTATCATATAAGTTTGTGATCAAATTAACTTAACTTTAAAAAACTATAATAACAAGCATCTATCAAATATCTCAACTACATTACCAAACAGAGCCTAAATTATTAATTTTGCCTTCCATATTGGTTACTATTCAATTGTTATTAATTTTGCCTTTTGTGTAAGGACCTCTAGTCACATTATTATGAAATAATTAACCCCAACTACACTACCAAATATTGCCTAAATTATTAATTTTGCTTTTTATATTGATTACTATTCAATTGTTATTAATTTTGCCTTTCATGTAACGACCTTCAGTTATATTATTATGAAATAATGGAGGAAGGAATGCAAATAATAGCGGTGTTTGCAGATTAGATTTCGCGGATTGGATATGAATTCATATTCGATCCACGATTTTACAGATTATAAATTTTTAATCTAATTCAATCCACGGATCGGTAAAACTCAATCTAAATCTAATTTATACGTCTACGGATCGGATGCGGATTTGACCAAATCCAAATTTAATCCATCATTTTGCAGATTTTTTTGTAGATAAATTTTTTTTTAATTATTTCCAATCTATGAACTAACTAAATAAAAAAATTAATATAAAAATAACTTTACTACCGATCAAATTCAAAATTAAATAAGATTTAAATAAATTAATTGTTTGAATAAAACTAAAAAATGCATTTAAAATTTTAAAGTATAACACACCAAAAAGAAAAAATCGCATTTGTTTAAATCAGTACGTAAAAATTAACTATTTAGGAAGCTATATTTGTTTATTTAATTATTTATTATTTTATATTATTATCGGATAAGATATAATATAGTGTTAATGTAACTATATTTTAACTTATTTATTTATTAATAAGTACTAATGTCATATTTACAAGTTTAATTTTTTAATTAAATAAGTATTTTTTATTTTTTTACAGATTTGTAGATTTTTATGAATTTACAGAAGTCAATTCATATTTAATCCATTAATTGCGGATTTTCAAACTTTCAATCTAATTCAATCTACCAATTCACAAATCGGATTTTTATAGATTAGATGGATTGAGCGGATCATATTGGATTCTAAACATCCCTAGCAAATAAGTCTCATAATGCTTTTATGGAAGCCTTAACCTTACTTCTACGTATTATAAGCGTAAGAGCTCTTCTATTAAACTGAAGGCCTATTCATAGTCAAGTGATGGATTTCAACACTTCTATTAGTTATGTTTATACCCCAAAAAGTTGTTATAGAAAGGTGATATTATGAAAACATAAATTTGTTGGGCTGTATCAAATTATTCTCATGTGAAAGATATTTTTATTAAAAAAAAAAAAGTACATAGAATTTGGCTAAAAGATAAAAAATGAATTCTGATATTTTTTTTTATTTTAAGATATTGGAGTTTATATTTTTTAGTCTTTGAGTGATGTCTAATTTTTAAACTTGTGTAAATATTTATGCTAAAAACTAAACGGGATCGTAACTAATGAGAACCTACTATACACATAGATACAAATTCTAACTCCAAATTTAAAACACGTTACAAAAAACCTTGAAACATCTCACTCAACAATTGAAACATATGATAAACATTACAAAAGAGTTAAAAACCAAGACTTAATTAAACATCTAACACAAAACTTTGAAACATTATTTGTATAGCAGTTAATCCATCTCTTGATGCATGACAGTATAAATTTTGTTTGTCGCGTGGGCAACTCCTAATATCACTTGAAGTGTTTTTTAAAGTGACTATTTCTTTCTAAAGTACTCAAATAATTATATATATATATATATATATATATATATATATATATAATTGCATTTTACATTCATTGATGCAAGGGGGTCATTTGGATTTAATTAAAACATGTTTCTATTCAAATAGACTAGTCTTTTATATTGGATAACTTGACATCTTAGGTCCAATCCTCCCAATAAATGGTATCAAAGTTAGACCTTACTAGTTGGAACATAGTGGTGAAACAATTCAAGTGTGCCTTCTCTTCTCAACAACTACTAGTTTCGTCTAAGAGAGAAAACTATTGAATTGTATGCTACATTGACTAATAAAGGAGAGTCTCTTAAGCTTATAAATATGATAGGTCTCTTTTACCCAATGGACTAATCTTTTAGTTAGTATCAATTTAAATCTCAAAACCGTCTAGACCCAACCCCCAACACTATTTTCTTTTTAACATAAAATTCTTTTTTCTTTTTCAAAAAATAAAACACCATAAATTAACCATCTCTTAAAGGACAAAAATTTGGCCAATTGATGGTTTGTTGTTTTGATAATTATGAGAATAATAGTTTAAATCTCATGTGAGAATCCATATATTTCCTTTTTCAATAATTAATTGAATGGTGATAGATATCTCTTCACTCGTGTGGGTAGAACAAACATCCCTCAATTATTAAGTGGAGGTAGATATCTCCGTCACTCATGTGGGATAGAAAAGATATCTTTTGATTATTAATAAAGATACAGATATTTCCCTCACTCATGAACAAATATTTCTCAATCATAAATAAAGATAGAAATATATGCTGTGCTTTATAAATTTGTTTTAGAAATAAGTCCTAGCGGATGTCTGATATAGATAATATCAATTAGTGTTTAAAAATAAAAAGGTGCAAAAAGGTCCCAAATGCCTTATCATATAATTCAAAAAGCAAAGTGGAACAAAAAGAAATGGTTCAAATCAAATTCCATGAGTTTACCATTTTCCTCATTCATAACAAACAAAGCAAAGAGACAACACCGTCTTTCGTCATCTACTAATGAAATTATTGTGATCATATAAATCTTGCCTCATATAATATAAGGCTAATGATGCCTATGTTTGGTTGCATCTCTCTCACACGGTGAAATTTTTTAGTTGACCGCCCATTATATTCATCTTATCAACAATTTACATGCCAGGAAAGAGAGGGGCAAAAAAGCCCAAAATACTCCTTCCCAAAAGTTCATAATTTCGATAAACATTTGCATGTACTTTAGTGCTAATTCCCAATCAATAGGCCTACCATCTTTCTGAATGAGTAAGTTTATGCTTTCACTCAACTAATCCTTTTTGTCCTTTCACTATTATCGATTGTCAGGAGACTCAATACAGACAATTAGACTGTCTTGATGCACCAAAATTTCCCTTAAATTATATCACTAATCAGCCATAAATAACAAGCATTGACCTGTCTTGTAGTGCATTATGTTAAAATGATTATGCTTCCAAATAACTCCATCATTTTCTTTCTGAATCATCGCCTTTTTTTTTTTTTGCCCTTTTGATAATTCATAAATATAATATTAAATCAGTAATAATCCTAACCAATTTCAAGGATCTATCATGTTAAAAATGAGCATCAAATCTTGCTATAAATAACACCACTTGGGTGCTTTGTTTCGCTCTACTCCCCATCTCCCCATTTTCAGGACACGCGCCCCAAAAGAGTCCCTCAAATCATCATCCAAATCACCAACGGGTCAACCGGAAACCCAAAAAATGGAGCGACCCAGATTCGTAATTGAGGCCGCGGAAGCCGAGTCAATGGCTCGAAAATCAGGGCTCACGGTCCTCCAGCTCCTCCCCACGCTGGTCAAATCCGCCCAAACCCTAGCCCGCCCGCCTATCTCGAACTTCCATGTGGGGGCGGTGGGACTCGGGTCTTCGGGTCGGATCTTCTTGGGAGCCAACGTCGAGTTCCCGGGTCTCCCGCTCCACCAGTCCATCCACGCCGAGCAGTTCCTCATAACCAACCTCACCCTCAATGCGGAGCCCCGGCTCCAGCACTTGGCCGTGTCCGCCGCCCCCTGCGGCCATTGCCGCCAATTCTTACAAGAACTCCGTAACACCTCCGATATTAACATCTGCATCACGTCAATAAATTCAAACGAACGTAAATATCACCCACTGTCACATCTGCTCCCTGACAGATTCGGCCCCAATGATCTTCTAGACAAAGATGTGCCGTTACTGTTAGAGACTCACCACAACGGCATGTCGTTTTATCTCTGTAATGGTCAGACACCTGAAACTGAAAACTCAAACGAGCGCTTGAAGTACGCAGCTTTAGAAGCTGCCAATAAGTCCCATGCGCCGTACAGTAAATGCCCATCTGGGGTGGCCATAATGGATTGCGAAGGAAATATTTATAAAGGCTCTTATATGGAGTCTGCGGCCCATAACCCGAGCTTGGGCCCGGTCCAGGCGGCGTTGGTGGCTTACTTGGCGGCGGTCGGAAGCGGCGGCGACGGGTACGACAGGATTGTGGCGGCGGCGTTGGTCGAGAAGGAAGGTGCTGTTGTGAGGCAAGAACATGCGGCGAGGTTGCTTTTGCAGGTGATTTCACCCAAGTGTGAGTTCAATGTGTTTCATTGTGGGTGTAAAAAATCTTGTTCTTGATTTAGAGTTCATCGTTTGTCGCCCATATTTGTTTGTGTTGGTGATTCCAAATTGTTGATGAAAGATCGATCCTTGAATGAATGGATCAAAATTAGTTGTTGTTATAATATTTTTATTTTCTTTTGATTTCGTGATCAAAGCTTTGTCGATATAAAACTTTTTCTCTGTGATTGACCAACCGTGAATATGTGCCATTTTAACAATTCTATATTGGCTGCTTATTACCAGCATGATTATTTCATGGTAACAGTATTAGTTGAATGTTGAACGAGTACAGGCTCTGTTTTTCCTCTGTTTTGGTGACCTGTACCATTCAAATCAATAGTTTAATTCTGTAGCACATAACGCATAGGATAGTGAAAATCAAGTGCGATTATTGATTCTTTTGTAAAGCTTGCGTTGGTTGGTCCATGCATCGTAAAGAAAACATATTTCTCCCTTCTATCTCTAGGATTGCTATTTAAAGTAGCTTGTAATTGGTCCCATTACCCAGTACCGGCAGTGTTGTTTATTGGTGGCGGATGGTGCAGATTGCTGCTGTGGAGTTGCAGTATTTCAACTTTTTCCTTCAAGACGTTTCGTGTTGATTTTAATTGGTTGTCATTATGATATACATCGATAAAGGTTTAAAGTCTGTCAATTACTTTTCGTTTTAACCTTCTAAAGTGCATAGCAGGTTTAAAGTCAATCTATTACTTTTCGTTTTTAACCTCCCGAGTGCATGACAAGTTTTAGTCAATCAATTACTTTTCGTTTTTAACCTTCTAAAGTGCACCGCACGTTAGCAAATGGCAGCCGCATTTGAAGCAAAACAGGACGACAAAGTATTTGTGGAATGGTTGGTTTAATGATGTCAAATTTAGTGGCTCTGCTGGATGTTAATGAAAAGGCACAAGAGAAGCGAATGGCTCCGTTCTGCAGCAGTCACGTTTCCAACTGCAAGCAGGAAAATGTATTAATGTCCTGCAATCACTAGGACAGCTATTGTCCCTTGTGATAGAAGTAAACAGTTGAGATAGGTTCTGTTCTGGTTGATGCAAGTGGAAACAGTAAACTGATCCTTACATTTGATCTATATTATATGTTTTTAGTGGGTGAGGGTGGCTTCAAAATTTTCGTCCGTTGAAGTAGAAACCTATACAATTTAACCACGATGTTTTCCCCCTGTAAATCTTTTACTTCCCAGATATATAAACGGTGTGTCATTTCTTGAAGATGACTGTTCCTCAGATTTGTAGATTGTCTGGCTTACATTAACATACACTGGATAAAACAAATGCTACCAAATTTTCAAAGTAGGGCATGAGCTTTTCTGCTACAGCTTTTAATGGATGGCTTTTATTGTTAATTCCTCTCTTCGTCTCTGAAATCCAACCAAGCAAGGCTAGCAGTTCATAAATCAAAAGCTTCAGAAAAGAAAAGTTTCAGTTTGTAAACATTACCATAATTCGTGTGTTGTGATGGTGTTTGTCCCTCGTAGGCAAGGCACTAGAACTAATGTTTTCTGTATATGAGAAAAAGAAATGCTGCAGTGGCTTATTGATCAAATGCCACTATGTCAGTCAGCTAGCACGCCATATTCTAATTGTAACGGTAATTGTTGCATTCAAAAGCTCAATTATCCACATTTTAATGAAATAATAGATGAAAACAGACACGAAAGAAGCAGTTACAAAGTGCATTAGGAGGAAGAGGAAGAGGAGAGAGATGCAGCATGCTTTAGAGGCCGAGGCGCAACACGATTACCCTGCAACGATCGGAGCCTCTCTTCATCATTTGCAGAAAACATATCATGAGTACTTCTGAATCCGGCATGAGCCACAATTACCACTGTCCCCATACAAAGACCAATTATGATATTTTTCGTGACATCAGTTAGAAAAAGAAAAGCAATCGTTCCCAGCAACAAAACGGTCATCAGAATTCGATCATCGATCACAAAGCCATAAACCACTAGTCTGTCCCCATCACGTAAGAAATATAGGAATAACCATGCAGCTATCAGGATTATTAAGATGATCAGAGAAACTGGGTTCCAAAACAAGCTGACAAAGATAATTGAAAATATGATAATGGCATAGTTCATGCGATAAAATGCAGCATTTGATTGAATCCTTTCAATGAAGTTAGCGAATGAAGCGGGAAGCTTTATAGAGTGGATTTGTATAAACTCGTTCCATGGTCTTGGCATGCCAAATCCTGATTCGATCAGTCGTTTTACACGAGTGCTTAAAGGTTGGTTCGATAATTCCGGTGTCTCTGCCGGGATAGTTCCATAAGTTGTCATTTCCCGCTGATCAGCATACATGCGCCCACACAAAAAAGACACCCAGAGAGAATCAAAGCAATGCCAAGGAGAAGGGGAGAGAAGAGCGTGTGAAAAATAATGGTCGTTAAGAAGATATGCGTGTTATGATTCCTTGAATTTATTTGGCAAGGTATTACACGTTAATTAGATGATACATTGATGATTTACAGAGCTTGAGATCGAGATTTTAGGTACTGGATTTTCTTCCTCGTCAAAAATAACACATGCCAACTTTAGGATTAGGATGTGTAACCCAACAACAGTACAAGGAAATATACAAACCAAAAGAGTTGAAGAGAACATGTTGCTTCATAAACCAAAATTAAAAAGGGGACAGCAAGTTGTTCCATAATTTTAGGTCCGCCAATGGGATATTAATAGTTTATGAAAGATCTATGAATTTTCAGTATTTAAATGTTTAGGGCATACACCAAACTATTTTTGAGAGAAGCATAAATGGGACATTAACAGCAGTAGGCATTCATAGCATAGCTTGAACCTCACATACAAAAGGGTAAATAGATGAAAAGGAGTAACATCCTTGACATAGATGAAGAACATCAAATTAACCCCCATTACATCTCTCAACAAGTAATTCATCTCACAAAATGAAGCATTCCCCATACAAAGTCAGAGACATCTCTTTGATCTCACAGAACACCAAGGCCTCTCCATATGCTTATATAATCAATTGGGGATGAAGCTTTCTTTTCTTTATTTTTGCCGTTCTCACCAACTATGCATCATTTTGACCTCAAAGTTATTTTTCATCAAGAATAATAGATGATCACTACGTACCACCAAACCAGTAACCTTTGTACAAAAACATAAATAGAAAGGAAGAACCTTCAACACGACTTCAATTCACAGATTTGGCGGCAGCGTATCTCCCTTATAAACCTTCCAGGGCCCACCATAAAATGTTGGTCGCATGAGCGGCACAGCTTCACCAGGGTGATCTTCCCAATACTTCTCCTGGAGAATGAAATAAGCACAATCCTCAGATCATTGATGCATAAGTCAAGCATCCAATTCACATGTATACAACACTCAACTAACTTCAACAATAAAGTATAGTCATGTAAGAACAGAACTTAAGACAAACAAAATCCTAGCAAGCGGATAAGATGATATAGTTCCAAGATGATAGATAAGCAAACCACCACTAACCAGAAATAGAAAGAAAAGTAATTACTTATCTGTTGTTTCATCTTAAACAACCGAAACACCATCAATTCCAAGTCTATGTTAGAAAGGGTTAGTATGAATATGCAAGACTGAAAGTAAAAGAATAAAGAAACAAGAGTTGGAATTGGAATTGACCTTGTAGAGTTGCTCGGTAATAGCAGCGGCGATGACACCAGTATAGAAAGCGGCAACATAGCTAGCGATGAGAGGTGTGAAAGATTTGGGTCTTCTGTAGGGCTCTATCATGTCCCAAATTAGTGTTCTTTCCCACTTTGTGTACACATAGTCCGCGTATTTTCTCCATAAGTAACTCGCCATTTCCAACCTCCCCCTTCGACTTCTGCTGCCACCCACAATGCCCTTGGACGGCCCCTCAATAAACCCTATGTCCCGCCACCGAAGCTACCTACCATATCTCAAGTAAATGAAATTGGATAATTATTTTTTAGCAAATATCAACCAAATCTTCATAACAATTTTCAGCAAAAAAGGCACCAAAAGAATACAATATCTGCCATAAATGAAGCTTCCAATGCCGTTCATGTGAAAAACTTTCAATTAATAACATGATAGATTTTACCAATAGGCTTAATATAGGGAAATTAGCTCAACAAGAGACCAAAACTAATTAACCCAACACATGGAATTATATTAAGTAATTATTTTTTTATTTTTTTCTATTTTTGATTGTTGTTGGGGCGCTTCCAAACAAGATAGTATGAATACCTTTTGAAGGTCAGTGGTGACAGCCGTGAAGCGGTAGCAGCAGCAGCAGCGGGTGTCAATTCACGCTGCAGGATTTCGTTTCGACTTCGGAGCGTTTTTGAGTTCGGTGCTCTCTGTTTTCGTTAGTGTTTCCGGTGTTGCTTTTATATTTTAATTTTATAAAGAAACATCTGGATCCGGATATCGGGAATGACTTGAATCCGCATCCAAATCTGAATCCGATCCGTTTGGCTACTCAAATCTAGCCTGCATTCGTCCGCATCCACCCACAATTCCACATTTGTTATTTATTGCCAGAGCGGAAAAATTCGGATCGGAGTTAAGCTAACCGTATCAAATATATAAAATGCCATGGTTTCTAATCCAATGTACATTACAAGTTGTAGAGTGGGTTAAGACTTAAGTCCCCATAGTACCATGTGCGGATTGACTACTCTATATTTTGTTTGCAGTAGATCCCTCTACCCGGAGTCAATTCTTGAGCTGCTTGCCGTTGATCAAGGCATGCTCAGTCGAATTTTTATTGTATATGAGAAGATTTTTACAATGAAAATCTTCAAAGGTATTTCTAATCTAACCGCAGCACTGGCATGTCTTCTTTAGCTCTTTATATGAATTTGTCCAGCGGGACAAAATGCTCGGAGTTCCCTTTGAGTGGCACTTTAATCAAGTAAATAACAGGTCAGCTGCTTGCCAATAAGTTTTCAATTGTGATAATACTTAGAATTTCATTTCCACGGGGCCCATTTTTCCTTAACTTACATACACCCACAACGAGAAGCTCGAACCATAATGGCAAAGAATGACGCTGAATAGAATGCTTATTGTTCTTTTACAAATAAAAATTCCAATATACAAAATACCAGTGGTAGCTCACCGCATATGCTCTTCGGTCAGTAACATACACAAGCATGCACAATCCCTAGACAAATAAATGCTTAGTCAATTAATAGTCGTATGTTTGACACTTTAACTTGATCCTGCCGGCTTCTCCAATGGAGCAGATATACCTTCAAGACTGAGATCTCCAACTCCCTTTGGAGGGCCAATGCTGCATCGATCTGTGTTGTGCAGTGCTATGGCATCTTTTATTTTTTGAAACTGCAGATAGAATTAAGAACATTGAACCATAACGTAAAAGAAAAAAGATCCGGATTACTGGATTTATACTTAAATCAATATCTGTAGCATAACCAGCAGCATGCCAACCAAGGTCTAAACACATCAAATCACAGTTCTCGTAATTGTTATGTACCAACCATGTATATTCTAGACATCTCTCTCACACACAGTTCTCATAATTTAGCAATGCGGTCCCAAAATAAATATTTCATATCATGAATCTCATTTAAATGAACAAGGTATCGTAGAACACTCAAAGCAAGCTTGTGAATATATTAGGAAAGATTAGTGATAAGAAAGCACTCACCTTAGCAAGTGAACACGAAAATGATTCTAACAGTCCGTGGGCTCCGCGATAAAAGTGGAAATAAGGAAGCACCTTCACATTCAATCTTTTGCACATTGGTTTGTTCTCATCAAAATTGACCTTCAGGAATACAATTTCAGGATGTTCCTCGGCTGTCTTGCAGAGCTGAAAGATTCATTACACGCAAAATCACGGGAATCATCATACTTATTAGAACACGGTATAAGAAACAATGAGAGATGAACAAGTATTAATTTCCTGCAGTTGTCTTAATAAGTAGCAGATCCTGGAACTATTATATGGACACAACTACATACCTGTTCTCAAAGGATTGAGTTTGTTGTGTATCTTTTAAGGTGATTGTACAACATGATAAAATTTTACATTGCTAAGGTACGCATTTTGCAGAGATAATGCTTTACACATAAAACTTGTTTACATTTCTTAACATTTTTCTGCAGAATATATCCTTTCGAAAAAGAGAGAGTGGAGAGACTAAGTACTCCTTTGTATCATGGAAAAATCTTAAAATCAGTAGAAAGTTCTTTTAACATAAATGATTAGAGTAACTAATTTATAAATGAGTCCACTATCATAAATACAAAATGAACAAAAATGTGAGAAATTAACCAAGCATATACCACAAAATGCAAGTCCATTGCCTCACCATGGGCAGTCTCACCATCTCTTTTATATTCAATGACTGCTGTCTTGATAACTTTGGCATGGAAATGAATGCTAAATTTAGAATGCCATTACAACAGCACCACTGCTTAAGTTTATATAGTCTATTTTCTATGCAATGTTTGTCAATATATTTACCAGTTTATGATTCCATGTACACCTTGAAGGTACCAAAGTTACTACGAGAACTAACCCAACTAAAGTTTTACAAGTGCATAGTTCCGTCAATAATGCAAAGTATGCTAATCTAAGCATAAACACTACCATAAAAAACGGCCGACTAACAAAAGACGAGTTACCTTCGGAAATAATGCCCGGCATGAAGCACACCAGGTTCCATAAAATTCAACAATGACTAATCTATCACCAGCTTGACTCAGGGCTTCTAAAAATTCCTGTGTTGAATGAATGTCAATCATATTTGGTGCATTCTTTTCCCACCATTTTGGCTGGTTGGTTTCAGCAAGGGTTGCATGTACCTGATAGTGAAGCACACAAATGATTAGAAAAGAGCCATGGAAAAGAAGAAAGAAAGAAACTATCGACATGTCCCATAAACCAGAAAACTATTAAAACAATTTTTCTTCAGAGTATAAGGAATAGGTGGACAACCCCTCTGCACTTATGGATCAGTAAACTGGCAAGCCCGAGAACAAGAATTTTATCCACCACAGAAATTCATAAGATAAGGATCTTCAGATATGATAATCAGGGCAAACTGTTATCCATAAGAGATGAGATACCAGCTATAGCAATTCCAAATACTTAGGCAAGCTTGATCAATGAATGCAAATGCTGAGAGGGCAGAAATAAAATCCCAACATGCCAAATCACATTTTGGAGGATGCAACATCCTTTAATGTCTAGATCTGATAACTTCAATGTCTTATTTTAGCTTTAAGTTAATTTATTGATTCAGTAATATTACTCCAAATACTTTTCGGCCAGTTAAATCATTGAACACCTCCATGGTGAGAAGGTAAACAAATTTTGCCTCAAGCAATTACATACTAAACACAAGAAGTATGTAATGAACGGGCAACCAGGAAGACCAATATAAAGATTAAGGCATAAAAAAAATTGGACGTAATGAGGGAACATATCTCAATTCTTGTTAGTAAGAAATGAAACGAAAAGAATCAAACTATAGGCGGGCAGTAGAAGGGCAAAAGAAAACTTCTGCGTGACTCCAATTAAAGTCTGTGCTCGCACTATTGCTAATTAGAAAATTTAATCACGATCTAAGAACAACAGAGAAATATCAAGAAGAAAGAGAAGAAAGGAAACCAAAACAGAGTAGATATCTAAGCTTTCATCCCCTAAACGTTATGGCTGTTTTGCAACTCTCACACAATTATCATAACATTAAAGTACAGGTTTCTTGCGGCTCCTGATACAAGGCCTAAGAACGAAAGATATCATCTTTTGCATACAAGGCTTGCAATTATAGCTGCACGGTGATAGATCAAAGTAACTAGGTAAGAATCACCCACGTTTCAGCCCAAAACGCAGGCTACAACTTCAAATTTTTTTTTTAATTAAGATTAAGCTAATAATGAACTGAACTGAACAAAAAAGTTCACCCAATTTCTCTCAATCTCAAAGCGAAGGGGGGAAAAAAATCTTTATTGACATCAATAATCCAAATTTGAACAAAAAAACAAAAAAGGCAAGTCACATCCTAGTTATCAGGGAATATTGCAAAAAAAAAAAAAAAAGTTCCAACAAATGGGTCCTCAAAAAAGTGCTGTATACCGTAAATGAGAGTAAATGCTTCCTAGGTGTCGAAGAAAAGCGAGAAAGGCCAGCAGAAGAAGAAGCAGCAGCAAGAGGATACATTCTCTTATTATCTGAAATTTGATTAGGAGGCAGACCCAGTTGAGGGCAACCCAACGTTGAGCAAAATGAGGGGAGCACTGAAGAAGAAGAAAAACGAAGTGACTGAAATGAACATGCCCTTATAACATCTGCCATTAACAGATTGCCCAGATAGAATTAAATTTTAAATTTAAAAAGAAGTAACAATAAAATAGAAGCGAGCGTTCGGATTCTATTTATAGAAATTAGAAATGAAAGAAAAGGAAAAAACTGATACAACTACATAATAAGGTCAAAGGGACAGAAGAGAGAGCTGTGACTGGGGTTTTGGTTGAGTTTTGGTTAGTGAAAATTGTGTTGCCTAGGCGAAGCGAAATTTCGGTCTCGTATTGGAACTGGCTACTGTTTGTTAATTGTGAAAGCCAAGATATTCTTTTGTTGTATATGTATGTAAAACAATATACCATTAAAATATAATTAATTTTATATTTTTATTCAATAATTATTAATTATATATAATTAATTATTAGTTAAAAAAAGTCCGCTCATCATCAAATCTCAATCTTTTCTATTTTCTTAAAGGTTTTGACTATACTCTGTACTCACACGCTCTTTGGGTGCTGCCTTTTGAAAAAATAAAAAAAATAAAAAAGGTTAATTTTAATTTTATCTTAATAAAATTATTATAAATATTAATTTACCCTCAATTATCATTAAGTAAAAGAATGAAATTTTTATCAACGCATCCTCGTTTATTTTTATTTTTGGATGATTTTTAAGATAAATTAAGATTTACAATAATTTCAAAAATATTTTGAAAATTATTATTTTATACGGGTAAACCAAAATTAACATAAAAAGAGAGTATATTTAGCCCTTTTCTTTAAAAAAAGATAATAAGATTTATTGGTTACGTCAATTTTACAAAAGAACTTTTGCTTTAGTTATAATTAATTACAACGGTTAGGATAAAGAGTGCAAGTGCACGTGCCACGTAGTCACCTAATGAGGTATGTTTGTAAGGTTCACATGATAGTGTCTTAGGTCTGTCTTGAATTTATGTGTTTAAGTAGAAAAAATAATTAACGGATTAGGTTTATAAATTTTATTAACTTGATAAAATAGTTTGTGCTTAAAAGAAAATTAACGGTAATATTAAAGTTTTTAAATAAAAAGATCAATGAGTTTTAAAGTACTAATAAATAGGTGGTAGCATATATATGAATTGGACACTTAGACCTTTCTAAAATTTGGTCAATTTCATCATATGTGTAAATAGAACTAACAAAATTAGACACGACTTTATTACTCGACACGAATACTACACATATAAAGGTATGAATTGTCAAATTTGACACTATTATCAAATGGATTGGGTTTGAGTTAATACAATTTTTTTTTTCCATATCAAATTAAGGTTAAAGTTCTTGATTTTTTATTCAACCAATGATATGCTTATATTTTTTTAAATTAATTTCTGAGTTCTTGTCATTAAACAAATATTAGACATGATTCTCTTTTTTTTTTTTTAAGGGTAGATATATATATATATATATATATATATTGATTTATTTATAAAATTTTATATAGATTTAAAACTTTAATAGTATAAATGCGTAAAATATTATTACACATGGATATTTTATAATGTTAATATATAATATTATTTATATATGTATGATTAAAAATTTTAATAACGTAAATGTATAATATTTTGGGGTGTTTGTGTATAATATTTGTTAAATATATAAACATTAAACATATTATTAAATAACTCGTTTATTTTTCGTATTGGGTTTGAACATTAATATTTTAACATAATTATTAAAAAAATTATATTTGTATTAACCTAAATTTAACACAATATGAAACTGATAGACATGAACATAACCCGACGACTCATTTTACCAGTTCTATGTGTAAGTAAAATTAAATAGGGAATATATATTAAGAAAAACATATCTTACAATTGTTATCGACACTGTAGCTTCCATGAAACATTGTAGAAGATAAAAGGCCATTTGAGTTTCTCATTAGTTAAGCACGTTTTGTTCAAAATGGTGAGAATTGTGAGATTCATTCAAAATATGAAAAACCAAAGAAAGTTATGCTGGAGATTGGAGAGCGCGAGAAGCTGCCAATCCTTTCTCAATCCGAACCTAACAATTTGCAGAGAGCGACGGGTCTCCAAATTTTGCATTAAGAAGAGAGAAAAAGAAATAAAAGCCACATTTTTTTCACAATTTGACAACCGACAACCAAAAATATCATCGACATAGGCTTTTCCTCCACCCTCCAAGACGCGTGTGCACAAATTTATGGTCCTAATTACGACAACTGTACAATAGCTGTGGCAAATTATGCAAAGGCCCCAATTCCCAAATCACCCAATATAAGCGCGAGTTCGAACTTTAAGGAAATCATCCCCTTTATAAACATAAATATCGCTGAATATTGGTGAGAGTAAATTCCTAACTTCATACTCTGCAGGCTTCAAGATTGTACACAAAAATGTATGTATCAAAAATCCAAATAGATTTCAGATTGTGACAGTTTCAAATAAAAAAGGCACATGTTCAAGCACTTGAATTCCGCATGAGATGACTCTTTACATACTTGATTGTCCTCTACTGAGCCACCAGGTTTTTCTATTCTCCATTTTGGATGGATGGAAATTCTAATTTTTCAAATGAGAACAACTTCCACCAATCTCAACTCTCAATTCCTATTCGGAAGTTCAGACCTTGGAAAAGTCCTAAACACAGAATCACCAAGGACAATTGGGATGTCAACATCTCCTTCTTTTGCCAACCCAACAAGCAAAAAGAAAATGATACTCGTATTTGATTTTAGTAACATGAATGTTTTGTCAAACAGCTTTTAGTCTCTCTTAATCTAGATTTTACTGTCGCTTTAAATTCAAAGTGACACTAAACAGCACAACAAAGAGGATTATTGCTTTACAAGGCAACATCATTAAAAACACACTACGGGATGTATGCACAAATCAAATACAATACATGCAACTGGAATCAAGCAATAATTAATCCTGTAACACCTTTGCTTGACATGAAGAATACGAATTGAACGTTAAATTCCATACAACGAGCTGAAAACACGAAAGAAGTTCTACACTGATTATGACTGCCATCAATAGAAATGACCATAAGAAAAGTGACTCAAAACAGTGTTCACTCTTTGCTTACAACCAAGAAATTTTGTGCAGATGTATATCAGCAGTTGTGAAATGTGCTAAGCTTGTTAACCTGGTTAAGCTAATAAAACACTTCAGTTGAGCAATATTTTTTTATACCGTAACGCATGAAATGAGCGATATATACTTTCTCTTCAATGACCACTTCTATTATCCCGTTTCATATCTACACATGAAAAAGAAAGACAAAATACTTGGATAAACCAGTTGTTGGATAACTACGTCAACAGAAGTTTTGCACCACTGAAAAGTACAAACGATGAAAGCATAAGCCACAATCAGATATCATTATATCAAATTTGACATGCAATTTTTTCTTGGTCTTGACCACATATCTCTCGTGTATGCAAAAAGAAACTTCCACCCACATGCCCACCTATCCACTTGCTAGTTTAGTTCTACAGTGAAGAAACAATAACAGTATTGTAAAAACTACCATTCAGCACTCAACTGATGCTGCAGCAAGAAATAAAGGAGAAATTTGAGCCAACCCAACAGAAAGAATAGTGCAAATACAAGCAGGCATGACTCGACAATCTAAGGGGATCCCGAGATTACAAGTAGTATTTACCTCTCTACTCACACCTATTCAAGAGATCATATAGGTCAGGAAATATATGTCAAACAGCTTCATCATAAAAATCCTGCTAGCTTCTTCCCTGTCCTTGGGCAACACAGATCAATTGAGGCATACTTACACATATTTATTTATCACTAGGCAAAAGAATAGACAGGGGAAATGATGAAGACCCATTGTTTGAAGCACCGTGTATCTTCAGAATCGAAGTAATTACATTGTATATCTGAACATTCTCAAAGGAAGGCACCTTCCTTCCCCTAGCAAACTGAGGACCATGGCCAATAAAGATGGTCCTCATGGAGAAAACTGCATTGTCATAACCATGTGCTCCTCCACATTCTTTTCTGTTTGTCTGCTTCTGCTCCACCTTAAACCCCTCCTCAATCAACCCTATTATTGGCGGAATCCTATCACTTGCAGCATAATGTAACCGACCAGGCAGCGCCCCCTTCAGATATATTTTCAAATTCTTCCCATTCTCAACTTTCCCCGACTTCAACCCTTGATTCATCTTTTCAACAATATCTGACGGATTATACCCAGCAGGTGGACGAATTGCAAGCAATGGACTATAAGATTGAACCCACTCAGCTGGAATTTCAATCCAAGGAGCCAAATTGTCTAAGAATATCAACTTCTTATCACACGTACCAACCATTCCATGATCACCAACCATAATAATGGTAACATCCTCAAAAATTCCTCTTCTCTCTAGACCATCAATTAGCCTCCCAATCATACCATCAATCCTAGCAACTGCTTCGGTTATTTCCGGATCATCAGGGCCAACCTTGTGACCTTGATGATCAGGATCCTCAAAATACAAAGTCATAAACGAAGGAATTTCACTACTGGGCAAATCAAAATAACTCAAAACAGTATCAACTCGGTCCTCAAAAGGTACAGACCCATTATAATTCATACAAAAACCTTTGGGACAATTCCAAGAACCTTTGTTAACCTCAGATCCGGGCCAAAAATAAGTAGCAGCCTTTAACCCATGATTGGTCACAGTCTCCCATAATGGCTCCCCAAGCCACCACTTGGGCTCATGACTCGCCATGGTAAAGGTGTCACCAGTATAAGGATCCACAAAATGGTTGTTAATAATACCATGATAGGCAGGATAAAGACCAGTAACAATAGAGTAATGATTAGGGAAAGTCAAAGAAGGGAAGACCGGAATCAAACCCATTTCAGCTTCAGTGCCGTTGTTGATCAGACGGTGGATGTGAGGCGTTGGGGTCTTGAACTGGTACCCGAACCGAAACCCATCTGATGAAACCAAGAGGACAACCGATTTGTCCAATTTCTTGAGAGCACGAGCTGTCGTTTCGACAGAAGATTGTGCTGAAGACGAAGAGGAAGAGGAAGAAGAGAAGAAGAGGAAAGCGAAGGCGGCGGCTGCCGAGAGAGCAATGCAGGTGAGGAGTAGAAGAGCGATGAAGAGGATTGTTGTGGATGGTTTTTGACGAGGGTTTGATGATGAAGAGTCTGTGCAATCGGTGTCAAAAGAAAGAAGAGCAGTTGTTGATTGATTCGCTGGCTCTTCAGCTTCTTGTGTTGGTAACGGTATAGGCTTCGTTGAGGTCAACGAATCAGAACCCATTATCAAAACTTCAGAATCTGTTTCTGTTCTGATTCTTGATATTCGGGTGCTGTTCTCGTTGCTTCTTTATGGAGTTTGGATTGAGATGCAAATCAAGAAGAAGATGGTGGTTATGTTGTCATGTATAAAAATTAAAAGCTTGGTGGCTCTGCCTACTGATTGGAGTGTGAACAACGTTCCCCTTTTCGCAATATATTTATCACATGTATGTATAAAAATTAAAACTTATTTTTTTCCCAACAGTCTTGATCAATCTCAGACGTAACTTTGATCCAACGGTTATAATTTATTTGGTCCAATTTCTTTAGACAAACTGAAGCAACAAAGCTTTGGAAGCTGTTAATGTAAGCAGTTAAACAAAGCATGGTAACTTGGAATTACATACATTTTCGGGTCTACTACGTTACCCAAGGTCCTAGAGCTCTATAGTGTTACATGGCAAAAACGTGAACAAAAATTAATATAATTTTTTTTTCCCGAAAACTAAGCATAGATAAAATCTATATATTTGTTTTTTTAGCTCTTTACTTTTACTGAGATTTGGATTTTAGTGCCTAACCAATGAAAAATATTAGGAAATCACGAAAACCATGTTCTTAGGGCGGTCATATAATGGATATTTTAGTCAATAAAATTAAATTTAGCTTTCATTTTTTGGTTTACTACTCTAGTCCTGACTATTAAATTTATATTTGATCTTATTGTGTATTCAATGAAGCAAATCAAAGAGGCTAAAACGACAGAGCTGATGTGTGTTTTGGTGGTTTATAACTAAAGCAAAACGACATGTGTAGTCTGCATTTTAATAAGTGTTATGTTTACTTAATGAAACGATAGACAACTGTGCCATTTTTGGTTTAATGAAGCATAAGCATTGCACGTGACCTAAGAAAGGCTATTAAGAAACCGTTATTGCACATGACTATCACATGCATTTCTGGAAAAGTCTTTGGTTTGCTATAAGATTGTTTTACACTATTGGTTTGTAGGTGTAATTTAGAGAGTTCTAGAGCATTCGAGTGAGAGAGTTAGCTTAAGAGAAAGAAGCTTTCTTGTTCCTTATTGTATGCTTTGTAATCTTTGTGTAAAAGAAACTTGAAAGAATCAATGAAACTGATGAATTTGTTCCCCTATGGACATAGGTCAATGAAAATTGACCAAACCGCGTTAATGGCTATGTTATGTGATTTTTAGATTATGTTATATGTTCTTTGATTGTTTTTGAGCTAATCATCATCTTGCTCATTCATTTATTCCTTGTTAAGCAATTTAGATTATCTGTATAGCATCTTGTAGAATTTGATCAGGGGATCTTGGGGAGTGTTCTTTAAGGCTTGGGGTGAATAGCTTTGAAACACTTTAACTGGTATCATAGCTAGATTCATTGATTAGATCCAAATATGATTTCACCTAGGGTTGATCTTGAAATGTTTACTAGAAAAAATGATTTCAACGTGTGGAAAGTCAAAATGGAAGCACTGTTGATTACACAGGGTCTGGCTGATGCCATTGAGCCAGCAACCAAGAAAAAAAGAAAAGTGGTGTCTTTATCAAAGACTCCTGAGCAAGCTTCTGAAATTGACAAGAAGTAAGAAACACTATAATCTTGAACCTCAGTGACTCTATCATTAAGAAAGGGCTAAGGAGAAAATAGTGGTTGAATTATGAGCAAAGTTGGAAAATTTGTACATGACCAAGTCACTTACTAACAAGTTGTATATTAAGAAGAGGATGTTTACCTTTAAGATGGTTGAGGGATCCTCACTTGAAGATCATATTAATGAGTTCAACAAAGTTTGTGACACTTTGGAAACCATTGATGAAGGGCTGATTAATGAAAGCAAAGCTCTACCCTTGGTAAGCTCTCTATTTTTACCATACTCGAATTTTGTTGATGCTCTCATGTATGACAGACAAACCCTATCTTTAGAGGAAGTTAAAGTTGCTTTGAATACAAGAGGGTTGCAAGAGAAACAAGTGAATAGGGAACATGGAGAAGGGCTGACTGTGAAAGGAAGAAATGACAAGAATGATGGAAAAAAGAAGAAGCAAGGAACTAAAGAACAAAACTATGAATCTAAAATGCTTCCAATGCCATAAAGAGGGGCATTTTAAGAGAGATTGCCTTAAGAAGAATCTAAGAAAAAGGAATAGAATGGTAATGTAGCTATTGTTGAGGAAGAGGGATATAAATCAATTAATGTGTGTGTTGCAACAGAAGAAATGCAGAAAGGTAAGTGGATCCTTGACTCTGGTTGTACCTTTTATATGAATCCTTATCAAAATTACTTTTCTGAATATCATGCATTTGATGGGGGAAAGGTTATAATGGGAAATAATGCAGTATGTAGCCTTAAACTACATAATGAGACCATTAGAGAAGTCAAGCAGGTGAGGCATGTATCAAACCTGATAAGAAATTTAATTTCCTTAGGGATGCTTGATCAAATGGGCTGTAGTATTAAGCTTGAACATGGAGAGCTGAAAATCTTTAATGGCATAACACTGGTCATGAAAGGGATTAGGAAGAATGGTGTTTATGTTTTATATCGAGAAGTAATGATTGGTGAATCTAGTGAGTCTACAAAGGTTAATATGGATGTTACCAAATTGTGGTATCTAAGACCTGGGTACATGAGTATTAAGGGTCTTAAGGAGTTAAAAAAACATGGTGTTCTAGGAAGTAATAAGATTTGAGAACTAGTTTTTTGTGATGATTGATATTATCAGAATTACTATAGTAATCTTAACAGTATAATTTTGTTTAATTAAGTTAAGGCAATTTACAAAACTAGTGATCTAATTAACTAAAAAGGTAATCAGTAAAATGCAGTAAAGAAAAGTTTCACGTCAGACACAAGGATGAAATCAATAGGATTAGTGTAGTTGAGTGAAAAAACTCGCTTAATGGCATTGACTATTTTTTCAATTACAGTATTGTTGCTATAATATTTACTATAGCACCAGACAAAATCTCTTATGTATCCTCAGCTGTCGCCTGTTAGATATCTTATATTTAATGCAACTTAACAGTGACCAATTGCTATGTCAACATTAAATATAATATTACCTATTCAAGGTTCCATTTACCCTATAAGGTGAATCCGTATATCTAATTCTTTATTAATTTTAGATCAAGTATAACCCTATTCAAATTTAGATTTACTTAACTTGAGAAACTTAATCTAAAACTAACTATTGTCTTAATCAGTTCTATTAAGTCATACCTTTTTAAGACTCTTCTTAACTAGTATCCACTAAATTGGTGGTCAGCCAAAATAGTAAATTAAATAAATATAATTAAGATAAAATGTTATAAAAAATATAGAGCAACACACATTTATTAGTCAAACATTCATTAAGATCGTTTATTACTCAACCACAATCAAATTCATTTCATAATTTGTAATAAAACAATAAATAAAATAAGTTCAACCATCAAATGCATTCCTATGAATGAATAGAAAATAAGAGAAAGAATTGAAGCCCGCTTAATCTTGAGATCTTTCCTTCTTGTTCATTGTGAATTCTCTGTTGCAGCCCCAAATCCTTCTTATTTTTTGTTCTATTTTATTTTTCTCTATGCTTTTTTCCTTGAGTGACGGCTATCTCTCTTTCTTCTCATGCATGCTCTTTTTATAACTTAAAATTATGGTTACCGAAAGTGCATGGCGTACATCCTCCATTTTTGGAAACTTTAAATTGCAATCTTTTAATTTTCTTTCTTGAGTGACGGCTATCTCTCTTTCTTCTCATGCATGCTCTTTTTATAACTTAAAATTATGGTTACCGAAACTGCATGGCGTACATCCTCCATTTTTGGAAACTTTAAATTGCAATCTTTTAATTTTCTTGTACAAAATCTTCTTTATCAATGCTCCAGATTGCTACAGCAATGGTTACAGTATTTGCACTATTTCATATTTATTTTAATTCTTCTGTAGCCAAGTTTTTTCATTGTTTCTGCTAGTCTGTTGCAGTAGCATTTCTTCCCTAAAATGTAAGCTTTCGGTTATCTACAATTATGCACATAATCTAAGCACAAAATATTCTTAAACAACTTAATTTATTAAAAGTTAAATTAGAATGAATATTCATGCAAAATACAACTAAAATGCAATAAAAACGCATAATTTAATCTCTAAGTTTCACTGATTTAAGCCTAAAAGTGCTGTGATAACTCTCATTTATAAAGTTATCAGACACTCTGGGCTATATTCATTCATATCTGTGGGGGCTATCTCACGTTCCATCTTTGGGGGGAAATAGGTTCTTCGTGTCTATAATTGATGATTTTTCAAGGAGGGTTTAGGTATATGTTCTTAGGGCTAAAGATTAGGTGTTTAGGAAATTTGAGGAGTGGAAGACCTTAATTGAAAACCAAACAGGGAAGAAAATTAAGAAGTTAAGAATAGACAATAGACTTGAGTATTGTAATAAGATTTTTGATGATTTTTATGCAAGTGAAGGGATTACAAGACACAAAACAATCAGATCAATCCCACAGTAAAATAGACTAGCTGAAAGGATGAAAAAGACTTTAATGGATAAAGTCAAGTGCATGATGATACAGTCTAAGTTGCCAAAGGGGTTATTGGTAAAAACCTTATTGACAGCTTGTTTGCTGATAAATCTAAGTCCTTCAACAGCCGTTGAGTTTAAAACCCCTTATGAAAAGTGGTCTAGTAAACTTGCAAACTATAGCAATCTCAAAATGTTTGGGTACACAGCCTATGCATATATAAATCAAAGAAAGTTAGCACCCAAAGCTTTGAAGGGATAGTTTATAGGTTATCCAGATAATATTAAGGGCTATAAGCTATAGTGTTCAGATTTAAATCCACTTGGATGCATAATAAGTAGAGATGTGGTGTTTAATAAGGGAGTAGTATTGAATGAAAATGACCCTGTTAAAGTTACTGAATCTCAAGACAAAGTTACTGATAGTATCCAGTTTGAGGTAAAGCAGCCATTATAGAAACCTTCAAATGAAGCTACATATTCAAATGAAGAAAGTTTGATTTAGATGATTATAGTGCAGATTATCAACATCATCAAGGCCAGATTCAGCTTAAAGAATATCATCTAGCTAAAGATAGGAAAAGAAGAACCATAAGACCTTTAAAAATGTATAGCTATGCAAATTTTATTGTATATGCTCTTGCCACCTCATATGACATTGAGGAAATAGAACTTAAGAGCTATAAAGAAGCAGTTTACAACTTAAACATGGCTGAATGACAGAAAGCCATAGATGAGGAGATAACATCTCTTTATAAAAATAACGCATGGGAGCTAGTGAGATAGCCTGATAACTAAAGACTAGTGGGATGCAAATGAATATATAGAATCAAAGATGGAGTAACAACTACTGAACCCAGGAGGTTTAAAGCTAGGTTAGTGTTGTTGTTTTAATTCGATCTCTTAAAATATAGGTGTCAGTGTGCAAGATTATATAATAAATAATATAATGATAAGTATTCAAGTATCGTCTCTACAGGGATTGATGCTATCAGAGTTGCTACAGCAATTCTTATGGTGCAAATTCAATTAAATCGAATTAGCCTCTTTTATCAACTAAATTAAACTAAATAGTCTAAACAATAGAAAAATAAAATGTAATAAACTAAATTAACACGTCTCACACAAGAATGTAATCATTAAGAATGATTTAGTTGAGTGAATCAACTCACTTAATAGCAATTACTATAGCATTGAGCAGAACTCTAAACTAAATTCTCAGTTGTCGTCTGTTGGAATTCTTATATTTATATGTAATCTAATAATGACCAGTTGTTTTGCCACACAAAGTATAGCATTATGTGATCAAGGTTCCTAATACCCTACAAGGTGAATCTCTATGTATAATTCATCACTAATTTAGAATAGGCAAAGCCCTATTCAAATTGAATTAACATATAACTTAAGAAATTTAACCTAAAATCAAGTATTGTTCTGATATATTCCACTAAAATAGACCTTTTTGTGGCTCTCTCTTAGCCAATATCACTAAATAGGTGGTTAGTCGAAATAATGAATTAAATTAAGCATTATCAAAACAAAATGCTATAACAATCATACAACAACACAATAAATCCAGTCAATAACCATCAAGCTTGTTTATCACTCAATCACAAATAAAATTAGTTCATGATTTGTAATAGAACAGAAACAAAAACTATTTCAACCATTAAATACATCATCATGAATCACAGAAATTTGAGATGCTTGATTTCTTCTTCCTCACTCTTGCAATGTCTCTTGTTCAGCCTAGAATTTTCTATTTCTTTGTTATTTTCTTTTTTTTTTTCTTGTTATTTCTTGTGATTGACGGCTCTCTCTCTTTCCTAGGGTGTGTATTTCTTTTATAATTAAAAACTAGGGCAATTGGGCGTCTAAGGCTCGTATCTTCCAGATTTAGAAACAGTAGATTGTATATTTTTTTTCCTAAGATTTGCGCAAAATTTTCTCTTTTGTTACTCTAGGATTGCTTCAATAATGGTTGACACAGCACTAGCTACAGTATCTGTATTGCTTCAAACTTATTTTCACTTTTCTATGGTCAAATTCTTTCCTCATTCTTATAAGTCCATTGCACAATATTCCTTCCTTGAAAATTACCCTTCCACTTGCCTACAATCAAGCACATAATCTAAGCACACAATTTATTCTAAAACAACTTAATTTATTGATAATAAACTAAAAATAAATAAATATGTAAAATGTAACTAAAATACAATTAAAGCATGCCATTTACTCTTCAAATAATCTTGATTTAAGTCCAAAAGTGTTATAGATAACTCTGATTTCATAGAGTTATCACACCCCTAACTTAAACCATTACTTGTCCTCAAATAATGACAATAACACTGACATTTGAAACACATAATCATGTAACACACACTTAGCTCTGTCATCACACTTGTAAGTAATTTTGAACCTTCAAATCATACCTTAAATAATGTAAGATTGCCACGGTAATTCAATTCTAGACTTAGGCCTTATTCTATCCAAAGTGAGTGTGTGTTATTTTGATCAAGTTCAGAGGTATTGCAACATTGCACAATTACTACCCCATAATGAATAGCAGAAGTTAATTCATTAATGTATAGGGGCAAAAATCACAACAAGTTCTAACTATGCTGCAACAAAAAAGTTTTTTTTTTAATCAATATTCTCTTCAATGTATCATTGATTTTTCATATGAATATCTATCACTTATGGTGATGACACCTAATTACTCAACCAATGCACAAATCAGAAATGCTGCAGCAATGTATCATAACATAATCTTATCTAGAGATATTTTTTGACTCGAGGCTGAACATGGGAATCATGAACAGACCCGGTTACTCAATATCCGAGATAGAGAACTTTTCTTTCTGGATTTCTTTTTTAAATTACTACAGTAATGCTCATAGCATCTGTTGCCTTTAGACTTAAGTCTACATATAGTGTACATACTCAGCCATAGTTACTCACAACTTTAGCCATTGGAGCAGAATTATTCATAACAAGCACAGTTTCCAAAAATTTTCTCCAAAACTTAAGATGTTTTCTACCTTCTTAACAAACACAGCCTCTGCTACTGCAATCTCATGAAACTCAGTAAAAAACGTAAGTGTTGAGATAAAAATTTAGCTTTTATCTTTAAACTATCCCTACTTAACAATCATAAAACTTGACACTCAATTTATCTTTATTAGGTATTTTAATCCATACATAAACTTAGAAAATGGAGCCTTATACACACATTAACACACATAAACAAAACACACATCATAAAATTTCACAAACTTTTGTTGCTCTAACACACCCCCCAAACTTGAGAGGTGCTATGTCTTCATACACACACAACCATTTAGAATGCAAACAAACCAAACAAATCAAACAAACCAATCATGCAAATACAGAAAGAAAAATTCATAAACCAGCACAACAACAAAATCGAAATATAACAGAATAAGTTTTTAGTATAGACTGAAAAATTAAATCTGGCAGGGGCACTCTCCTGTTGTTGTAAAATTGTTACAGGCTGCTCAGTACAAGGTCACTTCTTCTTGGTTGCACTTCGAAGACGTTCATTTGGTGACTCTTATGGAATGACAGCTGCTACAGCTGATGATTTCTTCTTGTTAGTTGTGGGAGAACTGACTGGAGGGGTTCTAGTGGGCTCGGGCATGCTGAGCTAATGTGATAGTGTTCGCTTTGGGTATGGCTCTTCTGGTGCTATAACACATCCAAACCGCTGTGCCCCTTTATGCTTGTTAGACCCCTTTTAACTAGTGTTGATGCTGAAGATTTTGTTGGAGTTCGTTATGAAGTGGTTGGAGCAGTTTCCTCAGTAGTGATTTTAGCAATTATGTTCAACAAGCTTTGTTTTTCTGCAGTTGTTCTAGTAGCCCTACTAACTACTGCCTCAATTTCAGCATCAATCTCTTTTTGATCATCTTCATCGTCTTCTTCACTTAAAACTTTTTCCTTGCCTTTGAGAGAGGGGGCTGGTAGTTCCTCATCTTGATCATCCTCTGTTTCCTTCTTTTTTTCTTGAATGACGTGTTTTCCTTTTCGTTTAAGGGGCGCCACTAGAGGTGCCACATTCTGTCCTCTTTTGATTCATCAATTACTCCCTACCCCTCTCCCTCTTCTTCATTTTGTTCTTTTACTTCCTCTTCTTATTTCTATTCTTCTTCTTCCTTTTCTCTTTGTTCCTCTTCTAGTGATGGTTTTTCCTCAGAGCTAGAGTCTTTTTCACAGGCTGCTGTTTCGGCTGCTGGAGCTTCCTCTGCTGTTGCTTCAAAGTTAAATGGCTGCAACAAGTCATTTGGAAGATCTTGGTTCTTACCTTTCATGTATACAACAAATTTATGCAAATGGTCCTCAAGATGCGTCAGGTAGTTCCATAACCGATCATTCTCCTTTTTTTTATGCTTTAACACATTGGGTGATATTGCCACTTAATTCTTGCAGCCTTCTTTCAAGCCCAACGGCTCTCCTTGCTCCCGTGATAACAGCATGCTTGGTATTGTTACAGCAATAGGTTTTCTAGCAATTCTCTTAATGGTCCAGACAATGAAAGCTTCTTTACTTTTTATCCTCTCATCATTAGCAGAGACATGTACTCTAGATACAATGCAAATACTTGTGATAAGGGAAGGAAACAGTAAAACAACTGTTTTTTGTTTCTTCATGGCACAATCTTTAATTTCTTTCTCAATAATTCTTCAAACATCAATTGGCAAACCGTTAAAGAGGACATATAAGAGGACTAATCTTTCCTAGAACATTGTAGTAGTATGTGTGGTAGGCAACAACCTAGACTTTAAAAATTTTACTCATCCTTTGGGAATCAGTTTCAGGTCTATCCTATTCATTATTCTAGCCTCCTCATTTGCCCAAGAACTACCTTTGACAGTTAGGACCTTACACACATCATTCCACTTCTATAGTCATTGTTCCAATCATTTTGGAATATTCACAATCAATATCAAAGGGAAAATTATAAAATGCATTAATTACTTGTGGTTCTAAAGGAACCTGAGAATTTCTTACCCATATTGACATAAAATTCTTTTATTAGTGGTAGTACTCGGTCCCTTGGGTGGGCACAAAAGTCTAACTAACCCCTTCTTGCTACAACAACATAAATTGTGTTGCATGTCCCAGATGGCTATGGCGAGAACTGGAAACCTTTCTCCTCCAAAAATTTCTGTGGCTTAATGAATTCCTCAAATTTGTCCTCGATTTTGTAACTATAAAAGCAAGAGAGGTCCTTCAGCCTCATAGCACGAGATTTGATCTTCACCAGTGTCACAATAAAGCATGAAAATCAGTTGTACTAAAAAGAGTAGAGAATATTTGTTAAGTTGTAATAATAATGGTAAGAGTCCTAAAGAAAATAGAAGAATTATAACACGAATAAAATTTTGAGGAAGCACAATCCCTAATTTATAGTGCACGAAGAGTAAAACAAGGTAAGTAAATATTAAGATAAATACGGAACTAATTTAAAATTGAAAACCAATTCTCAATTCAAAAAAGAAAATGAACATGTCACGATTTTATAGGGATTTCAAATTTTCTTTATCCCGATTTATCTCTTACTGACATCATCATGTCAGTAAAAATTTAAAATATTTCTTGGCTACAAAATCGGGGGAAGATTAATTGCAATGGTAAACTTTAGTAAGCTACTTTGTTAGAGTCCATTGTTACAGCAATCTAGGATAACTCCCTTTACTGTTAATGTTCATTTGCTCTGCATCGTGCTTGAGCCTATGCTGTAACAATTCCCTATCTCTTGTACTGCCCCCTATTTTTTTATGTATGGAATTAATGCAAATATAAAAATCAAAGAAATCAAGTGCATCAAAACAATGTCAGTGAAAATAAAATAAATCAAATTAAACAACTAATTAACAACAAAATAACACTCAAGATCTAAAATATTTCCCTCATTGGGTTACCTCCCAATTAGCAATTGATTTAAAGTCTTTCAGCCTGACCTTCCCTGATTTGTTCAAACTAGATCTTTAAGGAATAAATCATTTCTTGAGTCATGCATGGCATCACCAATATAATGTTTAATTTACTGTCCATTTACCATAAACTCTTGACCAGTTTTCTCATTTTTAAGATCCACGGTACCATAAGTATAGACTTTGATAAGTCTAAAAAGACCTGACCATATTAATTTTAGCTTTCTTGGAAAAAGCTTCAATCCCGAATTATAAAGCAAAACTTACTGGTTTGGAATTAAATTCCTTTGCTGAATGTGTTTGTCATGTCATTGTTTTGTTTTCTCTTTGTAAATCTTTGCATTTTCATAGGAAAATAACATTAATTCTTCTAATTCACATAGCTGAAGCTTTCTATGCTTTGCTACAACATGCATATCCATGTTAAGTTGTTTTAGTGCCTAATATGCCTTATGCTCCAATTTTAATAGCAAATGATAAGCTTTGCCATAGACAATTCTGTAAAGAGAATGCTAAGTGGTGTCTTGTAGGCTATTCAGTAGGCCCATAAAGTATCATGTAGTTTAAGAGACCAATCATTTTTAGTAGGGTTCACCACCTTTTCAAAAATCTTCTTGATTTCTATGTTGGAAACTTCTGCCGGACCATTTGACTGAGGGTGATATGTTGTAGCAATCTTATGCTTAATCCAATACTCGACTAATACTACAGCAAACACCCTGTTGCAAAAATGAGTGCCTTCATCACTAATTATGGCCTTAAGAGTCCCAGACTTTGAGAAAATATTCCTTTGAAGGAATTCCACCATTACCTTGGCATCATTTGTATATAAAGCTATAGCCTCTACCCATTTGGACACATAATCTACAGCCACCAAAATGTATAAGTTGCCAAAAGATGGTAGGAATGGTCCCATGAAATCTATCCCCCATGAAATCTATTATCCATGAATATTTCTAATGTTTGCTCTACCATATCTGAAAAAATTACTATCATGCACATATAAAATGTTACTGGAGCATTGCACAAGCCAAATTAGGGGTGGGTAAAATACTTGACTCGACCCGACCCAATCGGGTTGACATAAAATTAAAAAAAAATGGATTAACAAAAAAAAAATGGAAACCCAATTAGATTAGATTACCCGCAACTGAAGATTACCCAAAACTAAAACTAAATTGCTAGGCAAACAATAATCCTAATTCCTAAACACTCACACATACCACATGCTCTACAAACAGAATCTCACAAAGTTACAAACCATTACATTTATAGGTTTACAATAAAAAAACAAAGCAACACTCAACAAACCCTCAAATTTGAAAATTGAAATAACAACAGCTGAACAGTAATTAGAAGCTCACGATAGTGACGACATAAGTCAAGCAACTCAAGCAACCAGTCTGTCAATCATGGCACAACAGCACACGTGCACGGCCTGCCACAGCCACCCTCACTCCGTCGCTCATATCCCACTACCGATAGTGATAAGAGATGGACACATGACATCACGGCTCACACCCACAACCAAACAAACACAAACAGTCAAAGACACACGCAAAGCTTACCAGGCAATCTAGATCCAGCCACCAAACGAAACAACTACCGAGGACTGACACCATCCAAAGCTGTTCTGCGAGGATCGTGACCCGATCTATCAATCTGTTACCGTGGAATATCAGATATGTTGCGCCACTTCCACGCCTCCAATTGTCGACCATCACCTGATCCAATTGAAGCTCTATTTGACCCGGCAAGCTCCATCTGATTGAAGCTCTATTTGACCCCGCATGTAGATTTTGAGGACAAAATAATTGGGGAACTTCCATATATACTCCATTGGGCGGCACAAGGTAGAGGAGAACCGCTTTGTACGAGGTGTTGATAGAGCGTCGCACATTGCCATACTTGATTACTTAGTTCCCTCTCCTGACAGGAACTCGGACGAGTCAATTGGCTTAGTTTCGATCCAGTCTATCCTCCCAGAACTTCTTTCGATTCAAGCTCAATTTGGCAATTGGCAGGTATTGACTTTGATTGATAAAGATGGTATATTATATACATTGCATATTATATGTGAAAGTGAAATGTTAAACTGTTAATTGGTAATTGGTAATTTGGTATTTGATAATTGTTAATAATGTGTAAATGTGTAATTATATATTGTTAAATTTTAACAATAAAATGAAAAAAAATGATGCATTGATTTTTTTGGTCACTTGTTAATAATTGATTTTTTTGTATGAAATTATGAATAGATTAGGTAGATTAAAAATTAAAATTAAATATTTTGTTATAATATATATGTTATATGATATGTGCACTTGTGCAGTAGCTTCAACTTTAACAAGAAATTAACCAATTTAATTGAGCAGCGGTTAATTTAATTGAGTAGCTTTAAGCCTTCAACTTCAACAAAAAATTAATAAATTTTATTAATTTTATGATAAACAATAAATATATGTTAAGTCGTTTAGTAAATATATGTAATGCAGACATGAAATTTAGGGGTTTGTAGTAAGAATTAAGGTACAGATATGTAAAAAAATATTTATTATTTTGGCCAATGGATAATTGGATGTTGTAAATCAATTAATTACATTAATTTCTTGGTTTTCTTTTATGGAATATGCATAGTTTTGAATATATATATATATATATATATAGTTATATAGTTATGCTCTTAAATCTTAATCATATAGAAATATTATGATGGAAAATTGGAAATATCGAATTAAAAAAGGGTCATTATATATGTTGATAATTATTTGAATTGATTTGTAATACTAAGTAGATTATATTATTAATATTTTTTGTGTTTTGATTTTTGAATTACTTATTAATAATTATTTGCTTGTATCTTTAGATGATCGGACCCTCAAGATCGAATTCAATAAGTGATTAGGACAATCTAAGTGTTCAAATAGAAGGAACTTAAAAGGGAAAAGAAAAAGCAAAGCGAAAAAGACCACCAATGAAGAAAACATTGGAGACGTGGAATCATTTCACTTTACTTAAGGACAACCCAAACAAATGCAAGTGCAACTATTGTGGTAGACAATACCAATGTAATTCAAGGCGTGATAGGATTACAAATATGAGAAATCATATTGAAGTCTGTGGTGCATATAAGACATTCGGGGAACAAAAAGGTGGAAGTCAACAAAACTTAATAGCTGAGGGCGGCGAGGGAAATGCCAGTAATATGGTTTTGGCTAAAGGGTGGAGTCAAGATGCTTGTAAAAGGGCAGTCACCAAAATGATCACTATGGGTGAGTTGCCGCTTAGATTTGTGGATAGTAAAGGGTTCCGACATTTCTGTAGTGTAGCTATTTCGCAGTTTGTTATGCCATCTCGACGAACTATTGGTAGGGATGTTATGGATTTATTTTTGGAGGAAAAGGCAATGTTGGAGAGTTTGATTTGTGATAATAAGCAACATGTGTCTCTTACAACTGATGTGTCGACTTCCATTCAAAACATGAGCTACATGGTGATCACAGCTCATTTTGTTGACAGTGATTGGTGTTTGAATAGGAGGATTATTAGTTTCGGCGTGATTGAAGATCATAAAGGAAAAACAATCGGCAAAAAGATTTTAGCTTGTTTACAAGATTAGGGGATAGAGAGATTGTTTGTAATAACCACTGATAATGCCATTACAAATGATGTTGCTATTAATGATGTCACTATGCAATTGCTTGCTTAGAAGAATGATGATGCACTTTTGTTGGCGGGACAGTATATCATGTGCTAGAGGTGACAAAACGGGTCATCGGGTCGTGTTCGTGTCGGGTCAATTTCGTGTCGTGTTAAATTTAGGTCGACCTAAATCCGACCCATTTAATAATCGTGTCAAAATATTGAGATCCAAACCCGATACGGAAAAATAATCGAGTTACCTAATAACCCGCTTAATATTTGTATATTAAACAAAATTTACATTAAACATTTAAATGCTACTATTTATACACACGTACATACTTTATCGATATTATAAAATATACATATGTACCAAAATATTACACATTTACACTATTAAAGTTTTAAGTATATATATTAAAAATAATATTATATATCAATATTATAAAATATACATGTCTACCAATATTTTACACATTTATACTATTGAAGCTCTAAATGTATATAAAATTTTATAAATAAAACACTATGTTTATATTTATCCTTTTAAAAAATAGAAATAAAAGAGAAAATTATCTCTAATATTTGAATTTTGATGATAAGAACCTACAAATTATTTTAAAATAGAAAATATAATCGGGTCATTGATCGAGTAAATGGGTCAAGAACTTTAACCCTAACCCGACATGGAAAAAAATCGTGTCGACCCGGACCCGACCCATTTAATAATCGTGTTAAATTCGACGACCCATACCCATTTATTCGTGTCGTGTTCATGTCGGGTAATCAGGTCGTGTTAAATTTTGCCAACTCTAGCATGTGCATTGTTGTGCACATATTTTAAATTTGATTATTGTTTCAAGATTAAATGAGTTGCATGTTAGTGTTGCCACTATCCAAAATGCTGTGAAGTACGTGAGATCCTCCAGCTAGATATTACAAACATTTAAACAGTGCGTTGAACATATGAAATGTCTGACATGACTTAAAAACGAGATTTTCAACTCCCAAGTATAAGAGTGTCTTGTTGTATTATAGATTGCTGAGTCCGAGGTTGATCCACAGAAAAAAGATTTAATTTGTTTATTTCATTTTTTCTAAAAATAAAAATAAAACTTGAATATATGAAACTTAATTTAAGTGAAACTATGAAATTGAATTAGTTATAGTTATGAATTCACTCTTAATAGTAAATAAAATTTAACAAATTTTTTTTGTCATTTTTATTTAGATTTATTGCCAAAAAGATTAATTATATAAGTTATTATTATTTTTCCATTAATTTTATTATGGATTAAGTATTTATTGTGCCAAAATTTAATTTATCTACAATAAATCAAAATACTAAGTTACCATATCTTATATTAAGATATTAATAATTTATTGTGCCAAAATATTTTTTTTACAATAAATCAAAATTTCAAAATATAAAATATGTATAAAATTAATTAGAAAATAATTTAATTTATATAATTAAAAATAGAATTTGATTAAATCATATTTATTTCTCAAGAGTTTCACTTTACCCTAACTATTATTATTTAACTAAGCATGATTGAAATAAAAATAATTCTTGAAATTAAATTAATCATAATTAAAAGGAAATAAAACAACTAAAATTGAAAATAAAATTAATATTTATTTATGAAAATAATTACACAAAATATTAAAACAAACCTGGCAAAGAGGATTACAAGAGAGTTGAGAATTTTAGAAGAAGAGAAATGATAAAAACACAAAAATGAGGCTCTGTTTATAAATAAATAAATTCATAATCTAATGCTTTGCGGTCTTTGATAAGCTTGATGCATGCATTCCACACAACCATTAGATCAAGATCTAACGGCTGGTCAAACTTCAAAAGTCAACCTTACATGTGGCATCATATGAAACGTCCGATTTCATCAAAGAATTGTTGAGATTTGGTTGGTTAATGGGTGGATCAGATTGACCCAAATATAAAGATTCAGATCCTTCAACTTGCTTCACCAATCACTGACACATGGCACAATCTTGGCCATTGAATAATGAATGGCTGAGATTTTGTCAAAATTGATAGCTATTCAGTGCATCCATATCTATTGTAAGCTCATTTTATTATCCAATCAATACTTAGTCAACTGAAAAAGTCAACTTTTCTTTTAAAAGTTGAATTTTAAGCTAGTCTTGACCCATCCTAAGGTTTTTAGACCTCCGGAATCCAAATTTGACCTTCATTTTTCTGTTTGGAGCCTTGAATTATGTGAAATCAATATTTTACCTAATAAATACATAAAAATACTTAAAATTAAATATAATTAAAACATAATTAATAATTCTTAATATATTACATAAATCCAAATATAAATTATAATATATGCACAAAATAATATTTTTATCCCTTAATAAACATACAATTTTTAACACTAATCAATGTCTAAAATGAACAGTTGTTTTGGATTACCTTATTAGGTGGAATTCCACCTATTTAATGTTGATGACTGCATTGAACTTTCGAGCGGCATTTGATAGAACGGCTACAGTCGATAAACTGTACGAGGCATACTTTCTGGAGAAAGAAAATAATAACAAAAGGGTGGGCCCGTCTAGACTTGAGGATTGGGAGAGTGCAAAACTGATTATGAAGTTTTTAAAGATATTTTATGACGCCATATTACTATTTTCTACCTCTTTGAGTGTGACTTCTAATTTGTGCTATGATACTATTGGCTTAATTGAGAGTTCATTGACTACATTAATAATAAGTAAAGATCCTTGGGTGGTGTCTATGGCTTTTAATATGAGAGAAAAATTTGATACATATTAGAGGTACGCAGGAAAGATAAACAAAATGTTGATTGTTGCCTCCATTCTTGATTCGTAAGCTAAAATGGACTTTGCCAAACATATTTTTGAGATCATTTTTTACAATGATGATTCGATAGTTAAACAAATGACCAAAACAGTGAAAGATTTGTTAAATGAGCTTTACAGTGCATATAGTGTATTGTGCTCTAGTTCCATACCATCGATTTATAGTGAGAGTGTTCCTAGTGGCAGCTATAGTGGTACAAGTTTTTCTCCAAATATTATAGATGAGGTTGGTATGGTAGAGGTTCCTGGTGGTGATAGTGATGACACTTTCTAAGTTTCTCGCCCTTTTTTTGGATATGAAAAGAAAGTCTCTGTTTAGAATGAGGGCAGGAAAATAGCATTTGAGGTGGAGTGATATTTAAGTGACCCAGTTGAAGATCCAAGCAATCTTAAGCTTAATGTTTTGCTTTGATGGAAGGTGAATAGATCGAAGTATCCAATATTAGAGAAGATTGTAAAGGATGTCCTCGTTGTTCCTGTTTCCACAATGGCATCTAAGTCTGTCTTTAGTACTGGGTGTCACGTAATTGATGATTATAGGAGTTCTTTAACCCCTTGTATGATTAAGGCATTGATGTGCACTGAAAATTGGTTGCAAGCTAAACTTTTTACAAATCCTGTCTAAAACCTTCAAGAAGACATTTAGGAGCAAATATTTCATATGAAGGTACAAAAAGGTAACATTTTTCTTTTACATTATAAAGTTAAGATGCATTATGACTTTATAAATAGCATCTACATGTACTTAAGTTATTAATTTCAATTTTTTGGACATTTTAAAGAGTTTGTAAGATTACAAGCTTCAATAGTGGAAATGGTGAGCGCTGACATAAGTGTTATGGATATTTGAAAGGTAATTCTCAACATATGTTATTATTCATAATTACTATACATTTAGGTTATAATTTAAACTATAATAATAATTGTTATAGTTTTAAGTTTTAAGTTTAAATGTAACATTATAATTATTTTAGTTAGACACGCTGAAGTTGGTGGAATGGTATTGCCTAGAATTATTAATTGTTTTACTTGGTGGTGAATGACATAAAATAAGTCACGATTGATTTAATTTTTTTTCTTATATGCCATAAAATAAGTCACGATTGATTTAATTTTTTTCTTATATTTAATCAAGTATATTATTGGGCTTATATGCTTGTGTTTAATGTGCCTTTATTTGCAATGCGGCTTAAAGAAAGTAGTTATTGTATATTATTTCTTCAATTCTTCTCTAGGGGATCGATGCTTCAAGTCTTTAACTTAGACTCTTGGAGTATAAAAAGTTGAAGTTAAAGCTTGTCGAAGTGCTTGCAAGGAGTGACAGAGCCATGGAGAAAGTTCATTTGATATTTATGTTTAAACGTTATTGTGTTTTGGACTTTGTCATTTGTGTTCTAAAATCTGGACTTTTTCATTTGTGTTTGGGAAACTATTTAATTTTGTTCAAATTTTGTGGCTTTGTAACTTTGTGTTTTAAACTTTAAAGATTAATGTTCGGACCTTGTGCTTTGGATGGAGATTGTAGATTATTAACTTTAAACTTTGTGTTAATTTTAATTTTATTAAGTTTAGACTTTGCGTTAATTTTAATTTTCATTCATTTGAATTTGATTTTATAGTAGCTTTTTCTTTGGTTGGTTGAAAATTAGTAAAAAAATGATTGTAATTAAGAAAAACAGTTGAAAAAACAATCTAAAAAGTCCAAGAAAAGAAAAAACAGCTTAAAATTGCAGCAACCCAAATTGACCCGAATCTGATTTCATCTAACCCAAATTAACCCAACTTAACATGAATAACCCGAATCCGATCCGATCAGAATATAATCTGAATCCAATCCGATCCAAATATAATTCGGATCGGATCAGATCAAGTTATACGTTTGGGTTGAATTCGGATGAATTTTTATCCAACGCAACCAACCCTAAAACCTTATCGGGTTGATCCGAACCCAACCCACCCGTAAGCCAAATGACATCATTTTAAATGCAAAGGTGCCATAAGGATAAGTGAATGTTGTTTTCTCCTAGTCCTCTGGTGGTATAGTAATCTGGTTGTACCCTGAACACCCATCCAAGAAACAATAATACTCCTTTCCAGCAAATTTGTCCAACATCTAGTCTATAAAAGGTAGTGGAAAGTGATCCTTTCTTGTAACCTTATTTAACTTTCTGTAATCCATGCAAACTCTCTAACTTGTGACCGTTCTTGTGGATATAAGTTCATTCTTCTTATTTGCTACAACAGTCACTCCTCCTTTCTTAGGTACAAATTGTACTGAACTTACCCATGAACTATCTGATATTGGGTATATAATTCTAGAATCCAACCATTTGATAATCTCTTTTTTCACAACTTCTTTCATAATTGGATTTAATCTTCTCTGTTGCTCTACTGAGTTGTTGTAACTCTCCTCCAGTAGAATCTTGTGCATACAAATTGATGAACGGATTCCTTTAATATCTGCTATAGTCCAGCCAATGTCCTTCTTATATTTTCCAAGCACATCCACTAAGCTTTTCTCCTGACCTGCATTCAAAGAAGATGAAATAATTACTAGTAATATATTATTGTCACCAAGATATGCATATTTTAAATGTGAAGGCAAAAGTTTTAATTCTAAAACTAGTGGAGACTCCACAGAAGGTACAAGAGGTTTTACTTCCCTATTTAATAAATACAAATATTCAAAATGTTCATTTACTTTGAATGGTTACTTTTTTTATAGCCATACTATATCAACTGTTTCAGTATTTTCATCTTTAAATGCCACAGCATCAAATTGCATGTTACTGCAGCAACTATCTACCTGCTCAACTACAGCAAAATCTATAATACTGATGAAATTACAATCCGCAATCTCATTAGGATTCTTCATGGCATCAACACATTGAATGTAACTTGCTGATCATTAACCCTCATTGTCAATTCTCCTTTTTGTGCATCAATGAGAATTTTTCCTGTGCCAAGAAAGGTCTTCCTAAAATGATTGGTATCTCTTTATCTAACTCAAAGTCTAGCATAATGAAATCTACTAAAAAAATGAATTTATCCACCTTTGCCAATACATCTTCAATCTTCCCCTCTCGATAGGCATGAGATCTGTCTGCAAGTTGCATAGTCACTATTGTTGGTCTACATTCACCAACTCCTAATTGTTTAAAAACTGAAAGAGACATAAGATTTATGACAACCTCCAAATCACATAATACTTTTCCACTGTACTTGGTTCCTATAGAACAAGGAATTGTGAAACTTTTTTTATCTTTCAATTTTTGAGATATTTTGCTCTGAAGCATATGATTGCACTCCTGTGTTAAAACAACAATTTCGAATTCTCCTAACCTCCTTTTTCTTACCAAAATGTCTTTCAAGAATTTCACATAATTAGGCATTTATTCTAGAGCTTCCACAAATGAAATATTGATGTGAAGCTACTTCAACACCGCTAAAAATTTACTGAATTGTTTATCTTACTTCTGCTTTTGAAATCTTTGTGGAAATGGTAGTGGGTGTCTAAACTGTTGTGCTACAGTTGGCTGTATGGGTTTTTTTTCACTTGCTCTATCTTTTTCTGCTGCAACTAATGATTCTACAGCATCTCTTCTAATAGGCAGTGACTTATTTGTTTCTACAAGTATTGTAGCTCTGCTACTCTCATAATTAGTGGAAAGAAGAGGCTCTTCTTTATTCTGAACTTCTTCTTGAGTTTGAAGAGACTCGCTTCTTTTTTTTGGCATGCCTACTGGAATATGCACATACTTCCCAGATCTTAGATTGATCACACTTTGCATTGCTCATTTCCTTTTCTTCTTGGATCCTCTGTATTGCTGGGTAAACTTCCATGAGTTCTGTTACTGAGTGTTGTGTTACTGGGTGCTGTGGCAAGTTGTCCAACTTGATTCTTCAAGTTTCTTAATGACACTGCTTGGTTTTGGACAACTGTCTCATTCTTCACAATATACACCTTAATTAAGGCTTCAAAAAAATTGATCTAGTCATTGTTAGTGTTTTTTTTACCTTGATTTTGCTGGTGAAATTTAGGTGATTGTATTGGTCTGTTTTGTGGATTGGTTGCTCTTGCATGCTGGTTTTGATTGCCCAGTGAGAAATTTTAATGCTACCTCCATCCTATGTTGTAGGTGTTTGAATATGGATTATTATGACCCTATTTGTTAAAGTTGCCCATATAATTTACTAAAGCTGGATTCCCAGGACAGTTATCAAATAAATGCCCCTCTCCATAATAAACATATAACACTTCTGCAACTTGGTTAACTATTGCTGAAACAGTGGTTAGAGCCTTCGCCATATTTATCAATGAAGTTACTTATGCTGATAAAGCTGTCAGAGCATCCACATTATGCACTCTAGTTACACATCTCACTGTAGCTTGCCTAGTTGATGGCCACTGATAATTGTTGTTAGTTATTCTCTCCAAAATCTCATAAGCTTCATTGTAGGATTTGGATAACAAAGCTCTATTTGCTGAAGCATCCACAATTAATCTTGTACTTGGGTTAAGACCATTATAGAAGGTTTCCAATTGTATACAGCAAAGGATACCATAATGTGGACATCTTCTTAACAACTGTTTAAATCTCTCTCATGCATCATACAAACTCTCATCTTCTAATTGATGGAAAGATATGATCTCATTTCTTAACTTTGCATTTTTAGTGAGTGGAAAATACTTCATCAAAAATTTGTTAACTAAGTCATTCCATGTTATGATGGAGTCTGTTGGTAAGGAATTCAACCATGATCATCTATGTCCATCAAAGAAAATAAAAAAAGTTTGAGCCTTAATGTTTCTTGTGATGCTCCAACAATCTTAAAAGCATCACTCTCCTCTAAAAACAATTTGAGATGAAGGTGAAGATTTTCGAATGGCAACCCATTGAACTGACCTATAGTTTGTAACATCTGAAACATCACTGGCTTTAACTCAAAGTTATCTGCTTGAACTTCAGGTCTAACTACGCCCAGATATAGAGCTTGAGGAGTCAACACAGCATAATTTCAAATGGCTCTATTTCTATCGCCTGCCATATGAATGATATTGTTTCCTGATTGCCCAAAAACATTCTATCCATTCTAACCTCCTTGTCCATTCAATGGTTGCAAGTCTCCTCGATTGTTCAAATCTCTCATGTTTTGTAAATCATCTATTTCTACAGTAGCTTTTGAATTTTTTTTGCTTCCCTCTTAATCTTCTTACAGTCCTCTTAATTTCTAGATCAAAGTGGAACTTAATTTTTTTTATCTTTGCGCATGCAATGGTTGCTAGAATAATATGTCAATCACAAAAAAAATAATTAAACAAATACTTAAATAAAACACCACAAAAATTGATTTCACAAATCATAACAAACAATAAATCCCCGACAATAGCGTTAAAAACTTATTGTTTGGATTCAATCTCTTAAAATATAGGTGTCAGTACGCAAGTTTACACAACAAGTAATATAATGATAAGTATTCAAGTATCATCTCCATATGAATTGATGCTATCAGAGTTGCTACAGCGTTTCTCACAGTGTAAATTCAATTAAATCTAATTAACCTCTTTTATCAACTAAATTAAACTAAATAATCTAAACAACAAAAAAATAAAATGCAATAAAGTTAATTAGCACATCTCACATAAGAATGTAATTACTAAAAATGATGTAATTGAGTGAATCAACTCACTTAATAGCATTGACTGTTTTTCTGTTACAATATTGTTGCTACAGCAATTACTACAGCACTGGGCAGAACTCTAATGCATCATCAATTGTTGCCTGTTGGAATTCTTATATCTATATGCAACCCAATAATAATAAGTTTTTTTGCCACACATGATATAACATTATGTGATCAAGGTTTCTAATACCCTATAAGGTGAATCCCTATATCTAGTTCACCACTAGTTTTAGATTAGGCATAGCCCTATTCAAATTAAATTAACACAACTTAGGAAATCTGACCTAAAATCAAGTATTGTTCTGATATGTTCTACTAAAATATTCAAATTGAATTAATACAACTTGGGAAATCTGATTTAAAATCAAGTATTGTTCTGATATGTTATACTAAACTAGGCCCTTTTGTGGCTCTCTCTATCATTAAATTGGCGGTCAGCCAAAATAATGAATTAAATTAAGCATTATCAAAACAAAATGCTATAGCAATCATGCAACAACACAATAAATTTTGCCAATAACCATCAAACTTGTTTATCACTCAACCACAAATAAAATTAGTTCATGATTTGTAATAGAACAAAAACAAAAACCATTTCAATCATCAAATACATCATCATGAATCAAAGAAAGAAAGAAAATAGAGATAGAAGCGTAAGGCCCTTCGAGATGCTTCATTTCTTCTTCTTCATGCCTACAATCTCTCTTGTTAAGCCTGAAATTTTTTGTTTCTTTATTGTTTTCTTTTTCTTTTCTTGTTATTTCTTGTGAATGACGTCTCTCTCTTTTTCCTAAGGTGCGTGCTTTTTTTATAATTGAAAACTAGGGCAACTAGGCGTCTATGGTGTGTATCTTCTAGATTTGAAAACTGTAGATCGCATATATTTCATGAGATTCACCAAATTTTCTCTTTTGTTACTCTAGAGTTGCTACAGTAATGGTTGCTACAGTATTAGTTACAGTATTTGCACTACTTCAAACTTATTTTCATTTTTTTGCGACCAAATTCTTTCCTCATTCTTACAAGCCTATTGTACAACATTCCTTCCTTGAAAATTACCCTTCAACTTGCCTACAATCAAGCACAAAATCTAAGTACACTACAATCAAGCACAAAATCTAAGTACACTACAATCAAGCACATAATCTAAGTACACTACAATCAAGCACATAATCTAAGTACACAATTTATTCTAAAACAACCTAATTTATTGAGAATAAGCTAAAAATAAATAAATATGAAAAATGTAACTAAAATGCAATTAAAACATGTCATTTACTCTCTAAATAATCTTAATTTAAGTCCAAAAGTGTTATAGATAACTCTCATTTCAGAAAGTTATCAGTTAGTTGCTAGAGGATACAAACAAAAGGAAGACATTAATTTTAAGGAAGTGTTCTCACTGATAGTTAGACATGCATCCATAAGAGTCTTATTGGCTTTGACAGCTGTCTATGACATGGAGCTTGATCAACTTGATGTCAAAACAACCTTTTTGCATGGTAACCTACAAGATAAAATTTTTATGGCATAACTAGAGAGGTATGTAAATCTAGTGAAGCTAGCCTATTTGTGTTTGCTAAAAAAAGTCATTGTATAGGTTGAAGCAATCCCTTAGGCAGTGGTATCTCAAGTTTGATGAATTCATAACATCTCATGAATTCAATAGATGCAGCTATGATTGTTGTGTATATTACAAACTAGTCAAGATAGATCTCTACATATACTTGCTTTTATATGTGGATGATATGTTAATAGCTTGTTAACAAATAGATGAGATTGAACCCTTAAAGTTGATGCTAAGCTCAGATTTTGAGATGAAAGACTTAGGGCATGCAAAGAAGATCTTGGGCATAGAAATAAGGAGAAACATAAAATAAGGTAAAATATTTCTCTCATAAAAGAAGTATTTGATAAAAGTGCTTGACACATTTGGCATGCAAAGTTGTAAGGTTGTAATGACACCACTAGCATTACATTTCAGACTTTCAAATTTGCAAAGTCCTCAAACAAATAAAGAAAAGGGTAAAATGGAAAAGGTTCTATAGGTAAATGATGTCGAGTGTATAATGTATGCCATGATTTTAACTAAACCTGATAGTGCACAAGCTTTGACCATTGTGAGTATATACATGTCAGCACCTGAAAAGGAGCATTGGAAGGCAATGAAATGGATCATAAGGTACCTAAAAGGTACTTTGGGATTTGGACTGCAATATGAAAGATCAAATGAAATAGATAGTGGATTATAGGGATATGTAAACTTTAATTTTGCTGAAGATCATGATAAAAGAAGGTTCTTAACAGGCTATATGTTCATGTTGAGTGGTTGTTTAATCAATTGGAAAGTAAGCCTCCAGCATATTGTTTCTTTGTTAACAACAGAGGCTGAAGACACTACAACTACAGAGGCTATTAAAAAAGCATTGTGGCTAAAGGGTATATTAGCTAAACTAGGAAAAATGTAGCAATCTATTGAAATTTATTGTAACAACTCAAGTGTAATATGTCTGAGCAAGAATCCAACACACCATGAAAGAACCAAGTGTATTGATGTGAAATTACAATTTATAAGGAATGAAGTATCCAAAAGCACAATCAAAATGGTCAAGGTTCATACCGACAGTAACCCAGCTAACATGCTTACAAAGATGGTACTTACAGCCAAGTTTAGGCCTTGTTTAGATTCAGCTAGAGTGTGCAGTGCTTGAAATTGCATATAAAAATAAAGAACGTTCATCAGGAATTATTTACTTCAAGGTGGAGTTTTGTTGTGTATTCAATGAAGCAAAGCAAAGAGGTTAAAACAACAGAGCTTATGCGTGTTTTGGTGATTTATAACTAAAGCAAAATGACATGTGCAGTCTGTGTTTTAATAAGTGTTGTGTTTACTTGATGAAACGACAGACAACCTTGCCATTTTTTGTTTAATGAAGCATAAGCATTGCACGTGACTTGAGAAAGGCTATTATAAAACCGTTAGTGCACATGACTACCATATGTGTTTTTGGAAAAGCCTCTGGGTTTGCTATAAAACTGTTTTACATAACTGGTTAGTAGGTGTAATTCAAATAGTTCTAGAGCATTCGAGTGAGAGAGTTCGCTTGAGAGAAAGAAGCGTTCTTGTTCCTTGTTGTATGCTCTATTATCTCTTTGTAAAAAAAAAACTTGAAAGAATCAATTAAGCTGATGAATTTGTTCCCCCATGGATGTAGGTCAATGAAAATTGACTAAACCACTTTAATGGTTGTGTTCTATCATTTTTAGATTGTGTTATCTATTCTTTGATTGTTTCTGAGTAAATTATCATCTTGCTCATTCGTTTATTCCTTGTTAAGCAATTCAGATTGTCTGTATAGCATCTTGTAGAATCTAATCAGGGGACTTTAAGGAGTGTTCTTTAAGGCTTGGGGTGAAAAGCTTTAAAACACTTCAGACCTTAGAGATTTCTTTTTAATTTTGCAATATAACTGTTGATGGTAAAATTTGTGTCACACAATTAAAATGTGACAGGTGTGCTATGATCCCATGTCCAAAATGTCCTTACAAAATATGAAGAGGAAATTGAAAGGGTAAAGGTAAAATGAAAAGATTTCAAGAAAAGTGCATGAGCCACTTTAACCACATGAAAAGTGTAGAACATATCTCCTAAAGCACTCCAAAATGGCTGCATATCAACATGGGACCACTGAAGTAGCGATAGCTCCACCAATGAAGTTATAACACATTATCACAACTAAAAATGGCCAATGGGCCAAGTAGAACATAGCATGAAACGGGCATGATATATGTTCGTACAGCACGGCACAGCATGAGCACGTTTTGATAGGACACACAATATAGTATGGCATGCATGCAGGTTGGAATTGGCAGTGGATTTTAGACACATGGGCTTTAAAAGCACGATACGATTAGAGATTAGTTAAAATACAACACATGACAAAGCCTGCAATGAGTACATCACTTTTTAATGAAAGTAAACTTAAAGTTTTATCATTTTACAAATAACTTGAAATTGAATCTTTTAATATATTTTCTTAGCGTAACCTTTTAAATTTATTTAATTCTTAGTTTCAAATGGAAAAAATACTGAAATTGTTTTATGTTTATAATTTATTAAATAAATAGATGATATCACAATTTAATAAATAAAATAAGAAATATCATGATTTTATAAAATGTATATATTAATATTATTATGTACTATGATCTATAACTCTATGTAAGTCTAAATTAACAATTAAGTTAACCCTTAAGAAAAACTTATTATTGTTATTGTCATTATTGTTAAATATTAAAAAAAATTATAATTTTATAGGGTATAACTTAACAGTTAATATTACCTTCTTTTACTATTATTAGTTTAGTATTATCGAATATGGACCTTAATTTTAAACTTTTAGTTCTATTGAATTTATTAAAAGCACATGAACCCAAAACAGTACATAAGTTTGAAAAAAGTATGTTAACAACTTGTGCCCTCTTAAAAAAATTTAAAAAAGAGAAAAAGTTTGATCATGTTTTTTTCTTCGACACAACCCACAATACAGCACAACATGCATGGGGATGACGTGTGTTGAGTCAGGCCTAAGAAAAAAGAAAAAAATAGGCACGACACAATGTGACAAAAAGCACATGGTGGATACGGTGTGGCACGACACAAGCAAGAGCATACATAAACCTTCTTTTGATATCTCTAATCATAGCTTAGTCCCTACCAAATTCACTTTTAAAATATCTCTTCTAAACTCACCTGTATCCCATATGAGAGAGGGGACTAGTTAGCCAACCGCTTAAACCATCATCAATGAGTTCAACAGCCTCACAACTCAATTGGCTCTTTTCAAATAAGCCAATCAAGGTTGAGAACATGTTGTCAGTAGGGACAATCTCATAAAGAATATGTCCCACCCTAGAAAGTCCAAGAAACTTAATAGGAACAACCAAATTACTCCTTGACCCCTACTTGAGGAAGGAAGCAATCAATGAAAGTTGAGAAATTATCCACCGATCACATAATGTTTCGGACTTTTTCAAAAATACACAATTCTTGTTTTTTTTTTGCCTGAATTACATCTGAAATTACAATTCTTTGCATTTTTGCACTTCCGTCTGTTGACCGTTAAGATTCCGCTAGTTTTTTTAACAAAATGATTGTTTTGCCCCCCAAAATTAATGCTATAGGATGAAATTGTAATTTTACATTTGGGGGCAAAATCGTCATTTGTTAAAAAAACTAACGAAATCTTAACGGTCAACAGACGGAAGTGGAAAAGTGAAAAAAATTATAACTTCAGGTGTAATTCAGGCAAAAAAAAAAAAGGAATTGTGTATTTTTAAAAAAGTAGAAAAAAATCGGATGGTCGATGGATAATTTCCCATGAAAGTTTGCCAACGTCTAAAAGGACACAAAAATACCTCAAGAGTACTTGTTTTACAAGGTCAGGTTAATTTCACAAAGAGGGCAAGATTTCTCACTCCCACAACACTTAAACTTTCTCTTTTTCTAAGGTTTCTTCGAAACCCATCAACTTCTCAAACCTTTACCTAACTTAATCGTTGGAATGCCATCACCGGCTACTGCCATTGTCGCCTCTAATGACTCTTTTTCTTTATTTTCAAGACTGTCCTAATTTTGATTGTCCCTAAAAAACTACCTGAAGTAGAACACCATTATTTACAAAATCAATTTTAAAATGAAGCTCTCATAATATTTATTGGTTGAACTAAAACAATTATTGATATTGACAATAATTTTGTTACAACCTTTTAGATGAATTTTTTACTATTAGGTTTTTATTCGTTTAATAATTTTTTAAAATATTATATTGATTTCTGAAAAAAAAAAATCAAGATCTCCTAAATCAACTATAAAAATCTAGAAATCAATGCTGCTAAAATGATTTATTTTTCTTTTGAAAAAATAATTTTTTTTTTCTACTTAAACATAAGATACTTCTACACTTTCTCACATATAGAGACTCTTATTCTATAAATATACAAACTCTAAGCTTTACTTTTGGATTAGAAACATCATGTAAAGGGAGCTGCTACCTTACAATTAGTGTAAGGTACAGCCTCTCTAAGTAATGTGGATCCCATGTGGGGCTCATACCCACATTTGTGAGAGGGTATACCTTACGCTAATTGTGAGGTAACAAAATCCTCATGTAAGTCATCTTGATCATTTTCTTCTTCAAAGGAATCCTTAACACTTTTGGTGCTGCGTTTCCAGTTAACTCTCTTCGAAAGATCATCCAGATCTCGAGCAGTTTTATCAATCTTCTTTTGTTTCTTGGTGACCGGATTACCAGAGTTAAAAATACAAATTCATATTGGAATTGCAGATGCACATGGATCTTTTAAAGTGATATTTGAATCATCCTCAAAATTGTCCCCATAAAAATCATCGTCATTATTGGGATTTGAATTTCGATGCTCATGGAGGAGATGACAAACCTGTTTCAGATAAACATGGTCAAGAGAAGATATGTCAGAAAGAGATCCCGGAACAAGCAAGTAGCCATCTTCATCAAGAACACTCTCAAGATGGTTGATTGAGTCTAATCTCTTGACAAAAATCATTGTAATTTGCTTTCAAATATGTTGCCCGCGCTGCATTGGACCTAATCTTAAAAAGATTTTTTGTTGAGAGATATTAAAAAAAAAAAAAACAACGCCAAGAATAAGAAACAGCAGAAAAAAAAAAAGACAATAAACAGGAGAAAAAAAAGAGAAACTTACAGAAAAAAATCATCGTAAGTCATCCTAAACCCTTACCATTGATAAGAAGTCCTGTGCTAGGGACAGAAAATAATTAGTGGCATCGAACCTGTCCATTACTGACAATTTTCTCTACGATCTGGACATAATGGATTTAAAGCAATTAGATGACCAATAGTTGAAGGTTCAACAGAATAATTGTTCTTTTCACCTGGATTTCACGCTTTAGATTGCTGGATACTATACACCATCAAGAAATTTTGCAGCATAATGTAATGATCCCCTTTAAGAATATAGTTCGAGATGTTGTAGCTTTGCAAATAAAAAGGAATAATAGGGTCAATCGTTATTAGATTCATTCCAGATTTATCGAAAAACTTGCTACATGAAACGCATGATACTCCTCTTTAGGATCATACCGTCTGGAATAAGTTTGATGTCACCAAGATAAAGAGTAAAAGTGACTAAAGAGGAAGATTTAATGCATAACGAAGTTCATCATAGCTTATATTTTCATAGTTTAGGGAAGACATTTTTGTAAGCAAGGGAGAGATGAAATAAGCTAAGAAAAATTCAGAGATAAAAACAAACGAATATCAATGGAGAAAATAAATGATCAGTTGTTCCATTAGATACCCTTAATATACATAGTGAACAGACGCCACGAATTTCTTAAAAAAAAAAAAGAAAGAAACTGATTCTGAAGAAGTAATGGGGATAATCAAAATTAAAAAAAAGGGAAATTTACAATACTAGCCAAATAACTTTTACAAAATACACAAATAACCACACAACTTTTTTTCTTTCAATATTAGCCAAACAACAAAATTTTGGACCATTCTAGCCCTCTCATTCTCACCCAAATTTTGGCAAACGGAAGCATCTCTCAACAACTTCCTCACCAATCGACGGCACCGGAGAAGAACGACGGCGTCAAGCATCAGCGGCAATCACTAGATCTCACGTCGAACAACATAAATCACACCAAAATTAAGCCCAATAAAAGTGAAGAAATCAAGAAATCAAAAAATCAAAAAATCAAATATTCAACTTCAAAAACCCTAGGTACGAAATTCGGAATAAATGATTTATATTGTTGTTGTGTTGTGTTTCCTTGTTTTGTGGATGTGTGTTGTTGTTGTTTCATGTTGTTTGATGTTGTTTTAGTGGTGGTGGTTGTTGTTGTTTGATGTTGTTTTGGTGGAGGGTTGAAGGAGAGGAGAAGGAATTTGGGTGGGAGGGAGGGAGGCTGGGGTTGCCCGGCCCGCGTGCGGTGGGCGAGAGAGGGGCTGTCGTCCGCTCGCGCGAGGATCGCGCCAGCCTCGAGCGGGCGGGGGACAGCTAGGCCTGTCGCCCAGCCTCGCAAGGCGAGGCTTGCGCTTGGCAGGCGGGCGCCCAGGGCATCCGCCACGCGAGCCTCGCGCGCGGGCGGGTATGGCCTTCGAGGTCCTTCTGTGTTTTTGTGCGACGGGCCATCCGTCGCACAAAATTTTGGGCAACGGGTATCCGTCGCACAAAAAAACAGCAATTATGTAAACAATTTTTCAGCCGTCGCCCAAATTAATGTGCGACAGGAGGAAAGCGCTCTCTGAAATTTTGTGCGACAGGCAACCCGTCGCACAAAATTTCAAAGAGTGATTTGCTGACTAACCACGGAACATTTTGCTCACTCGAAGCCCTTGTTGCTCGGAGACGCCATTTACATGATTCCAAAGAACACTTGCCTCGAAGCGTTTCGTTGTGGACCGTGTGATCCTAAAATCAAACTTACCCTTCAAGGCAACTTTGTGCAGTTATAGTATTAACTCATTTTTCTCAACAAACAACATTCCCACACCAATATCATCATGATTATAATTTCTAATTATATCTAGAGCAACCAAGTTCGAAGCCAATACTGGAGCAAAAGTTGCGAGGTGGTCACCTGTTGTCCTTCTTCTCGAACGGGCCATTAAAGGAATGGGTGGGATGTCTCTATTATTAGTGGGAATATCGTTCTGATCCTCATCTTCATCATTAGTAGGAATACTGGAAGGACCGACACCTCCATTATGATCTGAACAATTAAAATGATTATATGTGGTATTATTATATAGTTCCCTACAAACATTATTTGCTTCTGTGTTACCGATGTCATTAATAGGATCATCATTGTTGCGGAAATCATTGTTGTAGAATGGAGAGTAACGTTGCTCTGGCGGCATTGTTAGTGGTAACTCCTCCTCTTCAACATCTCCTACTGTTATGCCATTGTCATTAATGGTGTTATTGTACTCATGGAGTGGAGAGTAACGTTGCTGAAAGGACATTGTCTGTGGTATTACCTCTTTTTCAATATTCGGACCAGAAATGTTTGCTCTATAAGAAGTTTCAGTATGTACAAGTAGCTCACCATCTTCATTCTGAACTCGAGGAGATGTGGTAACAAATATAGGGATACATCCGTAATTGACCACATCAGAAGCCATATGTAACACAACCTTGATCATTTCGTCATTAAATATGTCCATAGGTAGAGCACATGTACGATACATTGTATTACTAGACCTCAGAGTTGTCTTCATCGTGATATTCCATTCATTACGATCTATTTGCAAAACATCATGAACACTTGCCACAAATTGATCAAATGAACAATTTTTATGAACTAGAAAAGCTGTATTATTGTCATTCACGTACTCCATACGCCCATCCGCCAATGTCTCCCAGCAACCGTTGTAACACAATTGAAGCACAACTAAATCCATTAAACCTGAAAAATATTTAAAAAAATCAAATGTAGTTACACACTACAAAACATGTTAAAGTTAATATACCATACATTTTACATAGATAACAAGTGTGTGTCACACTTAAATCGAGGTAAATTTTCCATTTAACTATGGACGACATCAGCGAAAAAGTTAAGTTTTATTCGTCCCGTCACAAGCTTTAAAACGGTATATTATATAAAAAAAATGAACACATGTAGCCAAATTTATCATGTCAAAACATGTACCCATCGCACATGCTGTATTTTTGTGCGACAGGCTCAATTATAGGCGACAGGCGCCTGTCGCCCAAAAATATGAACCTGTCACACATGCTGTATTTTTGTGCGACAGGCCAGATTTTGGGCACTTGTCGTCCAAAATATGCACCTGTCGCACATGCTGTATTTTTGTGCGACATGCCAGATTTTGGGCGACAGGCGCCTGTCGCACAAAAATACAGCATGTTCGACAGTTCATATTTATGTGCGACAGGCTCTTGTCGCCCAAAATCTGGGTTTCGATTCTCAGTCGAGTTTTAACTGTTTTCAACTTTTTTTTTATTTCTCAACTCAAATAACTATACTTTTAACAAATTACATTACTTTATACAAAAAAATAACAACATTTACAACAAAATCTACATCAATTTTCAACTTAAACACTAGCCTTAAAACATTAAAAATCTATTTTGTGTAAGCACATAAACTAACCTTAAATATCCTCTCCAATTGATGATTTTATGCTTCTCTTTTGTTGGGAGTGCTAAGATCTATTGAGGGTTCAGATTTTTTTAGGTGTTAATTGTGTTGGAATGTGTTTAACTTAACTTACCGTTTTGAGTCGTGAGAATGGCACGATTTGAAAATTTGATGAAATAACGAGGGCAATTTCGTCAAATACTTACGTTTTTTGCTAATTATGATAGAAAAAAGTTTGAGTGGCTAACTTTGATAAATACATAATTTTTTTGGCTATTTTTGTCAATTTCCCTAAAAAAAAGTAACAGACAAATTAATGTCTAATAGACATTAATGACATTAAATGAATGGACAATAAATGGATACATATGCAGTGATCGGGGAAATGATGGATGCATTCTACACTCAAACATCACAACATATGAGTTTAGTGCGGATAACAAACAGATATATATGCAGTGACAAGTGAAGTGACGAATATACTCTGCACGCATACTTCACAACGGATGAGTGTGTAGAATACATTATTGAAGGAGTAATGTAAGCTGCAAAAAAAATATAGCCATTTACACCACACCAAATGTCGATTATGTAAATTTTAATGTATTCGCAATCATGAGCTTATAGGAGTATAGACTAGAAACAACGAGGTCTAACTCATAAAGATGATCAATTTTAAGAATGTTAAATTTAATCTAAGCTAATTAGAACTTTAGCCTAACTAGAAAAGAAAATATTTTGTTTGAACATATTTAAACTAAAGATACAATTAAATTAAAGACAAGTAAATTAACATAAGAATTGAAGAGATTGAGGCTATTGAGATTTCAGAATCCACTGTAATTCAAGTTAAAAATTATTTAATTACCAATCAATTTTTTATTTTAGAGTGACAACTCAAAATCAATCTATATCTACTCATGAATATAACAATCAAGCCCAATTAAAGTTAATATTATGTAAATTCTTTTTCTACTTAATAATATGATATCTAAACATTCTATATAAACAATATTGAATAATAAAGAGTCGGAGTTTTTCCACCCACTTTGTATAAATAATTTAAAAAAAGACATATAATCAAAGATAATCATATATAGAATTTGTAGATTTAAGCCTAGACTTAGTCAAATATTAATTCTAATAATCAATAATGTGTGATAAAATTAGTGAAAATACTTAATAATATTCAACCAAACATGTGAAATAAGAATAATAAATATTAAAGCACTTATATAGGGAATTAATTGAATAAAAATTAATTTATCATTAAACAGCCCTTCGTTTTTAACCTTAGTATAGAAGATTAGAAAAACATAAAGAGATTGAGGACAATCGAACTAATGGAAGCCATTGTCTATAGCCTACAATTCTTTTCTTTTTCTTGCTATCCTTCTCTTGGTTTCCTATTGGCTGCTGTAACTCTTCTCTGCCAAAAGCCAAACGTTGGCTTTCGTAACAATAACCATACCTGCCTTGCCTTTTTTTTCTTTTTTATTTTTTTAATTCCTAAAGCTAGAAGGCTTGGCTTTTATTTGACTTGATTTGGTCTCTTGACGAGCTCTCCACTTGGACTTCTAACGAAGCCATTTTATTTGGCTATAATTTCTCACGAGGAATGGCAATGGGTAAGGTAACATAAATAAAGGACCTAAGCCCAACAAAAACCCCGATTATTTTAGCTTTAGGTAAAGCTTGGGTTTTGTTCAAGCCCGACCAAATATCTTTTTAATTTTTTTTTTATATCTTTTGGCAGTGGCAGCTATCGAATGAATTCGACCGAAAATTCAACATTTACGTCTCACTGATGGACCAGAAAATTAAATACCTTGTCACTGGCCTGATCAACAAAAATTAAATACCTTGTCACTGTAATCATTGTCACAAAACAAAAAGAATGCATATGAAAAACAACAAAAACACTTATGAAAATGAATAAAATAGTGGCAGTGGCTTGCCATTATGGTTTGTGGCTGATGGTGACGCGGTGCAGCAAGAACAGTGAATCGGTGATGGAAGCCTCTTTTGTGGCTGTCGAGTGTCGATTTTGGTGGCTGAGTGGCTGGTGGTGGTGCGATGTAGTGGTGGCTTGGACTTTGGAGAAATTGAATTGAATTTAAATAGTGCAGTGACATAGTACAGTGCAATGGCTGGTTGGTGTTGTAGTGCGGCCGTGTGGCGGCGGCGGCGGCTTGCACCTTAGAGCAATGTTGTGCATTCCTTTGAGACTTGAGAGTTGAGTGTGAGTCTCAAGTCGTTGAGCTTGTGATATGTTAGAATTTTGAGAGTGCGGTTGCGTGCGTGGTGTGTAATGACTAATGCATGCATTTGGGTCGGGTCGATTCGGGTTGGGTCAGGGCATGAGGAGATTAAATCCTGATATAAATTTGATTGAGCCTTACAATTTGAGCCCGGCATCTACCATTGATTTTTAAATTCGAGTCAGAGCCTGAAAATTTCAATTTAGAGTCAATCAGTCAAAAAATTAAGTTGTGTTTTTTTACCATCTTTAATTTCTCATGTAATTTTGTTATAAATTGGGCCAATGAAACTAATTGTAAGTTGGCCTTAATTCCCACGACAACAAACCTAAATAATCTTCAATTCTCTCTACTTTGGTCCCTTTAAGCACAGAATATATTTGGCTTTGGCACATTGTATTGCTTTACATTTTATTATATATATTGCATTATATTGTCTTGCATTAGGGTGTATTACCTTAAGTTATAATACAATGCTATGTTTAGTGTATTATGAATTGTAATATATATAATATTATTTTATAGTATTATTTTATATTAATATTAAAATTAAATTAATAATATTTAAACTTATTAATATTTTAATTTTAGATTATGAATTTATGAAATAATTATTTCTATTTATTAATATTTATAATATAAAAATAATTTAATAATATACTATCATCAAATAATAAAAATTATATTATTATTACCTATTATTATATTATAATATAATTATTTTTATATATTAGTTATTACAACATAAATGATATACAATATAATATTAAATTTTAATTATAAATTCATTTTTATTTATTAATATTGAATATAATTGTTTAATTTAAATTTATTTTTAAATTTAGTATTTCAGTAAATAATACTTAATTAAAATACTTTTACATATCTAAAGTAACATAATTAAATGATTTCATGTAATAAAGTAAAATAGTGTATTATCATTTATTGATTAAATATTTAGGTTTATTAATAGTTTATATTTCATATTATTATTTGAATATAAATATCAATTAAATATTTAATAAATTTAAATTTATTATAAACTATTGAATAATAAAAATAAAATGATTAAAATTTAAATTGTGAATAATATTTTAATATAATACAACTTAAACCCCACTTTCCTTGAGATTATTTTATGCTCCTTTAATTGTATTAGCTATGTTTTTAATAAAATGTAATACAATTAAAAATTTGAGTAAAAAATGAGTTAGTATAACAATAATGTTTTAAGGCAATGCAATATGGGTAAATTTCGGCGTACCCTCTCATGAATTGACAATCTTTGGATAATCCTCTTACTGTTGAAAATATTATGTCACTCCCTAAAAGTAGTCAACCTTTGATTTGTCAAAATACGAAATATCTTTTTTTAACAGTTTTGTTAACTAATGATTTTAACATTCAAAACTACTATTTTAATCAATAAAATACTATAATAAAAATGACGAAAGTCCTTAAAATTTCAAAAAAAAGATAACCTTATCTCTTCTCAATTTTATCTCCACCGAATCGAAATCATACTGAACCTTAATTGAAATACCCATCGTTTATTATATATTTCACTTGGTTGGTATGGCTGCACTTGGCAAAGGATTTGGTTGCCTTGGCCCTGTGTGCGGCCATGGGTTTGGTTGCATGGCTGTGTGAGGGTTAAAGGTTTGGTTGTGCGCAGCCATGGTTTGATTTTTATGGCCACTCGCAACCAAGGGTTTAGCTACCATGGATTTGGTTGCCATAGCTGTGCGCGGCCAAGGGGTTAGTTGCCTGCGCAATGAAGGATTTTGGTATTCATGGGTACAAAATGAAAATTTGTTAAAGAATTTTGGTGTGTACCACAAATATGTAAAATATTTTTGTTTGTTTTGAAAAATTTAAAAAGATTTAGCCTCATTTAGGCCAATGAAAATTAACCTACACAGAAGTTTGATCTTTTTTTTTATTATTAATTGACTGTTAGGAAAATGTATAAATAGTATTTTACACTTCTAACCATTAAAAATAACAGAGAGATAATAATTTTTGGGGGTAATACAATATTTTCAAAAGTAAAGGTAGCAATTTATAAATCGTCACTTCACAAGGGAGATAATTTGAAATTAACTCGCACAGTATAATCTAATGTGAGCTGTCAAAAGTATTAATGTACAACACATAGCCCTTGTCTTATTCAAAACAAATGGCTGATTTGGTAATGATGGATCTTTTAAAATAATTATTGTTAGATATATTGTAGAAAAAATTAGCTGTGATGAAAATTAATTAAAAGTTTAATAAAATTTATTCTTAAAAGTATCGTGAATTTTAAAAAGTAGTCATATATATTTGGTAAATTTAACTATTAAACAATTGTAAGAATGAAAATGATTGAATTTAATATAATACTGAATAAAATTTATTTACTCATATAATGTTATTATGTATGTATAATAATTAATTATTAAAATAAATATTTTATATTATTAATTTTTTTAATTTTGTAATTGCAATGTAATTTAGTAATAATTAAAATTTCTTTAAAATTGTTGATTTTATTTTTTTAATTAATATGAATAATTTTAGATTTTTAATAATACATATGAGATAATCACTCTCATATGTGAATGTCTCTTTTTTTTTTTTGCAGATAACTATTAAATCATGTGATTTAATAGTTCATTAAAGTATGCTTTAATAGCGAATTGAAAACTAATTTTATTATAGAATGTCCGCACAAAAAATAAATATAAAAGTAGTTACACGAAAAGACTCTATATAAAAATATATAAAAAATTATATCAATATAAAACTAATTTATAAAATCAAATTTTAAAAAACCACTCATTTTATAGTTTTACTTTCAAAATCGTTTTTAGTTTTTAAGTTTTTTTTAATCAAATTTTTAAGGGGGTCCCCAATTGATTTTGGGAAATTTATAAAATTAACCTCAAAATTTTATCAAATTTTAAAACTAACTCCTAAACTTTATTTCTATCAACATTAGCTAAAGAATGGCTCAAGTGACATTTTTATCCCTATAATCTCACCAACTTCCTCTCCTCCTAAATCGATGAATTCTCTCCTCCAACTGAATTTCTCATCATCGGCGGCTTCCCACCATGTCGAAGTCCATTTACAGCAGCCAACATCACCAAGATTATGGTTAAAACTAACAAATCAAAGATTAGTTTCAAAATCCTAAATTATTACCAAAAATTGTTGTGGGTTATGTTGTTATGTTTTTGTGTTGATGATGAAAGATAGAAATGGTTGTAATGTTTGTGGTGTGAGTGATGTTGTTGGTAGGGTTTACGGTATAGTGAGAGTACTCATTATCGTACGGCCCAAGTGGGACAGGCAGCATGTCGCACCATGAGACAGTTCAGTGAATTTGTCTCTGCTTATCGCACCAAAAAACATAATCACTTAAACCCTCTCTTAGTGCAACAGGCACCGCGTAGCACAAATTTTGTACGACAGACATCCTATCGCACCTGTTGCACCTATTGCAGCAGCCCACAAATAACACTAATAACAAATTTGTCACACTAAATCAAACCACAAATACATTCTCAAGTTTACAGACACCTCATAAAACACTTATTAAAAAATAAAACATAAACAAACAATCTAAGTAACTTTTTTTTAAATAGCTAATGTACACTAGTTCTACAAAATTAAATTAGTTACAATTAACTTACCTAAGTTTTGGATTAAAGTTAAAATTGGGTGTATTTGGTCGAAATTACTGTTACCATCGCCGATTGCCGTTGCTGATTACCATCGCCAATGATGAGTCCAGAGAGAAAGCTACTTACGGTTTGCTTTGATAAGTATAGTTCAACTTACGGTTTGGTTTGTGATCAGGAGAGTTTGAAATTTGGTTTAAATAAAGAGGACATTTTAGGGCAAAAGAGTTATCCTTGGTTAGTTATGATAGAAAATAATTTGAAGGGTTAAGTATGAAAACTTAAAAAAATTTTGGGTTAATTTTGTAAATTTTCCATTGGTTTTGCTGATAATTATTATTAGGGTGGTGATATTTCCACCCCACAAATTCTGTAAATCCACCCCACTTCTAGAAAATAATTATAAAATTTTCACATTACTTTTAAAAATTTTAAATAAAGAAGAATTCTAAGGAATTAATCAATTAAATCTTTCTTAAATTCTTAATTTATTTTTTGTGACTTTTTTTTTTGTTATGTTTGACTACTAAAATTGCTTTAGCCTAAATTTAAATTTACTTTTTTATTCTTAAAATGTAAAAGTACAAAAAATTTACTTCAACTTCAACATTTTTTATTTTATACAAAATTCATGCTTCTAAATGGTCAATTCTACTTTATTAGCATGATTATTAACCTTTAACTAACATTGTATCTTTATGAGTCAATACTCATGTAAATTATTAGGCTATTAAATTTATGTCATTTACATTTAAAATATTAAAAATTATTAGATTTCATTTAAAAAGTTAGATAATAAGTCACAAAATTAAGTACTTAAAGTATTAAATAAAAGAAAACATTATGCTTCAGGTTAAGTAATTTTATGCCACAACGATTACATAATTAAATAAAACTCATATTAAAGCAATCTTTATAGTAAAAAAACTAAGTAAAAATAATATAAGAATGATATAATTGATTAATTGTACACATATTGATGTTGATTTATATTTATAAAAAATAATGTGCATTTATTATAAATATTTTTAAAAATAGGTGGGTTTACACAAATAATGGGGTGGAAATATCCCAACCCTTATTATTATTACACAGGAAACAAAGCCGGTTCTCAAATTCTCCGTTTACTTTGTATTGGTGGTTGTTTATGCATCGGTCGACTCTGAGTCAGATATTTTCGATCCATAAGTAAGTGGCCTCCCCGGCTTCCCCCTCAAAACTCAATGGCGTACATGAGCATGGGAGAAGCGCACAGAAGGATAACAGATTACCTAAACCGCTTCTCCGACGCCGTTTCATCACAAGACGTAGCTTCCCTGAAGCAACTCCTTGCTTTCTCCTCCAACTCGCCGGCTCTCCTCTCCCTAGCCGACTCCCTCAACGTCTTTCAAGACGCCAATAGGCTGATCAAGCAGTCCGACAACTACTCCCCCTTCGCAGATATTACAGTCCCTCTCTTTCGCTCTCTTCAGCACCATCGCACAGGAAACTTAGTCGATGCCTATCTCGCCTTTGAAAAATCCGCTAAGTAACTATGTTCTCTGTTACTAAATTTGAATCAGACATATAATGCAATGATTTCCCGATTAATTCTGAGCAATTGTATGTTATTACAGTGCTTTCATTCAGGAGTTTCGGAATTGGGAATCCGCTTGGGCTTTGGAAGCATTGTATGTTATTGCTTATGAAATTAGGGTTCTTGCTGAGAGGGTATTCCTTTTTTATTATCATTTTTATTACTATTATTTTGTCAATGAGTCGTGCTGCTATACTTTCCAACTAGTATAGCATTCATCTATTTGATACAATAAGTAACTTAAAGATTTGTGAAATTTTATCATTTAATATACGAGCGGCGTGTGGCACTTGGGACTCAAATGTTGGGATAGTAGTTGGCAACTCTGGTATGACACTGTTGTAAATAATTATTTTTGTAGGCTGATAGAGAGTTGGCTTCTAATGGAAAATCCCCGGAGAAATTAAAGGCAGCTGGCTCTTTTCTCATGAAAGTCTTTGGTGTCCTTGCTGTATGTTTGTTTCTCTATAGACCTATTCACATTAAGCAAAGCAAAATTTTACTTTCAGTTGGTACAGTTGCCTTTGCTAAATCTTTATAAGAATTTGTTAAATTATAGGGAAAAGGCTCAAAACGTGTTGGAGCATTATATTTGACGTGCCAGTTGTTCAAGATCTACTTCAAGGTGCAACTTTGACTTGTTTTCAATCTATTTTTTCAAGCTAGATTATGTTACTTAACATATATTATTACTCTACAGCTTGGTACGGTTCATCTCTGCCGAAGTGTAATACGGAGTATAGAAACTGCTCGTATTTTTGATTTTGAGGAATTCCCTAAAAGAGATAAGGTATAATATGAGCTTGTTGATGACATTTTTTTCTCCTTTGCGAAATTGATCCTCAGAGTATTAGTATTTTTCTGTCACATACTGCAGGTTACTTACATGTATTATACTGGCCGATTGGAAGTTTTCAATGAAAATTTTCCCGCTGTAAGTAATCTAAGTTCTTTTTCAGTAATTGATACTTTCTTTATCAGACAAATATCTAAAGTCTAAGACCTGGGTTTGGATTTACCTGTTTGAGCTTTGACGTACTGGGTGAGCATTTCAGTGCATGTCTAATTTTCAATCTTTTTGTAGTGTTTTACTTCATTTCATGTTGTCAACTTTCAGTGGGCAAATAATATGTTTCAGTATGGCTTTATAGTCTCACTGGTTACATCTAAAATGAATGTCGACTACGGGTGGAAAAGGAATAAACAAATCGTATTCAAATCAAATCGTAAACAAATTGGGTCAAAACTCTACTGATTTGGATTCAATTTGTTTATTAAACGAATATTCAGTTTGATTAATTTAATTCTTTTAGTAGAATTAATAAATGAATCAAATCTGGATTCATTTACTATTCATTTATCCTCTAACAAATCCATAATGAAATGAATTGAATATGAATTCATTTATAGAAATGTAATTAATGAACAAAAATTAAGGAAAATAAAGTATAAAAAGACCATGAATTTAATATCCTACAAAATACCAACTTATTATAATTTATCATTACTATATTAGCCTCAAATATTAAATTTTTTTCATACATATTTAAGGATAAATAAGTAGTTTAATTAAACGAATAATAAATGATTTTAAACAAATGGATCGTATTCGATTTGTTTATGACCCATTTATTAAACGAATTCTAAATGAATTAATGTCTTTAAACCTGGATTCGATTCGTTTAATTAGCGAATCCAATCGAATTCACCCATTTATTAAACTAATCAATTTTTTCAAACCCAAACCCACTTAATTCATATTGAATCAAATTAATAAACGAATCCTAACGGTTATTGCCACCCCTAATTTCAGCAGAAGCTTATTTTAGCACGTGTAAAAATCTTGAAGTCAATGGTTGAGTTTCTTAATCAGTTTATTTTTATCTTGTCTACTTTTATGCCTTGCAGGCTGATCAAAAGTTATCGTATGCCTTAATAAATTGCAACCCTCGGAGTGAAGCTAATATAAGGTCTGTTTCAGCTGTGCTTCTTGTGTAGGTTTTGCATCCACATGGTAGAAAGACTTTAGATGTTTCTTTTGCTACAATTATAGGTGTATTCAACAGTATTTATTTATTACTCTAGCTGTATTGTATATGGTTCAGCTGATGTTTATATTAGCACATATATCCATTGTCTCTAATTGGGTGTTCTTACTGATTTAGCTTTAAAATCTGAAAATGGCATTCCTGAATTGTTCTCTTGTTTTATTTGATTCTTCCCTGATAAAATAATTTTTTGCTTCTTGGCTGTGAGTTTTATTATTTGCCTGACATGTTTGAGGAGTATTGACTACTGAAGTGTTGTATATGCACTTAAAAACTTATTTCTGTGGACTTGTTTCCCCACCTTAAATCTTCTGACCTCAAATTCTGTGGTTTTTGATGTTGTAAATCATCTTACAATGATCTTTTATCTCTGCTGTGTCGCTTTTCTTCTGTGGATAGGATGATATTAAAATATTTGGTACCTGTGAAGCTTTCAATAGGCATTTTACCTAAAGACTGGTTGTTGGAGAAGTATAACCTAGTTGAGGTAAGGCCTGCTTAATGAATTGTTTATTTTCTTGCTCTGGGCTGGGAATTAGATTTGAGGTATTTAGCATCATTGTCCTTGTTGATTCTTGTATTGGCATTTGGGCATGAGAAAATGAATGGAAAGCAAATAATAGTAAAAACTATATTGGGAGTGGGCTACCGTCTTCTTCTGCCACCCTCATATAATATGCAGTGGTTCTTTCACAGTACAGTAACATAGTGCAAGCTCTAAGAAGGGGTGATCTCCGGCTTCTCAGACGTGCTCTCCAGGAGCATGAAGACCAGTATGTTTTATTTATCTATTTTACTTTGGGTAGTTTACAATTGTCCATAAAATTTAATTTTTGCGAGGCAAAGTTGGAATCACCTTCTCCCAGGTGTAATCAGAATAATGAATTTTTTCCCCCACTCAAAGGTTCTTAAGATCGGGCGTATATCTTGTGCTGGAGAAACTCGAGCTCCAAGTTTATCAAAGATTGTTCAAGAAAATGTAAGTTCCATATCTGGTAGTAATATTTACATGTAATTGTACCTGGAATATTTAGTTTTATTTATTGCATATTCGTTCTGCAGTTACATTATCCAAAAGCAAAAAGACCCAAGCAAAGCTCACCAGATGAAGTTGGATGTAATTGTGAAGGCACTGAAATGGCTTGAGATGGACATGGATGTTGACGAGGTACTTATTTTCTCTCCCATATCTTTTTGGTTTCTTGAATTTATTGGACTCCCTTTTTTGCCGGTGGTTTTGCGTGATCAGTTGATCGGATTAGATTTCTCTTGGGATGAGTAGGTGGAATGTATAGTAGCCATATTAATACACAAGAATCTTGTGAAAGGGTACTTTGCACACAAGAGTAAAGTTGTTGTCTTGAGCAAGCAGGATCCTTTTCCCAAATTAAATGGGAAGCCCGTTAATTCATGAAGAAGCTTTGTTGGAGATGGCGAAATGGTGATAAGGTTATTTAGAAACAGTCATGCTGGTTCAGTTCATTTTTGTCTCCATAGTTCTGAATTCTGACGTAGATGTACAATTTCAGTGCAGATGTAATTGCAGTACCCAAAATTGTTGTATTCATCAAGTAAACTTTTTGCATTTTTCCGCGAACTTCTTGATTGTAATCACGTTTGAGCCTTTCTTCCTTCCTTTTTTCCCTTATTCTTTTTTGTATTTTGTTCTTTGGTTGCCCTTGCTCGTATTTACCGACTAGTACATCAAATAACAGTAAAAACTTTCTCCGAAGATGAAACAAACTGAGGCGCAATTGAGATATATGAATTCCAGATTGCTTGAAGGAGTTCATTGCAGTTTGCTTTATAATTTTTGGCTAAATTAATACTCTATTACTAAAATTCCAACACAAGGTAAACTTGAGGTAAACAATAAGTAATCAAAAACTTTGGGTTTCATAACCGTGGTAAAAAAGTTGGAAAAGTTTAAAGTTTTTTAAAAATGGTCACAAATTTCAGCAACTTTTAAACTTAGAGTCAAACTATTAACACTCCTCAATAATCCTATTGAAACTCCATTTTCAATTATATTCTATTTAATGTAAAAAACACTATTATTTCTAAATGAACATTTTTTTGTTTATGAATTTTTTAGTTTCTAATAATTTTTTCACTCTTTTAATCTTAATATTTGTATTCCACTCTTTAAACTTTCTTTATTATTTAATTTCTAAAAAAAATCTAAAAGAAAAAAATAAGAAAAACATTACACTTAGAAAATAATAAAAATTTTATGGGTATGGGTCTAATACAATTTTATCCTACTCATAGATTTGGGGTTCAGCAATTAATTTGAGAATTCTTAAAAAATAATTAGTAGTGGGATAAGATTTTATTTAATTTATTTTTTCACTATGTTGTATCTTAATTAAATTGTTAGTTTATTACAAGAATTTTATTTTAGCTTAGAGAATTACTCTTTAAATTCAGATTATTTTGATGATAATAAAAAAAATTATATTGTGTAAGCAAAATAAAATTAAAGAGAGAAAAAAAATATAAATAGTTTAATTCTATTTATATTTTTTCTTAAAAATAATTGTAATATAACAGTAATTTAATGAGATTAATGAAGGGGTGTCAGTAGTCCCAACTCTTAAACTTATTATCCTTCCCATGGGTTTCATAACCGTGGTATAGAAGCTGAAGTAGTTTATAATTTTACTAAATTGGCTACAAATTCATATAGCTTTTAATTTTTTGATCGTTCTCATTGGTTTCGTAGGCATAGATGTAGTCACGAAGTTTGAAGTAGTTTGGAATTTGAGAAAATTGGTTGCAAATTCATGCGACTTTCTTTTTTTTTTTTAATTCCTCTCATAAGTTTCATAGCCATGATAAAGAAATTGAAGTGGTTTGAAATTGACGAAATTGGATACAGATTCATGCAACTTTCAACTTTTTTTATCCTTTCCACAGACATCAATAGCTAAGGTAAAGATGTTAAAATAGTTTGGAATCCGAGTAAATGAGCAACAAATTCACGCAACTATCAACTTTTTTGAATCTTTCCTATGGTCAACTTTTTGGAATTTGACTAAATTAGCCATAAATTCATCTTTTTTTATCTTTCTTATGGGTTTCAGTAATCGAGACAAAGAAGTTTAAGTAGTTTGTAATTTGAGTAAATTGGCTTCCAATTCTTGCAACTTCTAACTTTTTTGATCTTTCATATGGGTTTCAATAGCCAAGGTAAAGAAGTTGAAGTAGTCTGCAATTTTACTACATTAGCCACAAATTCATACAACTTTTAACTTTTTTTAATCCTTTTCATTGGTTTCATAGTCATAGTAAAGAGGTTGAAGTAGTTTGGAATTTTATTAAGTTGGCCATAAATTCATGGAACTTTCAATTTTTTTGATCCTTCCTATGGATTTCTAGCCATGGTAAAGATGTTGAAGTAGCTTGGAATTTCAGTAAATGGCCATAAATTCATGCAACTTTCAACTCTTTTTTTATCTTTCCCATGAGTTTTGCAGCCATAGTCAAGAAGTTGAAGCAGTTTGGAATTTGAGTGAATCGGCCTCAAATTTATGCACTTCCAACTTTTTTTTATCCTTCCCATCAGTTTTCCAGCTATGGTAAAGAAATCGAAGTAGTTTGAAATTTAGGTAAATTGGTCACACGTTCATGCAAGTTTCAACATTTTTTATACTTCCCATGGGTTTCGTAGCCGTGGTAAAGAAGTTGAAGTAATCTGAAATTTAAGTAAGTTGGTCACAAATTCATGCAACTTTTAGCTTTTTTTTAATCCTTTCCATTTGTTCAATAACCATAATTAATAAGTTGAAGTAGTTTGGAATTTTACTAAATTGGCCACGAATTCATGCAACTTCCACCATTTTTTATCAGTCTCATGGGTTACGTAGCCGTGACGAAGAAGTTGAACAAGTTTGAGATTTGTCTAAATTGGCCACAAATTCATCCAATTTAAGTCTTTTTTATCCTTCCCATGAATTTCATAGCCGTGCTAAATTGGGAGGGGGCTACCTTCCCCTTCTGCCACCCTTACATAATATGCAGTGGTTCTTTCGCAGTACAGTAACCTAATGCAAGCTCTAAGAAGGCGAGTCTCCGGCTCCTTCGACATGCACTCCAGGAGAATGAAGACCAGTTTGTTTTATTCATTTATTTTATTTTGGGTAGTTTAAAATTGTCGATAAAATTAATATTTTCGAGGTGAAGTTGGAATCACCTTCTCCTGGTGTAATCAGAATAATGACTTTTTTTTTTTAACTTCTTTCTTCAAACGTTCTTAAGATTGGGCGTATATCTTGTGCTGGAGAAAGTCAAGCTCCAAGTTTATCAAAGATTGTTCAGGAAAATGCTTTGGAATATTTAATTTTATATATTCTTTATGCAGTTTCATTATCCAAAAACAAGAAGACCCAAGCGAAGCTCACCAGATGAAGTTAATTGTCAAGGCACTGAAATGGCTTGAGATGGACATGGATGTTGACGGCGTACTTATCTTCTCTTCCATCTCTTTTCGGTTTCTTGAATTTATTGGACTCCCTTCCTCGCTGGTGGTTTTGCATGATCAGTTGATCTAATTAGATTTCTGTGTGGGATGAGTAGGTGGAGTGTATAGTCGCCATATTAATACACAAGAATCTTGTGAAGGGTACTTCGCACGCAAGAGTAAAGTTGTTGTCCTGAGCAAGCAGGATCCTTCTCCCAAATTAAATGGGAAGCCCGTTAATCCATGAAGATGCTTTGTTGGAGATGGCGAAATGGTGATCAGGTTATTTAGAAACAGTCACGCTGGTTCAGTTCATTTTTGTCTCCGCAGTTCTGGAAATCTGACGTAAAGGTACAATTTCAGTGCAGATGTAATTGCAGTACAAAAGATTGTTGTATTCGTTAAGTTAACTTATGCATTCTTCCGCGAACTTCTTGTTTGTGATTACATTTGTGCTTTCTTTGGTTGCCCTAACTTGAATTTACCGAAGGCTACATCAATAAACAGTAAAAAATTTCTTCGAAGATGAAACAACCTGAGGCACATTTGAGATATGAGAATTCCAGATTGCTTTATGTTCATTGCAGTTTGCTTTATAATTTTGGGCTAAATTAACGTTTTGGTAGGAACCATTACAGATGCTAATTTCATACTACTCCATTAACAAAATTCCAACAAGAGGTACACTTAGTGGTACACAAAAACTAGTCAAAAACTTTGGGTGGATACCCATGATTCGAGAAACACCAAAACAAAGCAGAAATCTGAAAATAAAATAAACCTTATACTGCAGATTCAATCACTTATAACTTCTGCAACCCCAATACAAAGACTGTTGGAAAAACGAAAACATGCCCTGTAGCAGCCGTGGAAGCACCAAATTGACTGGATTCTCTCAAACGGCATCCTGGGGGAGGGTGCTTTGTATGTTTGAAGGCATCAATATGTTAAAGCCGTCTGCTGCCGTAGACACTATCATTCCCGGAACCTGAGCATGCCAATGAAGTTCTTTCAAGTCTTTCTGCCCCTGTTCAAAGAAAAAGGCATAAGTATTAACAATATGAATTTTATAGGATGTTGAAGGTGAATATTACGACTAATAACAGATAAATAGAATAGAATTTACCTGATGAATGAATAGAAGTTGAGGTGGTAAACCTTCTGGGGCATTTACTTGCTCTCTTGTCTTAGCTTTGAACTCTGCCTCCTCTTCCTCATCCTTTTCTAAAGAAAGGTCCCATATCCTGGTCAAGGAAACCAAAAGGAAATAAATCATGATCGAGTTAAAAAGGCTTACATCCAAAATTAAGTTGGCATTCCTTCCATTATTTTTTTATTCTTGTGCTGCCTCCTAAATGTTGCCTTTACTTACGTTAGCTGATTGTCAGCTGATGAAACTGCCAAAGTTGAGCCTTCATGTGGACTCCACTCAATGGACGTGACAGGATGTTTATGGTACTCAAAATGCGCTACTACAGAATCTCCCCCCTGTTCACAGAAAAAAAAAATATGATGAAATAAAAAACAAACACAATTTACCATCTATTGAAGAAATTTTCTCTCATTTTAAGATTGGAAATATATTCTTCCAGATCACTGCCTAAAAAATTACCCCTTGTTAGCAGGTAGAGAAAATGCGTTAAGCTCTAACTCAGTCAAAAATGGTTAATGAGAATATATGAACAAAAAGCAACATTTGAAGGGTGGAACAGTAACCCAACCGAATGTGGTTAATGATAATAGATAAAAGAAAAACAAAAAGCAACATTTGAGAGGGTGGAATGGTTTGGAAAGCCAGTGGACAGATTAAACCAGCCAGCATAGTCAAGATTTAAGTCAGATTCAGCAACATCCAATGACAATCCTATATTAAATCTAAAATGTTGTCAGTGTAATTATAATGAATCACTCAGGGCCTGAACAATAGAGATGAGATGTTGAAGATATCAAGGGTGGGGGGCACCCTGACAGAGAAATATAATTAAGTACATGATAACCAAACGGTGATATTTCTTGTGTTAAGAATGAATCAATGCAAATGACATTTTTCCTCAGCTAAACATTGTCCTCCATGGAACATAAGATGTACCTTGAGCAATCTAAGGTCATGAATAGAAAATGTTCCGTCGTCACTTCCAGATGCCAAAAGACAACTAGCCAGCCTAATCAAATTAACAATTGAAATATTAAGGTCTTCCTGAATAATAAGGAAAGGGTGTTAAAATGGAATACAAGTATGCTAAAAACAGTAAAACACCTGTTCCATGAGATAACATTCACATCTGCATTATGAGCCTTAAAAGACATTAAAGCTGACTTCCCCACACGTGTATCCCAAATTGCTATGTTTCCATCCACAGAACACGAAGCAAAAACATCAGATTCTGTAGGGCTCCACTGCATTGAGATAATTTAGAGAAAACCGGATAAAACAATGAGCAATTCATGGTAAGCCATTCATGCTGCATCATAATGTTCAACTTTATGTGCAAAAGAATCCAACGAAATTATAATATCGCTTCACATATAGAATACGTACTTGTAGATCTTCCACACTTGCAGCATGTCCAATGAAAGGAACAGGATCAACATTCCATGTAGCATCAGATGCAGGCTCCCATAAATGAATGCAACTATTGCAGTCCCCTTTACAAAAGAAATAGAAAATCAAATCATTAGAATCAACTCTGACTGATAAGGTTTATAGAGAAGAATAATAAGAGTGCGTGCAGAATAATCTAGAACAGTACCAGTTACAAGCCTTCCAGCTGTGATGGGATTCCAATCTATAGCATAGCCCTCATCTTTATGCCCACCAAACTTAATTAATGGGCTCTGATTTAAAACTTGAGGAGCTCCCTGGCCAGCTACTGTTTCTGATTCCACTAAAGCATTTAGATGAGAACGGAAGTCCCATACCTACATGAATAGAGGCAAAGAAAAATATAAAGTAGTTAATCATTTATTTTTCTTTCTTCCATTCCAATCCAACAAAAACGTTGTGGAACAAGAACATTTTCAGATTTCAAGCATGCAATTTTGACCTGCACATGACCCGTATCTGCCTAAGATGCACATATATGTGGATTTTGTGCCATGGCACGTATACGATTGACACATCCTTGATGAGCTACCTTGCGCAACTGCAGATATCAACAAACAAAAATGAAGATTGTTGACAAAATAGGTGGTAAAAAAATAATAGATAAGGTCACTTACGAAATAATAGGACATCAAAAGAACAACATATTACCTGCAAAACTGGTGTCCCAGAACCACCTTCCTCCTCATCGTCACTATCATCATCACTGTCACTACTTTCACCGTCCGCATCTTCATCACCAGTAGCAGGTTTGTTAGGTACTAATTCGCGCCTCTTCCCAGAAATGTTAGAGACTTTAAATACTCCAATAGAGTTCCAAGAAGGTTTCTCTGCCTGCAGAAGAAGAGATGAGCATCAACACAAAATAGGCCAGATCAAATAAAAGGATGCATTATCTTTTCACCATCCCTTGAGAGAATCATGCAGTAGGTTTTCTCTCTTAAAGGAAAAGGTCGCCAAACAAATCAGAAAGAAATACTACAATCTCCTAGATTGAATTTCATTTTTTTTTTACAGAGCATCTACTCACGACTAACAAGAAATGAAATCACCTGAGTCCCAGCAACAAAATAAGCTGTATGTGGAAACTCATTCCGTACTAAACCCAACGTGTCACGCAAGATATCAAAGCTGTAAAAAAGAATTAAATTCCAACAGAAAATTAAATTAAGTTATCGTACTCTCTAATTGTTCTCTCAAGGAAATAAACTTTTCTAGTTTTTTAGTAGAGAAAATGATAACCCCAATTCAAGTTTTTTGACCCATTTAACTAAATTAGAGAACCCAAACTTTCAATGCCTTCAGTTACACAACAGAACGTTCTAAGAAACAGAACAGAACAGAGCAAATAATATTGAATGAAGGATACAAAGAAAGAACCTTAAACAAGGCCAGCCAATGTGAAAGGCGTGAAGGGAGTTGTAGGCCGTAGGTTCACACTGAAGCTCCTCTCCTTCCTCTAACTTGTCAACTCCTGGTTGCCACACCTTTGTTGGTAAACTTGGAATTGAAGACGAAGATGACCCATTTCCCTTTTTTGAGTCCTGTTCATAAGTGAGTAAAAAATAAAGATTAGAGTCATAAATTTTGAATCAACTGAAGGGATTGGGAATGAGATTGTTTGACTAATTTAATTAACCTTGTTCTTCCTTTTGGCCTTCTTTGGGTTCTTGATGCTGCGAACCATTTTATCAACACTACTAGTCTGTTATCGTGGGTTTTGAAAGACTCAGTTGAGGCAGGGTTTTGGACTTTTGGTTGCGCCGTATGGAGCCACTTCTTCTTCTTCCGCTTCTATTTTAGAAGGGGCGGCTTTCCATCTTTGTATTTTATTTTATTTTTTCTTTTCCGGTGGGTATTTTTTCTTTATTTCTCTTTTATTTGTTTATTTATTTATTTTACCGAAAAACATCTCACAGATGCATTTGATATATGGTATTGTATTAGATTACACCTTATGGGTATGTTTGGCACAACACATCACATGTAATTGCATTAGTTAATACAATGCAATATCATGTTTGATACACTATATAATATGAACATTTTTATACTAAATAAATCCTAGCGGATAGGGCCGGCTTTAGAGTATCTATGGCCTTAGATAAATTTATTTTATGAAACTTCTTTTTATTCAGTAACTTCAATAATAAAAAAAATATATAAAAGTACTCAAAATTCATTTCATTTTTAGTTCTTGAGTTTCAACAAATAATGAAGAACATCTTAAATAATTTTGAAAACAAAACCTAAAATTTATTTTTTTTAGAGTTTTTACAAATATAAACAAATAAATAAATGAAAACATTACTATTTTCAAATTGAATATTTATAATGGTAGCACAAAGAAAGTTAAGATGATAAATTGATGATCAGATAATGAATATGGACTTTATATTTGAAAAAAATTATTTTTTTACCTTTTTTAATGAACTAATGCATGCAATAATTTTCTTTCTAGAGAAGAGAGTAAAAAAAAAAAATTCCATCTATGATTTTTAGATTACAAGGCTCTAAATAGAAATTAAAAAAAATACTCAAAATTAAATATTCTAATGTTAAGTAATTAAGATTTTTTGAGAAACTGAAAGGGTACAAAAATTATATTTTTCTAGGAAAACTAATAATAAATGAATTGATGGTTAGACAAAATTATTAATTATATCTCTTTAACAATAAGATTACCAAATATAATTTTTTTTTTATTACAGAGATGTTTAATATAAATTTTTTAATTAGAGAAATGTCTAATGGGTTTTACTACCATACATAATTTTTAAAAATATTTATTAATTAGAGAATTATTAGTATAATACTAGAAAAAGGAGACTTTTCTAAAATTTGTGGCCTTAGGCAACTGCTTTGTTTGTCTATACTTAAAGCCACCCTTGCCAGTGAATTTAGATTTGTGTAATATGATACTGTTCACATTAGTTTTTTTTTAAAAAAATTTCTTTAATTGAAATAAAAACAAAAATAAAAATATATAATATTAAATAAGATTAAAAACTCTAATAATCTTAAAGTACTAATTTAATATAAATATTAAAATAAAAATATTATTTTATATAATGCAGCCCATATCACACCAAATAAAGTATTGCATTATATTTTAATACAATCTAATACAATATAGCTTAATGCAATATAATATAGTGGGCCAAATGCATCCTTTATTAGCTGTATTACATTAGATTGTAATAAATTATAATACAGTGCCATTTTTGGTATAGTATTCATTGTGTTATATAATTAAAAATTTTATTAATATTAAATTCATTTTATTTAGATTTATTAATATTTTGATATTCTTATAATATTTACTATTAAACTAATATTTATGTTAAATTTATTAAAAATAGTGGCCACTATCAACCGCTATTGGTTGCCTTATTCTAGTGTTGTTACAATTTAGATTTTATTCTATGACAAATGCTAAATTATATTTATATGTAACCTACTTTTCTCACATAAATTATGTGGTCTCCACTACTGTCGTGAAATGAATAAGTTACATGTACTATTGAAATTTTCATTGCCGGAGCTATTAAATAATAAAATTATTATTAGAGGCGGAGCTTTTGTTCACCGTAGATCTACAATTAAAGTTTTAAGATCCAAAAACTTTGGCTATAAATGTAGCGTGAATGAAAGCTCCATTACCAATGATAATTGCAACTGGCATAGATTTGACAATTAGGATTACAGTGGTACCAAACTTTACCCCAAACGGCATGAACTATTGCGAGAGTTGGCGGCAGCAATGGCAGACCGTCACCAATGATAATATTCGCCACTCACATGAGATAGTATTTAATAAAATATTCTAAACTTAATTTATTTTATAATTAGTAATAAATAAAACCCAAAAAAAAAAAAACCATGGGCGTGAATTTCCCTAATGCTGTGAAATCTGGATTATGATGCATTAAAAAAAATACCATAATGCAACCTTAAAATTCACCGAGCACAAGGTTTCATTATATTAGCTAATACAATCTCATGTAATTCGGCGTACTAACCATACCCTTATGAACTTGTTATTTATTATAAGTGGTTCCAATATTGCTTTATCGTTGTGGATCTAATTTGGGAAGTAGCCCGATATACATGCAAATAATATCAATGATATGAAGTTAAAGGAAGCAAAATGGTAATAAGCAAGCCAATGAGAAAATAATTATTATAACTTCTTCGTGCGCTCTATTTCTTTTTCTCAATCTCTACATGAATGTAATTACAAATTATGATGGTTATTTATAGCCAACAAAACATAGTAATTAGTCATAAATTTAATAACACACTCTTTGAATCTTAAGGATGATGTGTGCACAACACCTTATAAATTGATTACTTTGATACGCAACCCATAATGTATTTCAAGAAGTGTGATATAAACACACATCACAAATGCCGTAGCTACTTTTGCAATTCACTTATTAAAGCTATAAATGTGAAACACACTATTTTTATCAAGAAGTGGATAGATATATCTCATAATACTTGTGTTCTAAATTTTGTGAGATTTTTTTTTTCAAAGCAAAATTTATAAGATTTTAAGTCAATTTAAAGCAATATATACCTTGCACACAAAAGATATATTATAATAATTGTTTTGAAGGATAAAACTGCTTCCATAAAATAATATTTTGATAAAAAAAATTTAAATTTTATAAAAATATTATTTCTCTACTTTTCAAAATATTATAAACCGAATAGAGTAATTTCACCCAAAGTGATTGAAAAAAAAAAAAAAAGCTGCACGCAAAATTCTATTTTGATCACCTCATAGCGATCCCAAACGCATCCATAATTGGGACGCAACTAAGGAATTGTGGCTAATAAAGAAAAACTTCTAAGCATTTCGACTGATCATAGGCAAATCAAAATTAAATTGATAATTGCTTTCAAGAACTTTATGTAATGAATATGGAAACAGAAGAATTTACACCGATGGTGATCATCAAGGGACTGATCATCCATATACATTATTGCATTCAATTCAAAAGAATGCAAAAGTTTAAGAAATTAGTGAATCCAGTAGTTGCCAGATACCCTTAAGTGATGACATCAATCCATGAAACCGGTTTATTTCATCTGCAAGACATAAACAAGCAATTCATATCAACACCGCTCTAATAAGTCTCTTAGTCATTGAATGCTTTTGTCCCCTAAAAGTTTGGTCGAACTGGTTTTCAATCTGCTCTATTTGGATGGCTACCCCAACTTGAATCCTAGGAAAGGTAAAGATCTAAAAAATTGTTGGCACTCACGAGAATCCCAGAATCCCTAAGGAACAATTATATAAACATGGATATACATGATTAGGATAATTGAAAAAAATTCAAAAGAAGAGGCATGCATGAATACCAGCTGTTTCTTTGTCTAGTAAAGAGAACAAGTGCTGCAAACCCTATCATGATTGCAACTTTCATTACCTGGAGGGGAAAGAGAGAAGTAGCTAAGCTATATCATGTTTACAGAAGATTATCTATAAGCATTTTATCCTTGCTAGTTGTTGAAATCACACAAGAAAATTTTGATATAACAACCACAGGATCTGGAATTGAGTAGGACAAAACCTGCCCAACTGCTCCTCTAGAAATTTCCTCATCTTCTGAATTCACAAGCTCAGGTTTCCTTGCTTTTTTACTACTCTTGTCAACTTCATTCACCTTGTTACAACCACGATGCGTACTACTCTGGAAATAATGTAGCAACACAAAGAGTCAAGTATCGGATTGAAAATACAATGAAAGAAAGAAATTCCATTTCAGCCAGTGTAGCATCAAATTGTGCGGCTAGATTATTCAAACTAACAAAATACTTTGCTTGGTATATTTTGATAGACAAACATACCAGTCATTCACTTTAGGGATCCAAATTCTGACCTTCAATAGAACTAACATATCTATCACTGATCACAGATGATTATATCTTGAATATGGTGCCTTTTTTTTTTGTAGGATGTACTTATTGAACCAAGAGCAAAGAGCAATACCTTGATGCAGCATCCAATTCAAAGGTAGACTATGGGTATGGAGCTATAGTTTATATGGTGCACGATATAATGCAGTTCAAGTCAATTTCTTCAGAGACTGTTGTCTATTATTATTTGTCTGAGGATCAATTTTGTAATAACAAGTTGCATCCTGTCAAAGTATGATCATATTGAATTGGTGTAGATTGAAAACTTTCCAGGAAATGGTGCTGTAAACATAAGTGCTTAGCTATTATATTTGTTAAAAATACAATTCCTTTTATTCCAAATTACAATTATGAATCAATCAGTTTCTTGAGGTCTGCAACAATCTCAGCATAATTGACACCTAAATTCCAGCTCCTCTGGGAGAATGAAACACGTGCAAGTCTTTGTTGAAAGGGCAAACCACAGAGGGCTTCTTCTCCCTCTTCTTTGCATTCCAATAATTAATCGACATTCACCTCTGATATCAAGATTATTAAAGGTTGTTATTCTTCTATTTATTATGTTAGGTCCCATGGTGTTACCCTTTCAATGTCATACATAACTGGAACGCCGTAAGTGGGTGTGGGTGCAGGGGACATCCATGAGTTTATATAGTTTACCAGTGTATTAAGAAACTTGAAGCATTTATGAGAAACATGGTACCTTTTCCACATTTTCTAGAGCAGACCATTTTTCTCCACGATGGATTTCCACTTCAGGATGACAAATTCCCATCAGATCCATCAAATGTTTGCCACCAGCTGTTATGCACAAGCTTCTTGATTCAGTAGGAAACATCCAGGTTCCAGGGCAGTTGGAAGAGTAGTGTATATCCTTCCAATTTTCTTTATATTTCAACTTATTAATTGAAGTCCCTTTACTATCCACTTCCAGAGAATATTCTTGGCGAACTCCTTTCATGCTCTCTTTTATAGATGATTTTCCACCAGACTGTTGCTTGTTCACAGGCAATTTACCAGGATGATGTCTACCTATATGCTCATCAACCATTCTCCCAGAAACTGTAGCTGCCTTACCACTGGATTCTCTCATGAAACCTTCAGCAGAATTTTTATTGCTCATATCTGGATTTTTCACTTCAGTTCTAACATCTACCGGACTTAACTCAAATTGTCTACTGCCTTGATGTGTTGTAGCCCCCTCAAAAGCTTTAACATAACCAAGTTGATCTCCTTTCGCTCTGGTATGCATTGTGGCTTGTTGAGACTCCCCTATAAAAAATGGAGTTTTTATCCTCCCTGACATCAGTGCTGCTGGTTTAATTTTATCTGTCTTAAATTCACCCGCACTCAAACTTGTCAGAGAAGCTTCAGATGAAATCTTTCTCAGTTGAGATTTAGCTGGTGCTGGTTTTATATAAGGTCTTATATCCTGATTCAAGTCAAGCCCCAGGATGATAATAATTTTTTCTGAGAGAATGAAAAACAGAAAGATGTGTAATAACATATGAAGTATTCTCTTCATGCAAAAATTTCATTTACCTGAGAGAGACTAATTTCAAAGGCATTTATCATGTTCCTTACATTGCTCGGAATCTTCTCCACTGGCCTCTGCTTCTCTCGATTATTGCTCCCTGCTTCCTCCAATTTTCGAGCAACTAACTTGTTCTTTGCAGCCACTTTCAATTCTGAGCTTTTTGATAAATATGAAGCTTCTTTTGAACCAGCGGCTCTCACAGAAACGTCATCATGAGGTGTTTGAGTCCCAACCTTCTTAACCAAACTTCTGTTGTTTACATCAGTCAGATGCACATCAAACCCTTGAGACACTGGTGGTTGATCAATCCTCCTTGTATATATCTGTATCATTCTAAAACAGGCATAAAGACCATTAGGATCTCAATGGTACTTTTTTCTTGCATAATCTTGGTGAAAGAGGAAAGTATTCAAAAATTTATTAAGTAATCCTTAACTGGGTCAAAGCCAGCCTGCTTGGCTACTACTTTACTTTGGAGAAGGCTTTCAATTGAATCTTGAGAAACAGGAAGATGCAGATGTCAGAATCAACAAAAAGTTTTAAGATGGGAAATTAAGACCAATGAATCAATGATTTCCTATTTCATCTTTTATTTTCAAGCAAACAATTATTGGCCATTATTTTCGTTAAGTTTATGCAAGATCAAACCTGAGACCTCTGGGTTAAGGAACAATGATGCCTCGGCATTGCCACCAACAGTCTCTGGACTTGTAGGATTGCTACTAAAGAGTTCATCATGTTTCTTTCTCAATGCTGATTCTCTCTGCAAATGAATTTTGAGCATTAGCAACAACATAAGACTGCAGTTACAACAAAATGATAAAACTATACCTCTTAAGCTTCATGCAAAAGAAGGAAAAATGAAAAAGGTTCACTAGACTGTTTATCTTATCCTTTATATGCTTCTTTCAAAATAAGAATTTCATTGACAGGTATAATTAGTTTATGAAGTACAATCTTTCAGAAACTATTTGTCAACCCAGAAGTTTGAAACAGACTGACAAGAAAGCGCCAAGTGTTTAAATAGCCAATGGTAATTAGCCATTGGTAGAGGGCTAATTCTTGTAATTTTATAAAGGAAAAGACATTTGCATTGCAGATTTTCTATGCAGTTTGCAAATTAGATACTGACTTTTATAAGAATGGTTTTGATTTGAATTTGTCATTGCAGATTTTAACGTACAGATTCAAAATGCAAAACTGACTGTACCATGATACGGATTCGATAACGCTCGTCCTCAGTAAGGACAAACTGCAACCTCAAATGTACATCCCCGCCACCTTCCAGTGAAAATATGTCATCCCAAAGACCTTTCTCGACGATCAATCTAGTCTCAACACCTGGTCCAAAACATGATCATCAGCGTTACTGCTGGGATGACATCAAACAAAAACATTACATAATAGATAATTGAAGAACAAACCTGTATATGATATCTTATTTCCCTTAGCGTCATAAAGTGCTATCATCAAATTATCACGAAAGGTTGTTAATGGGCTGTGCCAAAACTTGGAAATTTCAGATGTGCTTGTCAAACAGAAAGAAATGCAATGCACGAAGTTAAAGATGAATGCAAAGAATCATTACAAGGAAAAGTCTGTCTTCTCCCAAGTTTGATACTCTCTTTTCCCCATGGAAACTGCAATTTAAAATAATATTCCATTATATAATTTTCTTTATCCTAATTCAAGAAAAGATTGCCTACCCTTTATGGACATTTGCTGCGGTATTGATGATGATGACTGAAGACCCTTGAACTCCAGAACTGCGGTTAATAAATTTTCGAAGTAAATATGAGACACAAAAGTTGGTACAAGAATAACTGTCAATTTTGAATTACAGTTTAAACGGGTAGCTTCTACTACCTGACACTAAGATGGTTCCTGGCATTGGAGGCCAAGCTTCTAAGTGAACCGAAGCATAGAGTTGATGAGAAATCAGCCAGAGTATCATTGACTTCTATTGAATTTCTTGAAAATAAGAGTGTTGGCTGAATTGCGAGATGGGATGAGATTGAAAAACATGAGTGGCTGGACTTGAAGGGAAGGTTACTAACGAGGGTCCCACAGCATTCAAATTATTTGCTACCCACCTCAAGTGCTGGCAATTCCAAATCTCTCTTTTTGTCTCACTCCAATAGTTAAGTTTGAAGGGTCATTCATTTTTGTTCCAATCTTCCACTTCAAAAGCGTTCAGGTTCCTATAAATCACATGAAAAATGAAGATTCTTACGATCATTAGAAAGTGGAAACCAAATAAACAGCAGTCAATCAGCTCGTTTTCTCTGCAACACATTCATAAGACCACACGTGTCCAGCTCGTCCTCTTAATCAACACGGTTTCAACGGTCGAAAACTTGATTCCCGATCTCATGCGATAAACATAAATCAGTAGAAATAACATAAAGAATAAAGTCAATGACAGGACCCATTATTTTCTTTTCTTCTCTGAGAAAGGACCATTCTGTACCCTGCAAATCATGGTCACAATTTCTTTTCTTCTCTAAGAAAGGACTCATTATTTCTTTTCTTCTCTGAGTAAGGACCTTTCTGTACCCTGCAAATCACGGTCGCAATTTCATGCAACTTCATTTTCAATTAAAAAACACTGTCCTGTTTGTTGGATTGGGTTTGTTTTGGCTTTCAAATCTTTAGACAAAGGGAAAATGAAATATCATCAACGCACACTAGTCCTTGAGTCTCCGTCCTACAACAAATGGGTGCCAAAAAATCCGACCCAATTCTTTTCAACTTGAATTAATAAGAAGAATTGTCAAATAATTAGATTAAACTAACTAAAGCTGTGGAATGGATTCTGCACGTATAAACTGCTTAAGAATGGCCTTCTCTTCATTGATTCGTTTCTTCTCTTTGGGATCTTTAGGTTTCACTTTTCTTTTCTCTTCCAATATCCATTTGAAAAGCTCACGCTGCTGGTCTTCAGGGATAGGTTCCCGTACCTTCACAGGCTCAATGACGGTTGGTGGGACCAATTGTTCCTCGGAGAGTGGAGAAGCTACAGTGAGACCAGAAGAAACTGCATCTGTTGCTTGGTGGTCCTCATCATGCGGTCTGGGGCCTTTGATATCCTCCACTCTCAAGTTTTTCTTTCTTGCCTTAGCAAACATGTAACCTGAAGGAGTTACGAAGAAAGTTTAAGTCAACAAAAATTTTCTAGTATCCAGCAACGTTACTGCCTCAGAGCAAAAGTATGCATGAAGATAAGGAACAATGCTCCAACTGGACATTTCAATTGTATATCATAATTCCATTAATGATATGGTAGGTTTATTATAGGTGAACCGCAAATAACTTGTTAAAAAAAAGAATAAAAATGAAGTGAAGAAGGCAAGGTTTCTTAAAGATGAACTCAAAAGAGTGGGGAAGAGGGAAAAAATGAAAAAAGGTTAAAGAAGGTATGTTTTCTAGTATCCACAGAAGTATACTCAAGATTTGCGTTAAAGCACAAGAGTTTCACATAGATAGAACTGCCTAGAGTTCACAGAATGAAACTAATTTCAGAAAAAATTACCAACAATTCAGATGTCAATAATCTTCAAAATTACTGTATAAACATCACTCAGTTATGAAAGCAAGCACTATCCTTGAGGAAAGACATTATAATAGTTATCTAGCTGTGCGAATATATTCTAGCTCACATAAATGGATAATTATTTCATCTATCTAGGCTCATAAGAATTCTATATCCAAGCTTTTAATAATTAAATCAAAGCCTCCAAAGGATCAAGAGTCACTATCCACTTCACAACCACTCATTAGGAAGTGTCACACAAAGTTATAAATAAAACAACATGAATGTCTACTCAGTCTCTAGTTAATGATCAAGCTTGGATAATTAGTTAAAGCAGCATAAATATTCAACAGTTTCAAGCAACTTAAATTTTATGTTTCATGCTGTGAGATTTTTTCCCTTTTCTTTTTGTTACCATGCACTGCATCCCAAAATAATTCTTATCCCCCTCCAATATTTGTGTAAGGGATTAAACTTCTGACCTCTTGCTTCCACTGCAAGAGGCCAAACCAAGTTGGTAGTTGCCCTAGGGACATCATACTATAAGAAATTCTTTTCTAAGAGATTATAATATGATTACCCCTCAGCAGCAGATATTTGGCAGGAGGCCAGAACTACAGCTCCTTTTAAAAAATTGTAATACTTATTGTTTCACAAAAATTGGAAATACCATGAACCAATTAGCCAATATTGTTGTTCTCTGTCTCAGTATCTTTTGATTAAGCAGCATAATTGAAGCAAACACTAGGAAACAAAGCATAAGATGACAAACCATCAATTCTAAAATGATAAAACAAACAAGTGAGCAGCTGTTATACTTAGATGTGACTAGAAACTAAACAACTTCTACAACAAGAACTAGATTACGAAACTGACCCAACACCAGAAACTAAAAGAAAAACAAACACGAGCAATCAACTACCTACTTTCACGGCTTCCCCAGCTAGTCATTTCATCAAACAAATTATATACATTGAATGAATGCAGTATCACTACAAATGAAACAACTGAAAATGTACCTCCAAGAGCGAGATTAGAAATCAAGAGAATACGCCAAATGGGTTTATAACGCCTAATGAGTGATTCCTTTGAAGATAGAGGAGGAGTTTGCTGTTGAGTTGGATCCATTTGATTTTGATGTATTGATTTATCTGACTGCTATAAAATGTAGCACTTCCCCAGAAAATTTCTTTCTGAAGTGAAGTATCTGTTAATCAATTCCTAAGATTGCATTATAACTTCATTTCTTTAACAATTAACGATAATGGGTATTAATTATATTATTGTTAACATTTTAAGTAGACTTTTATGGACGTTCATCAAGCCTTGTGAAGTTGCAAGCGAGTTCTCTTGATTCGATTCATTTCAGGCTCTGCAGCTGCATAGTAAAACAAAAAGGCCCAAATTAAACGGGCTACAATTGGGCTTCACTATCTATTTGTCGCTTAGGCCCGGTTAGCGGTAGGGAAATTGATCCCTCAATCTATTTTGTAAACCCCGTACTTTTCGATTAAAGTCATATAATTTATTTTCAAAATCGGTCCTGTTAAAAATATTTTATTACTTTTTTTTCTTGCTCATTTGCTTTGCTATATTTTTAGTTTAAATAATTTTGAAAGTAAATGGAGTTAATTGAGAAATGGGACTAATGAGATAAATTAAGAGGGTAAATATAATTATTACAACCTCTTTCTTCTTGAGATATAATAATGTCGGAGGACTATTTATACTATAAAATTACTTTGTGAAGTGTACTCTTATTTTAATAGTTATTTTATTATAAAATATCATAATATAATTTACAATCAAGAACAACCTATTTTGAGTAAATATATAATTAGGTTTATTTTTTTAGCATGCACATTAAAATCGATATACTTCACATTACTTCGGTTAATTGTTTTTATTATAGTTGGCAAAATTTGACATGACTCGGTTACCCAGTATGAACATGACACAAATAAATAGGTAGAGTTGTCAAATTTGACATAATTATTAAATGTGCTGAGGCTGGGTCAACACAAAATTTTTTCGTGTCAGGTTAAAATTAAAGTTCTTGACCCATTTACCTAATCAATGATGTGTTTATATTTTCTATTTTAAATTAACTTCTACGTTCTTGTTACTAAAACTTAAATATTGAATACGATTATCTCTTTTTATTTTTTGTTTTGGGGAAAAATGGACATATGCACAGTCATTTATAAAATTTTATATAGATATGAAACTTCAATAGTGTAAATATATAATTTTTTTTTTAGAGGGTGTGTAAAAAATAGTATACAAATGTTTGATATATATATATTTAAGTAGATTATTCAATAACCCATTGATTTTTTGTGTTGGATTTGGGTCTCAGTATTTTCACATGATTATTAAATGGGTCACGTTTGAGTTGACCTAAATTTGACACGACACAAATATAATCCGGTGACCTATTTCGTCAACTCTAGTTTTTATCAAATATTATTGTTGACTGCTTTGACCAAGTACAATTGGAATATCACCCCTAATTACAACTACTAAAAGGAAATTAAACTCTTTTGGTTAAATTATGTATAAACCCCAAAAACTTACATTTATTTTCTTTTCCTACAAATTAGTCAAACACTAAACCAAACTAAACCAACTATTTTTTTAAAAATTTTCTTTGGGTGAGTTGAGCAATTTTATAAGAGTGCAGTAGAAGTAAAGATAATTATTTTAAATTTTACTCCCCAACCATGAAATTTAGGGGTGGGCATTTGGTTTGGTTTGGTCCGAACCAAACAGAACTGAATTGTATTATAATAATTTGGTTCGGTTCACAATATAAAAATTAAATGGTTCAAAATTTCTAAATCATTTGGTTTTTAATTTAGTTCGGTTTCAAACGGTTCGGTTCTATGGCTCGATGGCCATGGAAGTTTGAAGTTTCTTTTGTAATATGTAGTGAATTTTTAAATTATTGTTAGATTTTATGATGTTAATTTACTATTGTTAGATTTAGTTATGTTATTTATTGTTTATGGATTTCTAAATTATTGTTGGATTTTATTATGATAATTTACTATCGTTAGATTTTTTTATGTTGTTTATTATATATGGATTTATAGACTAAGGATTATTGTTGTAGTAGTAGTGTATTACTATTATATCATTTTTATTAAATAATGAATATATAGGTTGAAACTAGACCAAACCAAATTAAACTAAACCAAATTACCAAACCAAACTTAACCAAATTGAATTAATTTGGTTCATAAATTCATAAGCCATTTAGTTTCAATTTAGTTTGGTTCTAAGCTTGAACCGAACCAAACTTAATAATGCCCACCCTACATGAAAAGACTCAAACTATCAACCTTATAGTTTATAGGAAAAAGTGCCAATCAATTCAAATAAGAAGTTGTTGAAAGAATGTACAAAGTTGAAACTAAATTTTAAGCTTTGAAGATGAGTATTGAGAATAATAAGAGTAATATTTATAACCTTGCCCTAATGTCAAAAGCACAAATTCTTCAATGCAAATTATTGTGCATGGTAGTATATTATGGCTAAATGTACTTACATGATTTATATTCATTATTTTGTGTTTCGTCTAACTAAAATTATTAGGCCAAACAAGTTTTTATAAAATAATTTATACAAATATTATCCCTTTGAAGCTAGGGCTATTGTGCATTTTATATAGAGACGGGTACAAACACTTGCACAAATTTTTTCTATACAAAATAATGTGTCATTAAACTATTAAACTATTAGTTGAATACAAATATAATTATGATGTGTTTACCAATCAATGATCGGAACGAGTCGAAATCAGAATGAGCTAGAATCGAAATGGGCTGGAATCGAAATTAGGAATGAGAATAAAAATAAGTTATTTACTTAAGCTGTAAGAATTGGAATTAGAATGAGGTTAATTTTAATTAATGTGTTTACTTTATCTTGTAATCGAAATGAACTATCATAATTTATAAAAATGCCCTTTGTTAATTATTGTCAAATAATAATAATAATAATAATAATAATAATAATAATAATAATAATAATAATAATAATTATTATTATTATTATTATTATTATTGTTGTTGTTGTTGTTGTTGTTGTTGTTGTTGTTGTTGTTGTTGTTGTTGTTGTTGTTGTTATTATTATTATAATAACATAATTCAGTATTATTATTTATTAAAATATTTTTATTGTTATAATTATTTTATTTTTAATTTTTAAATATTATTTAAATCGAGGGCAGTAGAAAATTTAGTTGGGGGTAAAAAAGTCATTTCCAAGAATGAAGTTTTGATTCCCCAACCCCCCTTGAGAATCAAAACTGGTAATAATTCCCAAATTTGTGGGCTCAACACTATTTCGATTTCGATTCCAAACCTTAATTTTGTAAATAAACATGTGATTGATTCCAATTCCAGAATTCTTATTTCTATTACCAATAAGTAAACACGTGATTGATTCTAATTGTAAAATTCTTATTTTTATTGCCAATAAGTAAACACACCATTCATGTATATACTAGAGTACGCCCACATGAAAACCATTCCACCATTATATATCGTGACATGTGATTGGCTCCAAATCTAATTCGAGTTCATTTCTCAGTACAAGTCTAGTTGTTTTCGTTGTACCAACAACATTTCAAGACCATTGAAGGTCAGAGAGCAGGAGATAAGGTCTACACAAAAGTACTATCTTCTAGGTGATATATCAGAAATTACACAAAAAGCTGTATCCCTAGCTGGTTTGAATCATCGCCATCATGATTGGAATGGATTGGCCTATTTATTCAGTCGCTAAAGTACTGTTGCTTTCTCTTTTACCTTTTTGTTTATGGTAAGTGCTTATCAATAATACGATCCATGTATGGCTGTATGCCACTCAATTCTCGATGTACTTACACAATCACATAATTACATTCAGATTTCTGAAAAGTCACTTGCCTTATTGCAATGAGAAAATTTAAATGACAGTGGCTGGCAGTGATATTATCTAACTTCTATTAATGTTTGTAAAAATGTATAACCCTATCCATAAACTGAAAGCAAAGAGCTGAAATGCATACAATAAAAAAAAAAATAATATATTAGCCATAGATATGTATACGGGGATAACAAAGAAAGATGTATGTAGATGCACAAGAGACCCATAATTTGATTGAGATCAACCTGTTCAATGATAAACTAGCTACAACCTCTAATAAAGATCCACGACATATATTTGATTCCTTTCTTTCTACTTCAAAATTACTTGTTTCCTCACTCAGACAAACTAATATTGCCTAATATTAATCCTAACACAACTTAACTAGTCAGTAAGAAATGAAAACAATCTAAAAATTAGAGGAATAATAAAAGTAGAAAATGGAAAGAAACAGAAACTTGGCTAGCCATGAACAAGGCCATATGATAGAGCCATTAGAAGGATCGCAGCTTCCTTTTCATCTTGAGGGAAAACTCGTTGTAAAGCTGAACTATTATTCTTGCTCAAAACTAAGGTTAAGTCTTCAAAACTGCAAAGCTTCTTTTTCCCACGTGATGGGGTATTGGAATTGTATTTGCACCTTTTCTTGAATGGAAGGCAGCTATTGTTGTTACTTGGTCTTGGTGTCTTACTCTTCTTATTATTTGATGATGTATCATTAGCTGCAAGTTGAACTGCTGTCCCATTTGCTGCAGCTGCTGCCATGGCCCTTCTTGCCTTCCTTTGCCGAATCCCACAAGCGTTGCATAGTGACTAATAAAACAAAGAAATAATTATATATACAAAAAAACTAACATGGGTAATTTTGCAATGCTTAAAACAAAAAAGGAACCAGATAGAAATGGTGTTTTTAGGACCAATTTTGTTACCTTGGGGCCTCTAGGTCCACTCCTCCAAAGAGGGGTCTTCGTGGTGTTACAATCAGCACAAACCCTAATTGTATTTGTGTTATTGTTGTTGTTACTGTTGTCAGGTTCTAAAGATGATGGTGGTGGTTGCTTCGGATGATCTTCAAGCTTTTGCATAGCAGCAGCGTCAGATGATGAATACATCATCTTCTTCATCAGCCTCATCTTTGAAGACATCCACTTTACTGAAGAGCTATTCTCACTTTGAGTTTGATCATTTCTCTCTTCTTTTTCCGAGCTCATGGATAACTTGAGGCCAGTACTGCCACTGCCACTCTCATCCATCACTGCTGGTCCCGGATGATCGCATGATCCAGCGGCTTGTGAGTATAATATCTGACCCTAAGATCAAGAAGAGGAAAAAAAAAATAATTAGTTTTGATAATCACATATATGGTAAAATTATTAACCGACCAATTAAAATGATTCCATGAAGATAATTATTCCTATTAAGTAACGGCCAATCATCGATAATGTGAATTTTGTTTTTTAAAAAATCAGATCATAAGAAAATCTCAATCCATACTAAATGAATTACCTCTTTTGGGTGTCGTAGCAGAACCGATTCCCTATAATAAAATCCTCCTTCTTGTTGAACTGGTTCGAAGAAGTTATGACATGAGGCAGGAGAAGAAGAAGACGGAGCTTGATTCAAATTCAAGAGTTGATCTTCTTTAAGCTCAAGAGGAAAAGGAGTGACAGGTGATAAGTGATAATTTGGAGTCATGGGATCAAGAGAGACAGAAGCTAAAAAGGAAAAAAAATAGTGTTATTTGTTGTCCAATAAAGATGGAGAAAGGTGTGGTACTGATAAGCTTATTGAGAAGTAAAACTAAAAACCCTTTTAAAGGAGACCTGCTTTGCTGCTAAAGATGCTCGCTGGCCTGCGCAGACCTATAGCTATAAGAGGTTCACGTGAATTCATGAAACCAAATATTTAAAAAAGACAAACCCAAAAAAGAGAATTGTGGAGTGCAACCACGCGACCACTTTCAGAAACAAAACCCTATCTCTAAATATTTTTTTACCCCACCAACCCCAGTTGGCAAAATCAAAACTATAAAAACCAAAATGAATATATATACAAGATATAATTTGATGCCAGCCACACAAATAATGATGATACAGACCCAGGTTTGATTTTATTTATCATGTGAATTAGGGTTACATATAAATAATTGATCTTCTTTATATTTATCTGTGGCCACAGATCTTTATCTTCACATAATTTCCATGGCAGTGTAAACATAAACAGACCAATAAATATGAGAGGCATTTATACAATCAATGTCTACGGTATCGGTATTTGTATTTTATTCATTTTCTTTAATAATTGATTATACGCTATAGATATTACAATTTGAAATCTACTAAGTTTTAAATACATACGCTTGTAGCATAGTTAATAGGTCTGCTAAGGCCAATTCGAAAATGTACTTCCACTAATGTTTGAAGAGATATATATCCTCACCCACATTTGTCAGACAAAAAATATTTACACTATAAGAACCTGAATTTATGCTCTCAACAAAACAATTCGACTTAGCCACGATCTCACTCATAAACATGAATCCTCTCTTAATGTAAATTTTGAAAAATCTTCTTACGATCAATATATATTTTTATTTACGAATGATCAAAATTTATTTTTTATTATATTTTTATTTAGTGATTATCAATCAAATTTTATTTACTCATGTACAAGAGCTGATATCAACAGAGAATCAAATCCCCCCTTCATTGTTTGAAAATTATAATGTGTTTGTTTCCTTTGTAAACAGTGAGAAGACGTACATAGGTCAGACTTGCATGGGAGCCGAGCATCTCTCTCCCACTTGTACAGTTGTATTGCCAAAACATAATTAATGCTTGTGCAGACAAGGGACAATCGTTCGGCATGCACCTTTCCCCACACCTTCGTCTTGCCATCAAACGAACCATGCATTATCACCGTATTTAATTTATTTATTTCCACCTCAAATTAGTAAGTTAATCAACGTGATAAAATGTAAAAAGAAAACTTGGAGAAAGAGTTCTCTCTTTTCCTTTGGGAAAATTTTGTGCTTATTACTGTCGCAAGAATGTTAAGGCAACAGGAAAAGGACAAGACAAGGCAAGTGTTCCTTGAAGCGACATTTGAATTTAATCCAAAGGGGGATACGCGCCGAGGATTTTGACTGTGGCAAAATTTGAAACTATTTTGAACTTTTCAGAAAATTTACCTATCCAACGTATAGTACATATTCAACTCTAGTTTGCATGCAAGTAGCTCACATGAACATGCAATTATTTAATTTGTCTACACTGAAATGCATTTATTACTCTCTCTTTCATCTTTGATTTTTGTGATGACTTTTTAACAGTTTTAACTAGTAGTTATTGATAAAAATAGAGAGATAATTAAAATTTTAATTGCGTATTGTTATAAATACTGGTTCGATAGAAAACAATTGAAAAAATACTCGCATATTTCATCAACATATCCAAAAATTTCTTTCTCTTATAAAAATATTTGTAATGATACATTTTTTGATAATGTGGAATAGATACATAGTTGGCTAAAAGCATCACACCACCCAACACCAAAATTATAAAATACATCACCCATCTGCATCAATTTTAATTTATCTTCATGCATGTGAGTGGATAAAGATTAAAGGGTAAATTTACTTATAACGCGCAGTATGTACGTGTGTTTTGTCAATCAAGATGAGTAGTCGCCTTCCTTGTTTACTTTGTCACTGGATATATTCATTTGTCTTTGCATGGAATATGCAACTCAAAAGGGCTTCAAAATCCTGAACCAAGTTCGAACATCTGAGCCATGTGAGCATAAGCTTTAATTAAGTTCTTGCACTCCTATGGACATGCCTTGCCCCTGAATACGCGGGGTAATGTTCCCAAAGACCAGTGTTCTAAATTTCTTTTTGGATGCATCATTTGTGATACTTAGAAGATTGTGTCAGTATTGTGTGTGCGCTTACCTTTCCTTTAGTCTAAAAAAATTTAATAGAACATAGTAATTATTCATGAAGGAGCAATATTTTTTGTTCATCCTCTTACACTGTTAGTATTTGAATTTGAATTTTCCTCGCATCCGATAAAAATCTTGTAATGGAGACTCATAAAGCTTCTGAAGATTCACTTCAGGATGATGCTGAAGATCTTTTCAAACCAAGACAAATGAAGATCATTATGAACCGTTTAGATTTTGAGGCCAGCCCCCTCGCACTAAATCAAGGGTCGTTCATATTGCCTTCGCATCAACTTTGAATGATGATCAGTTTAATTTGTGTGGGATTGGCAGGATCCATGATAACTTAAAAATAAAAAATGCAATTTCTCTTTATTTAATTTGTTCTCTTCTTAGTAATTCTTTATACCTAAATCAAATTGACACCAAACGGTTCGTACTTATCATTATAAGGTTCCCAAATAATGTCTTTATCAAATGATATCTTTGCTAGCAACAGTATTATCACATTAGAATATACGCAACAGCGACTAAAAATATGATTACGATGCCTAGTTTGCTAGTAACGGCATACAATGAAACTGAGTAACTGAATAAACAAAGTGGGAAATCGATTCTTTTTAGTTCTGTACTATCTCAAGATTTAAATTCCATTGACCAGTTAAATAAAATTTTTTTAAAATCACTTGACCAAGCGTTAGGATATACTTGTGTAGCAATATAATTGAACCGCAATAAACCATGGCAAAAATATCCCGTAGAGCTAAAACATAACAATTATTATATATTTCAAGCTACAGCAAAGATAGAGAGAGACTAGAAGCAAGATTTTGTCTCTACATACAAGAAGATGATAATATCGAGAAAAATGAGTAGATAAAGAAATAGAAAAACACACAAAATTTTAACGATCACGAGATGGGCTACGTATGCTGGCTACTAGTCACTCCTGTTACATGTCGTAGGCCGAGACAGCGATGGGGACATTGTGAAAAATAATCATCAAGTATTGGTTTGTTGTGTCAGTAATATAAGGTTTGTCCAACCATGGGTTGTTTTCAGAATGGTCTTCAAAATCTGAGGGGCCATAGCCCTTGAGCTACGTGACAGTTTTTTTCTCATTGGCAAAATTAAGTCCCATAATCTTTCACCAGATCTATCTCTTGACCTTTTTCTAGATAAAGCTTAATATGGTGGTGGCAGAAAATTTCGTGGGCAAGATTAATTGGATGCATAGATATCATGCAACATATGAGTGCGACCACTAGCCAGTAGCCAGCTGCATCGATGTCCTCATCACCAGGTTATTAGAGTCTTGATTGGAATTAATAATTGCGTGATAATTAATATGTGGTCGAATTTATGTGATTGCTAATGCTCTAGTAATTTTAGCAAATTTTGTACTTCCAACCATAATAATTATCACATGTTTCCATGAATATAGCTCAATCTTGCGAAAGCCTTAGCGGTAGGTCCAGTGTGTGGCCACTTTTCTTATATTATTTTCATGCGAAAAACTATCTCCACGCATAAGTTTAGTAATCTTTGGCTTACAAATATGAGACACCATGTTGCGAAAATAGCTCTCCACACCATTTGGTTTGTATAGGTGTTTTAAACTTATTAATTCAGAGGGTGTGTTGCACACACTTTCATGTTGTAACAGCAATCAAACTCTTGCCACTTGTCACATTTCAAGGGCACAAGCGTAGTCCGAATAGGTGGCAATTTCTTTGTAATATTCATTCCCATCAATAACGCGAAACGGACTCACCGTAGCTTGTCTTCCACACGTTTGCTTCATTATTATCATCTTGCTCCCTTTACCTTTATATCATATATATTACTTGTGTGCATATCTGGATACTTTCCATTCTAATCCACAACACGTAAGGATGGAAAAAAATCCCCGTGAGGATGGGGTCCACAGGTGTCCGTTATGTTAGGGTTGGGTGTCGGATCTAATTTGACCCCCGTTATATAAAAAGGATTAGGTACGAGTATAACTTTTTATATCCGTTGATTGGGTAGGTTAGATGCAGGTATAAAACACTAATAACCATACTCGGCTTACAAAACTTGTTTGACTATTGACAATTTTTTTTAATGTTTTAAAAAATTAAAATTATTAGCCAATTCAATTAAATATTAAAGCAAAAAATGAAAACCTTAAAACACTAACATTAGCACTTACCAGCTTAATAATCAAAAAGACCATCTAATATGATATTTTCTTAAACATTTACTTAGTGATTTTAGTTGTTGAATAGAATAGGCATGTACTAGGCCATCTAAAATTTTGTCCTAATAAAAAACAAATGATAATAGAATATTATTCAAATCAGAGTCAGTTGAAAAGAGCAAAAGATGGATAAGGAAATGCCAAAATGGAGTCTTTTATTCTTGATCTAAATATATAGTAATATATTGATTAAAATTGAACTTAACAATCATCAAATTATAATAGATATTTATCTAAAATTGAAAATGATTTTTTTAAAATATTTTAGAATAATGTGTTGCATGTTTGTCTAAAGCTAAATATTTAAGGGATCATATTTTTCTTTTTTAAATATATGCAAATGTTAAAATATAAAAGAGGATATAAGAAATAAGGAAAGGGGATGGATATCTCTATTTTTTAATAAAAAAATCATCAACCCATACCTATTCAAGCTATAAAAGTAACGGTCGTGATAGAAATGTACTCTATGAAACAAGTATAGATATCGGTATTCGCATCCACACTCAATATCCAACTTGTTGTTATTCCCGCATGTTATCAGTATGACTACGCTCTAATACAGGAAGTATCCTATTCCCTTAAACTCTTTAATCTTTTTTTTTTATCTTTTTATTTAATAAAACTATCCTTACAAGTATCCTCTATAGTTGCAATTAAATTGGACCTCCTATATCAAAAAACAAAGCATAGTTATTGTTGTGTTATTCTATTGATTCATATAATATTGTTGTTATGCTAGTGTGATATATCTAACCTTGCAAAACTTGAGTTTGTTACCTTGGATATTTCTTATGAAAGCTACCTATTTTGCATCCTCGATGTTGAGATCCACATAGACAGTCTGGGTATTGGTGATACAAAGCTACAAAAAAAAATACATCTCCTCAAGATTAAGCTAAAACTATGGTTTTTCTTTGCCATCACCTCCATCAAGCACTCGAAAGTGAATATCTCACTATAAAGGATCTATATATCCTTTGAAATAGTTTGTATGAGAGGTATGGCCACTTAAAGTGAATAATCCTTCCAAACACTCGTAATGAATAGATGAAACTTAAATTGCAAGACTTTAAGACAATCAATAAATAAAATTATACTATATTAAGAATTATGTAACACCCTAAATCCAATACATGCGGTGCACGCGATGAAGAAGGTTACTAACAAATCAATATCTTTACACACAAAAATTTTAAACGAAGATTTCTTAAATTTTTAATCAAATAAAATCCACAAATCCATGTGTCTGACACTAGATAATCTCTCTCGAAGACATAAATATAACAAAAGTCTCAAAACTTCCCAATTACAAGTTCATAAAATAAATAGACTTAAAAAGAACATGAGTTTATCATTCTCTTATTCAACCAAAAGAAAAGAAATGAATCTCTAACTCTAATGATAAGCACACTGTTGAGTGCTAGAAAGTGTGTATTTATATTGGAGAAAATCATCATTTTACATTCTAAGTCTCACTAACATCCCTACGTTTATGTCTTTAAGTCCTTTGTGATTTAATTATGTATGTTTTATTTTTATTAAGTATTTTATGGATTCTAGGGGACATCATGGTCATTTCACAATGAACGAGAGATCAGATAGAAAAACAAATAGCAATTTTGAACTCATGACAGTCGAAAACCTTAGGAGGAGCCTAAAAAGATAAATCTTTCATTTTATATACGATCGCATCTGACTTTCATTGACTGCTTTGTTCATCGCTCACTTATACAGTACGATGATGTGACGGCATTTGATTGAACGAATGATGTGACATTGACTGATGATGTAGTGTTGACTAATGACATGTCACGATTCTATTGGACTAAAATGCTAATGTGGCGTTGACCGACGAAGTGGCAGTATGTTAGTGGACCAAAAAAACGTGCGTACGGTACATGCATATACACGGAATGACAACCCTGATGATGTGTTCCATCCAATAAGAACTTGCCATGTGGCGCAATCCTGAGCGTCCAAATTGTTGTAATCCGATGGCCATGATTTACTCATTGTATCTATAAAAAGGGGGCTCCCCCCCTAATTTGACACCTTTAAATCTATTTTTGAGCTCTATTTTCTGTAATTCCATTTCTATCTTATATTTTCTATGGATTTTAATAAAATTCTCATTTTACCCCTAGTTCAATTATGAGTATTTAATTTTCTTTCAAGCTTGAGTTGAAGGTGAAATCTCAACATGCTTCATGAGCTTAATTTGATAAATTTGCTTTTTCTTCTCCTTTAATTTATTTGGATATTTTGATTTTTCGTAGACAAATAGTAATAATCATGTCTAGATATTCGCTGGTATTACCGTCTCCCTGGGCAAGTTTGTTACTATTTGGCACAGGAAGCACTTAGCACCATATCTATTAGAGTTAGGTTTATGAGAAGGGGAAAATCCCCCTTCATGATTTTATTGGTATTAATAATGAACGTTAAGTCGATAGTGCATGTTGAGTACAGATCTGAAGATCTAAGCACTTCATTTTAATAGTTTATTCCTACCGCTTTAGTTTAAATTAATAGATAGCATACGTTATTTTCATTATAAATCCAACCTCCAACTCAAAAAATTAATTCTATATACAATCAAAATTCACCTCCTCGTGGGATCGACACTCATCACCGTTAATCTATTCTACAATAGATTTGTGCGCTTGCGAGTTCAATAAAATTTGCACAACACACACCTCTCAACAAGAAACTTGATCTACAAAAAGTAATGATGAAGCGTGAGCCGTCAACTCGGTAAGTAAAACAATTCCTAACACATTAGGGTTATCGGTGCAAAAAATATTGCAAGCCTTCTTTTTTCTCAAAACATATATTATAATTCATAATACGATTTATTACAATAAAATGACATAAGTTCATAGTAATTCAAAATATCAGAAGTATAATTCATTATGAAAGCAAATAGTATAGCATATATATACAAAAAATAAAAGGCCAGCTCATATCACATAGTGTCACCTATACTCCCGGTGACCTGGCTAGAAACAGAATCAGAATCAAAATCAGAATATCGTGTGCACACTTAGAACAGAAACCTAGTACTGGTCCAAAACATATACATATATCATGTTATACGATCAAAATCAAAATCAGAATCAGAATAACTGTGGACAATGAGCCAAACATTCAAATTAGTTTTTCATATATAATGACTTGTACGTGGCACTTTGTATTATATGTGGTGCTTTGCGGCATTTTGGCCCGTAAAAGGTGGCCCTCATATAATCTTAAGAGATGACCCTTATATAATCATAAATAATTTAAATCATACATGGACGCAAAATATTCTTATCAGATTCATAAATGTTCATAACAATAGTTTAGACTTGCAAAATATTTTATAGACAAAATCATAAAATGTAATCATGCAACAAAATAAATTATATATTTAAAAGTATTTATAATATTTTGTTGAAACCATAAGAATAACATAATTTTTAGATTTGAAAACATTTAGACAAACTAATTTTGTTATGAAAAACAATTAGTTTTCAAATAACTATAAAAACACATGTACTTATAGCAGTATCAAAATAATCATATTTATTTAGTACATTATGAATGAAGTTACTTATCTTAATAAAAGACTTATTTAATACATTAAGAATGAAGTTACTTACATTGATAAAAGCAATGATTTAAGCACTCCTCTAAGCCTCCAATAGCCTCAAACACCTCCAATACCTTAAACAAATACAAGTTGTAACCATTAACAACTTATTCTAAGAACTTGATTTTCTAATTCATACATGTACAAGTTTGATTCCTAGAATTTTAACTCTTAATCTAGGAATCAGAATGACACAATATTTTGTAGAACTATTCTGAACATCAATGAGTATCTATAAATTTTCTAAAAAGAGCTGACATCAAAAACATTTTCAAAACTATTTATTTCTTGATAAATTAGAAACTGTCTCATAGTGCCTTAACTGGACTGTATGGATTCCGCGATTTTTATCAAATTATACATAAATCATAAAATCATAAAATTAAAACTGGAAGCACTAGACACATATAATAACCTCTTTTTAAAATCTCAGAATTTTTCGAGTTCATTTTCCCTTACAAAGAATTTTTTGAATTTAGTTGTTATGCTAAAATCACAATTTTCCAGTGCAACAGAGTTAGATTTAAAAATCCATATAAAATTAAAAAAAACTCAAATTTTACGAAACAAAATTTATTTAATAAGCCCTACATTTTTTTTAGGAAGATAAGGTTCGTTTCAAGAATCATTCATAAGGTATATGTTTAATTTCTAGATATTCATATTGTCCAGAATTATCTAATGTGTTTATTGTGTCTAAAATTAATAAACAAAACTCAGCAATAAACCAAAACTCTAAACACAAATTAAACTCATCCTAAATCATGCGTAATGGTCTATAACAATCTAAAACCATGCTAATAAAAACCCGAATAGACTGGTAGAAAAACATGTGGAGAGTAGAGAGAGTAAAACTTACCCCCCGTTAAGATTCTCTCCTAAGCAAGGGTTTAAACCTAGGGTATGAATAAAGAATTTTTTAGCAACAGAGAAAATAGAAGAAAACATTGTGGACTTAGGGTTATGAAAGAGGGAAAAATATGAATTTATAGGAAGTCCTAAGAAATCCTAGTAGGTTTTATAAAATGTAAGTATTTTCCAAAATTACCCCATAAATAATCATTATTTGTAGGGGTAATAATGCCACTTATAAATTCTAATAAAACCAAATTCTATAATCCGAAATTCATGAAATTTTTTGGTGTTACAAATTACTTCACAATTAAAATTACAGGGTGATAAGATCACTAATGAAGATATGCTTAAGAAAACATTCACAACTTTTCATGCCTCAAATATAATTTCACGGCAAAAATTTTGAGCAGTAGAGTACAAGAAGCATACAGGCCTAATTTCATGTCTTCTTGTAGCGGAGAAAAAAATGAACTAATAATGAAGAATCATCAATCTCGCTCAACTAGTACTGCTCCAATCCCTAAAGCAAATGTTATTTTGAGTGACCAAAGAAGACACCAACCACATGATTGTGGTTGTCACTATAGTTGTAGTAGAATGAATTACAAACATCATGACAATTATGGTAAGAATGAATTAAACCACTAGAAGTGAAATCATGAAGAAGAAAATTATGACCATGAGAAAGTTAAGAAATTAATCATCTACCGCATACGTGGAATAAAGGGGCATTTTCAATATTGACATATTGCACTTGAACATCTTCATATCAAGTCTATTAAAGCTAAAAGAAAGAAGATGGAGAAAAATTGTGTTGATTTAACACATGAAAATGCCTCGGACTTCTTTGAAGATGAAGTTTAAAGGATCAACCACTTAATTGATGAAGATATTCATGCCAATTGAAGTCCAACATATATCCTTTTTATTAGCTTTTATAATAATGTTTCTATGTTTTTATTTAATGTTCTTATTATATCATATCTAATGTGTGTTTTCTTGGTTGAAAAGACAATAGAAGTATTTTAAACCCCTAAAAAGTGATCTGTTCATCACATGTTTTTTAGGCCATCACTTGGATGAGACAAGTTTTCCACCATTAAGAGAAAAAGAAAGAAAAATGTCTCTTGGGGTGAGATGTGACCTTATTTGTAAGAAAATGTTAAGTATGTCTCATTTATATCTTTGTATCTCTCTGAGTGTAAAGTGAGGAGAGTAATTCATTTGCAATAGTTGGTAAATGCATTTATACATATAGTAAATTAACCAAGTTAGTTGTTAAAGTACTTGGCCAGGTCATTATTTTTTTAAGAACAATGTGTAAGCAACTAAAGAATTGTCTATGGTGTGCCTGAGGCTCTAAAAGAGCGAATGGTCTTTGAGGGGAAAAAAAAAGACTAGAGGCCCTAATGGAATAATATGTCTTATTAGATAGAGATCCTTGATAAGGCAAAAGAGTCCAAAAATGATGAGATTTCTATTGATTTTAGGTAATATTTTAAGGTTGTTTAGTCTTTGATGAGACCAAAAATCTTGAAAAACCTCTTAGAGAGCCGTAGGATGAAAACGACGAAGAGCTTTTACTTATACATGAAATGTTAAATTGTGCATAATGCAGTCATTGATGATTTTTGTGTTCACAAGTAAATATTGAAATATAGTTTGTTATTAAGATTATTTTTCTTATGAACTAGAAAAAATTTTAGATCTTATTGATGATACATGAGCAGATTGTTTTTATGAACCTTACAAAACTTGTATTTGGGCAAGATATATGTTGCTTATAGTTTTGCTAGACTATTAACAAAGTTTTCCCTACATCAACATGTGAGGAGATAGTATACTGTATTGACATGCCAGTAAGGGAAGCACTGATTAAAGGAAGTATAATCTTTCTCAAGAGGAACTTCCACAAATAATCTAGATATACGTACATTGTACTTCTTTCCTTTGAGTAGATTTTGGTCTCTGGTCTCACTAGGTTTTATTGGTAGAGGTTAACAAGGCAATATTGAAGCATGTCCAACATTACTTTATAATTTGTTGAATTGTATTTGTTTTGCTTGGGATTTTTATCTCATATGATTTTTTCTAAACAAAGATTTAGTACAATTATTATGAAGTGGTGGATATCTAAAGGGGAATATTGTGAAAATAACTCTATACTACTTAGTTTGTATAGAGTGTTTTACACTTATTAATACCAAAGTTATGTTACATACGTCATGCTGTAACAACAATCAACTTTTCAACATTTCAAAGGTGCAAGCTTAGTATAATAGATATGCAATTGAAGTAATAGGTCAAGGTTTAAGTTCAAAGGACCATATTTTAATTTAGAATTAAAAGTTTTGAATTGAAAATGGACTGGTTCAAGCCCCATATGGGAAAATGAATACAAGCTAACTAATTTTTAAATTTAAGGCTCTACTTGGTATAGCTTTTTAAATAAAACTTATTTAAGTAGAACTTTTATTAGTAAAACTTTTTCTAAAAAAATTAATTGTTTGGTTGTCAATTAGAATTTTCATTAAAAATTATAAAATTATTTTAATAGGAAAGTTGTATAAAGTTATGTTATGAAAAAATGAAATAAAAAAAGGATATTTTAGATATTTTAATATTCTAAAAAAGATTTTCAATTTGTACTCTTAAAAGCCCAAAATTTGAGCTTTTGCTAATGAAAACAAAATTACTTATTTAATCTTCAAAAACTTTACTAAACAACAACAAAAAATTTAAAAAGAGCTTATGTGATTAAATAAACACTTATGCCCATTAGATAAATCATCCTAAACATGCATTGAGTTTTTTAAAGTTCTTTGGAAAATAAAATTGTAAATATTTTTAAGAGTTAATTTTAAAAAATGGTGGCATCTTGGATTAGGACCTTAAGATTTTTAGATTTTAGTTAAAAATGGGGAATTTAAAGTTACTTATGAGTTCATTTTAGAATTAAACTTGGGTGTATTTAGAAAGTACAAACAAAAATTTAAGGTTAATAATTGGCCCAAACTTTTTATGTAAACTCAAGTCTGGTCCTCCCATCATTGGACAAACCTAGCCAAGTTGGATCAAGCTTGGACTTTTTACCATCTTTAGTTGAGAGGGATAAGGGGTGTAGATACATAAAAAATCCTTAAGCAAAAACTCATGTTCTTAGGCTTGAAATTAAGGTAAAGTAAGATTGAGTTCTAGTCGGAGTATAAAGAAATACTATTAAAAATATAATAACATTTAAAATATTTTATGAAAGTCATAATTAATATTCTACATGTGTAGAATCACGCTATGCAAACATGGAAGTAGGGTTGGCATTAAAATCTGAATCCGAATGCAAGTGCATCCGAAAAATCGAATATCTGGATCTGCATAATTATATAATTTATTTATTTATTTAATTAAATTTTAATTAAAAAATATATGAATTAAAATATTTATAAGCATAATTAATTCTATAATCTTCATTGATTATAAAAAGTATGTTAAAAAGCTAAAAATAATAATAATTAGAGAATATAAAAATGAATTGGTTTACTTTAGTTTTTTTTTATTTTTTTTATTTTTTATTTATATTATAAAATTATCATTTGTGAATTTATAGTGATATTATATGTTATTTATATTGAATTGATGTTAAATTGTTAATTGTTAAATTATAATTGAATTTTATTTAATATTATTAAATAAATTATTAAATTTAAAATTATATTTAAATTTAAAAATATGCGGATCCGGATATCTAGAAAATCCGCCCGGAATCAGTGTGGATCTAACCCGCATCCGGATCCGCATATTTTTTTCCGAATCCGGATGTAAAAAATTCAATCCGGATCCGGATCCGAATCCGGAATTTGCCATCTCTACATGGAAGCAGCTAAAATACTTTCATATGCTATAGAGGACGTGCAAAGTATATTTATGGGATATCATGCAAAAGCATATCTCGTGCCATGTGTTCTGCATCAAATCACTCATCATGCCATGAATGTGTTTCTCATGCAAAATAAGTAGGCTCAAGCCACTCTTTTCAGGCTCATTCCAAAGGATGTAGGGTGGAAGGTATAAGGAACAACCCAAGTTAATTATTTAATAAATTTATTGGGAGATGTATGAACTCGTGCAGGATTTATTAGATTATATGGTTAGTAAGGGGCAAAGGTTTAATATTTAATACAACTAGGAACTTATTTGATAAATTTCAAAATTATAGATATTACTTATACATTATCATCATGCTCTATTTATTTATTATCTAAAAAATAAAACTTAGATTAAAACTGTAAATTTATCTCGTCGTTTTTACGCCATGCATTAGTTTAATTAATTGCTTATTATTGTTGTTGTTATGTACACAGTTGTACATTAAGGTAGTATTTGCATTTTGGAATAGAGTGAAAATCTTAAAAAATGAGAATAATGACATTGGGAATGTAGAGTGGGAGTGGGAGGAAGTTGTTTACTTACACTGAAATGAGAGTATGGAATTGAAATCAAAATCTAATTTATGTGTTTATCTTGTCTTGGATTAAAAGTAAATAGTTTCAAATTACAATTTTACCCTTATTTAAAAAATTATAATTTTTAATGACAAATTCAATAAAAAAATATATTTAAAAAATAAAATATTTATTTTATTATAGTTGTAAATTAATAATAATTCTTAATATAATTAATTATGTAAATCATAATTTTTATTAATTTTAATTTTAATTATGTAAAAAAATTATTGATAAAAGTAACACAAATGACACATTATTATTAATAATAAAGTATAAAATTAATATTTTCTTAAAATAAAATATTTATTATTATTAATTACTAATAATAAATAAATATAATATTATTATATTTTTAAATAAAATTAATAAATAGTAATATTATCAATTCTTTATGAATATAATAATATTATTTTTAAATAAGTCTAATATTCTTATTTTTAATAAATATAATTTATAAAATAATATAATAATGTTTAATAAAATAAGAATAAAAAGGAAGAGGGGGAGTGGATTCCCACTCCCATCTCCCTCTATGGGAGTGGGAATTCCACTCCTTACTCCGAAAAAGGATGGGGTTTATAGAATGAGATTCCCACTCTTCCCTTAATTAAATGGAGTGGGAGGAATCCACACTTCTTACTCCCACTCTAATAAGTAAAAATAAAATAAAAGATAATTATTATCACTTTAGTTGTAAGGCTTAGACTTTTAATAGAATATCCATAACATGTGATAAGCATATCAATCGATAGAATTTCAACTTAAAAGAAAGTCCAAGAGTAAATAAATTCTCCAAATTTTTGCTTAAAAAGCAGACCAAGCATTGATGTAAATAGAGATCGAGGTAGAGGGAGTGACATTCCATTTAAGCATAAACAATATATAGAAAATAATAATAATTAAAATAAGTTAGGCCTTTATTATAGAGAGCCCTTCCTCGTATATTTTCCTAACGTATTTTTTACAGTTTTCTTTCTTGTGTTTTTTTGCAAATGCTCTTCCGTTGAACCATTAAAAAACTCTAACACGACTTTCTTCTAGCATCTTAATGTTTCAAGAAGGATGTTGGCTAAATATCTCATATCCATTTGAGGAGACACTAGGGATGACAAAAACTTCCCACAAGTACGGGTGACGGGGGTCCATTATATGAGGGTTGGGCATTTGGTCTAATTTACCCTAGTTTTATTAAAAATATCAAATACATGTATAGCTTTTTATATCCACTGATTGGGCAGCTTGGGTACCCGTATAAAAATACTAATACCCTTATCTATTCACTAAGCCCATTTGAATATTGATTTTTTTTTCTAATGTTTTAAAATTTAAAATTAATAACTAGATAAAATAATATTAAAGTAAAAAAATTAAAGGCCTAAAATATAAATATTAACATTTAGCAGCTTAGTAACTGAAACTAAGGATGACAATTTTTTACATTGGGATGGGATCCTATCCCATTCCGTTTGGGATAGGATTGAGATATATTTTTATCCAAAAAAAAAAAAAAAGGACGGGAGTGAGACATTTTTTTATCCCACTTGCATAAACGGGACAGGATTGAGATTGACCAATCCCGTCCCATCTCATCTCATCCAATTGCCAACCATGTTGTTTTAGTTTATTATTATATTATTGAAGTACTAGATATTTTGACATGGCTGAAATTGGTTACTGTCTAAATTTATAATTTTTAGAGTGTAAGTCTTAATATTAATGTACAATTGAAGTAAATAGACAATTAAAAAATGTCAGCATAAAATTATATTCAAATATATATGTAGTCAACATAAAATTATTACATAATCTTCTACTTTGTATTTATTTAAGATTTTTGCTATATTAAATTATATTTGGGACTATTCAGAATAATGGGATATGACGAAATATTTAACAGAACGAAATTATGATATATTTTTGTCCCAAATAAAATAAAATGACGGGAATAAAATATTTTTTAATCTCATTTATATATATGAGACAATACTGAAATTAATAAATCTCATCTCATCTCATCCCATCCCATCCCATCCCATCCCATTGCATTGCCAACCCTAACCGGAACAACCGATATTATCACACGGATACCATCCATTTAATAAAAAAATACATCACTTGAAATTTGGAATATATGCGCCGCTCATACATGTGCTTTGCACAGTTTATAAAACAGATAGCTTCAGGATCGTGGCCTTCGTGGGTGACAAAATAACGAGGAGCTCGGATTCCTCCTAAAAGAATCAAAATTCCTCATCTTGAGCAGAAAAAAATGATTACATGTAGGAATCTCTACTCCCCTCCTCCATTCCATCCAACCAATCATGGCACTGAAGTGATTATAGACATCAGAGTGAAGAAGATGGCGTGAAAAAATGACAAATTTAAAACTCAAATGTCGCGCTAACAAGCAAAACTTAAAATAAAATTTAAAAGTTCAGTGTTTCGTAATCGTGTATTCAGAACTTGGGTATATTTCCTAAAATGACCCCAGCACATTTAGAGGGGTGCGTTAAGGATCTTCATATCAACCGCAACGAGATCCATGGTCCAACCATTGAATGCGGAATGGGCCACAGCCCAAGAGTACCATTCCCTATTGCACTCTTACTCCGTATGCCCCCGTAGGCTGGGCTTTAACGGTCCGTTGGCCAGTTGGCAGGTTGTACTACATGTTTATATGATCGATTGTATTGGATTGTCTAGTATTGTATATATTTATGATTGTTTTGTACGGATTGCGTCATAAATTTTAATAACCTAATTAAATTCATCATGTTTTAAGTCTATTTTTCAAAAATATAGAACCCAAAGAAGGAACGAACTAGCCACCACCAACAATCATCAACCTTTTCGTCTTTGTCCACATCAATCGTTAGTTATGTTGAAGAAAATGTCTAAACCATTGAAATTTTTGTCGAAATTATGTAATCATAAAAAATATCACCATCCGCCATTTCGCAAGAAATGAAGGAAATTCGAGGTAGTTTTGTTAAGGTATTTTTCATTCAAAAAATAAATAATTTTGCTCGTGTTTGGTGGGATTAATATGGATCTTTTCTAACGGACATGATTTCTATCAGTATTGAGATCAAGATTGCATTTGCAATTTATCTTGGAGAAAAACTAGCTAGTGATAATAATGATAGTCCAATCACATGCTAATTAATGGGTTTCTCGAATGAATTGAGAAAGAAGTAAGACCCAAAGTCAAGAAACACATTAAGCCAAAAGAAATAACAAGAAGTAGATAGACACACAAATAATGTGGAACACATGAGAAATAATAGTGTTATTGTTTAAGAATATAGAGTTGAGATAATAATAAATATATCGAATTTCAACTATAGAAGACGTCCAAATCTCATTTTGGACTGAATGGAATTCTCTCTCTTTAAGCTTTAGTCATCAACCAAAATAAAATATGGGCAAAATTTGTTTATTTTTATAAGTATAAACGGTAATTGTTCGTTTGCTCCATATTTTAGGTTTAATATTCTTTTGATTTTTATATTTTTTAAAATATTTTATTGTTAATTTCTTTAGTCGTTATTTTTTTCTTTACTTTTACAATAATACTAATTCTATCCGCCAAAGGTATATATTATTATAAAAACAAAGAAAAAAAAATAAAGCTACTAATATAAAAATTAACGACATCAGTATTTTAGAGTATTTTTCATAATACAGTAACTAAATAATAATTAAATTTAAAATACAAGGGTAAACAAACATTTACCCTAAGTCTGAAGACAAGGTTAAGGTGTTTGTTAACAACCTTTAGCGCGGAGGCATATGAAACCAAGAATATTGGATATTGTTTGTAATAAATTAAAGAGAAGAAGGAAAAGAAAAAAAACATAAACACAGTGAGATAAGGATAGCCTTTTAATGACCTGGAATGATGTTCATTTTTCCCTTTCTTATCCTTATAAAATCCAGTTGAAATATCGTACAAGCAATGCCGTCTCCTTTGATCAACGAATTAGAGGCTGCTTCACGTTGATTCGTCCACTGGACCTACCAAAACAAGAATATCAACTCCGATTTTGAAAATTATTGGTGAAAATCTGTTCCGTCAGTTGCTGAATTTATTGTCAGTGTAAAATTGTTGACCATACAAAGCGTTTGTTTGTTTAAGCAAAAAAGTTGGTTTTCATTGTATGCATGTACAATCAGGAGGCAACGCTATCCTCTCAAGGTCTCATCAATTTTCTTTGTTATTTTACTTTTTTTCGGACTGTTGCAAGTTGCAACGCACAGATACATTATGATCTAGAGTTCATTTAGAATTTTAGATACATATACACAGTCTTTCGATTTATCAAAAATTAACTCAAAAATCTACTTCCATCAACATCTAAAAAGATAACCTTCTTCTTATCTAAATTCGAAAAAATAAACTTATAAAATCTCGAACTCACGCCTTCAACGTATGTTCAAGGGTCTGATTACTACCCCTGAACTTATATATAGGCCAGTGACCAAGTCTCTTCGAGTTTGATTCTGCATCATCATCATCATCATCAAGAAATTGGTGTCAGTAATTGGAATTGAAGATAAGAGGGCGGTGTGGATAAGTTTTAGTGCAATATCTTTATCAAAGACGTTAATGTATCTGAATATAGTACTACTAGTCAACATCTCTTCAGGAAAAAAGATTCGCCTCCAGTTAGTTGTTTGTTTAGCAAAATGGTTCATCAATATTTTGTCTCCAACTCTCAATGGCGATAAGAAAATATTTGTGGTGTGTTCGTTGCAAAATAGTTTTAAAATTCTTACATGGATGCGTTTACGTTTAGTCGAACTCAGAAGTCGGAGAGAGACAAAAAACGTGTTTTACGTTGATAAAAAGGAATCCTTTTTTTTATACTTTTTGGAGGAAACATCCACGACCGCAAGTACTTTTCCAAAAAAGCGACAAAAAGGCGAAAAAAGCAAAAGCAAAAGCAAAAACAAAAAAAGAAAAACAATTGGATGAGGGTAATGAAACAGGGAGAAGCCATATGTTCTCTCGTTCCGGCCTGGATTGACATCGTTAATTGCTAATGTGAATTACGGTCTCAATCCAAAAGTTTGCACAGTTCACGTGCATAACATATTTAATTGCTAAGCGAAGCTACTATGCTAATTTTGAGTCGAAAGTTTAAGACACGCATTTTTTATTTTTATAATGTTGTGCTTGCTTAATTTGAATATGCGGCTAAGATAATAATTGATGTACATCACCGATCATTTAATATCATGTGTATGGTGTTAATTGATTTTATTTATTACTAATAATTTAATATCATGTGATTTTATTATTAATAATCAACTCATTATTTTTACAATTCACTAAATGAAAAACATACATCTGGGTCTTGCTATATGCGCTCGTAACAAGTTTTCATCGTCCGTACCAACTTATTCTTTCATAGTCAGAAAAAATATATAGATTGTATATACAAATACAACAAAAAAGTTGGTGCCACTACAGAAAGAAGTTGTAACTAATAACAAAAAAAAAAAAAAAAAGAGTGCAATTATGGTGAAGCTGATGTATTATACATGGTTACACTCTTTTTATTAATTTATTTAAGAGGACAAATATCTATTGACCATCTAGTATTTTGAATTTTATAAAAAATACACCAAAATTTTTTTCTCGTACATATTTTCATGAAATTTATAAAGTGTATCACTTTTTCACTCTTCCATTAACATTTTTAGAGGATTTAACAGGATATTAAAAAATAATTATTTTGTTCCTGAATATAAAAATATTATTTATTAATTGTTATTTTGGATTGATGGAAATAAATTGCAAACTTAAGTTCCCCATGACTGATTTTATATTATTATTTTTTATTAATGGGAACAAACTACGATGATCAAAGTTTTCCATAACTAGTTTTATAATTATTATGAATGTATTTTGGATAATTATGATTGTTTCTCTTAGTGATTTATTATTATTGAAAATTTGTTTTTATTTTCAAAGATATGCTACTCAGGATGGATTATATGAGCAGAGGGTTTTTATTTTTGTTGTAAATGAACTATAAATTAGCTAGGATACTCATCTTAGTGATTTGTATCTTTAAAATAGCAGGTACGATGAGTTTATATAGTTATTTTTTTAGCTGTTATTAGTCCCAGCAGCAACAAAATGAAATTTACTTTTTTGTCATTTAACTATTAGTTAATAATCCTTTTACGTTCAGGGATAAAATAGTAATTTTATTTAATATTGTACTAAATCCTGTAACATTATTAATGAAAAAGTATAAAAATGATGCATTTTGTAAGCTTCAAGAATACAGCTGCAAAAGAAAAAAAATATATTTTAGTATATTTTTTATAAAGTGCGAAACATCACGTGGTTGATGAATATTTACTCTACTTAAAATTTGAATTGTTCCCAAGTAAAACTGTCCGAATTTTATCTGAGCAAGTCAAAAACTTAACCAGAGTGGCACATTTTACCTGAACAAAAGCTCGCCATTTTGTTAGCTTATTTAAAAGTTTGAACACTTCTTGGATTTATATCCTTAGCTCTACTTGTCAGTTACTTGGTTCACGCAAGTGGGCTTAAGCAAACCGACATAATAAGCTTATCTAAAAAGAGATGAAGATTCTTTCAGTTTGAGTGGAACCCAGGACTCCATTTGTTTCTTAAGTGATCAGCTTAGCAATCACTGCAGTACATGCTTACACTTGCCCACCAAGCTACTTTTATTCAGATACGCAACGTTAGCTCAACAACAACACATCACAACTAATGAATCAAAATGGTGAGTTCGGTCAATCTGAATGCGGCCAAAAGGTTAACCTCTAGAAACCCACTAACATGAGCCTGGTCCAACTGGTTGGTGATGCAATAAAAGTTGCAGCAAAATTTGTCAATCGTTCCCAGAAAAACTTTGTAGACTTTTTTGTTTTGCAGAAATGTAACAGGTGGTATGGTGGTGGTTGAACAAAATGAAATTTGGTTCTAGTTTCAATGTGAAGCAAAGTTGTCTGCATTCTTTAACTAACCAAGAGTAGCAGCAAAACACAATTAGATTATTAAAAAAAAAAAAGGAAAAAAAAATGGTCCATGATGTTGATCTGCGACATCAAGAATTTTGGTTAAAATTTCAATTTAGCGAACCTAATGTTAGTTGTAAATTATAATAGTAGTGGGTTAAGTCAAAATGATCATGTCATCATTTAATTAATGTCAGTAAGACACTACTGCATATGTGAACTTGGCTTGCTTATGTTCCTGCTTGCTGGATAAATTAATTGGAAGCTAAGCAGTCATTATCGTATATGATTTCTTTTTATACTTATTTTCCATTACCCAGAACAAGTTTTCAAAATTGAATTTGATTAATTGATTATTTAACCACAAGAACGGATTGTGATTATTTGACTATCAATGTCATGACACCCAAAGTATGACTCCTCCCTTGCTCATGGTCCAACATTATTCTTGGACATGAAGAAATTTGACAAACGAGCAATAATTAATTTACAAAAGACTAAAAATGATTAGCGAAAGGATGACATAAACTTCGGGCTGAAACTGATGTAATTTGAATTAAATTATTTTCCATGTGATGTGTTGCCCAAATTTATTATGAGTTTTAGCTCTGATTCATTGAACTAAGCTTAAGCAGTTACGCATTAATTAATTTATTTCTTATGAATGTGTATTTTCTTTTATGAGTTCTTTATTTATTTATTTTTTAAAATTATTGCATTACGATTAGAAGCTCCTGGAACCTTCGGAAACCTTCGAAGTTTGGATATACATCTAAGCTAAGAATAAACTAAATCTATTTCAACAAGTAAAGATTTAAACCTTCGACTTAAAAAACGAAACGATGAAATGCCCACCGCTCAGATTAAGAAAAAATATTAATTAATTATTGTTGTGTATGGGCTTATGAAAAATGCTACTTAAAAGAAAGAATATATGGAACTTGAAAGCATTGTATACGACATGTAGTGCAATCTTAGAAGAATGCTAAATGAGTAACGGTGATTACAGGAGTGTTTGGATATTGCTTGAGGGAAACATCAAGGTAACAACAAGCTATCCTTATCAATCACAAGGATGAAGACGATTATCAATATTCGTTGATCAAATTCCACGTAAAATTGAACCAAAGAGGGCCCAGTGTAGTATCATATGGATAGGTAACCAATCAAGTGATTCAATTCCAATCAATACAAAACCTAAGATTATAACACCGACGTGGCACATTCATCTCTAATGAATCTGTTGTCCGCTGTTGCCTTCATTACCTTATCATCGAATCATAATTATTATCCAAAAGCCAAGGGATCGGGCTGGTCCGACTCAAAATCACAAGACAGGGCCCACACAAACCTTTGTTACTTGTGCTGTGCACGTAAATGTTCAACCATGGTGGATTATTATAGAGTTCAGAGATCCTTTTCAAATTGGACTCATTGAATTCTTTACGTCTCGTTAGTGGACTTGTTAACAAGTTTCTTTCACCAACAATTTTCAACAACTTTACAAATTTTGAAGAGAAATAATAAGCTTACTTTTGCCGATTTAATTTGGAGTATCCAAAGTATGCACGTAAATAATACAAATGAATAAAAGCTAAAGTGGCAGAATGATATTTGGACAAGCTTCAATTCTCATCGCCTTCATGCTTCAATTCTTATCCTCTCAACTAATTTCTTCTTACTTCAATTCCTTTCGTCTCAATTAATTTGTGAATACATGTGATTATAAATGGTGATGGCTATTTACAATCAATGATAAAGCATATCAATCAGAAGTTATTTAGCAACATGTTCCTTGAATCTTGAGGTGTTACATACATACCATCTTGCAAATTAAAATGTGGAATACACAACTTATAATATATTTTAAAAGGTATAATACACACATCACAATCATGCAGTTGTTTTTGTAATTCACTTCATAAGTCATTAGTATGAAACAAATATTACATTTATCAAGGAATGGATAAACATATCTCATAACATTTATGAATTTAGATTACAAAGTTTGCATCAAGTGATGCAATAGATGGCGTGGCATTATGAGTTTATCACTTCCCATTAAAACATTTATTGGTGCCATATTAATTTGTAATACAACTTTAAAAGTGTATTACTACTCAATCTTTTAATGTATGCTTTTAAATTTTAAATTTTTAATTTATTTATTGAGAGTCTAAATCTGTATAAAAATGTTATAGTTTGGAGGTCTATTAAACATAATTCAAAATCTGCCCTAATTGAAATGGATGAGAATCATCTCGTGTTCTGATCTTTTATCTGAGTAAATATAATAACGTGACTAGTATTTAATAGCTAAACATATAACAAATAAGGAAATCCTAACCATATTTGTGTAGATAAAAACACATGTAACATGTTAAAAAATATTTGAAAGCTCGTATCTGCTCAGATCGATAGGATACAATACTTAGCAACTATGTATCTTGGTTAAATATTGTTACGGTTCTCTAATCTTAACTTGGCCTGAAAAATAAGTCAAAAGAATAAATACAAATAGGATAAAGACGGTTTCTATAATATTAAGGCAAAAGATATTAGTACAATTGTCTCCTTTTAGTAAGCAACAGAATCACTTCTTCAATTAAGCAAAGTATTTATGCTTAAAAAGTACTTTCCCTTCAAACTCCACAACCAAAGTGGAGTTGGATTCCAACTTCTGGTTTTGGATAACTTTGATGCGTCAACAATCTTATAATTTTACGACTATACTGCTCCTCGTAGCATCATCTTGATAGATACATGTGTTGTCGATTTTGTGATGATTTTTTTTTTAAAAAGTTTTATTATATTACAAACTTACAATATATTGATATTATAATTAATATTTCTTAGGGTCTAAATTCGTACAAAAAAAAACTTAATTCGGGATTTGGAAGGTCTATTGAAATACTCGACATAACACAAAATTCTGTTGTAATGATAATTCAGTTGCATCATATGTTGTGACTATAGTGTCTTGTTGGTACCTTACCTCATAACATAAGCACTATTCAATGATAAAATTTTATTAACTTTTATTGATTTCTCAACGATTTGACAATACCTAAACTATAGGATATGGTATCCTTATAATATCCTTGGTGAGTTTTTTTTGGATAAAAGAATTCAGTCATGTTAAAAGACCCTATATTTCATCTATTGTTTTTTAATATTCAGTAAAAAAGAAAAAAGAAAAATACAATATTGTTTCATGTAAAGGCGGACAAACAGTTCCCCCGCTACTTTCATGGAAAATTAGTTAAGAAGGCAAAGAATGAAACAGGAGAATTTTCCGTATTTGATTTTGCAGCCACAATTTTCAATGGCTTTGCGAGTCGCTGAAAAGCCGGTGCTTCGGCTTTGAATCGTACACAATTTTGATGTAGACTGAATTATTTACTGGACTTATTCCTTCATACAATTTCATTTAATATTAGAAAATAATTATGATTATAATTTTAACTCTTTAAAATTAATTTATAATACTGGAACAAAATTTTAAAAGGGTGGGTGTTTGGTCTGATGCTTGTTAATATTGTTGGGGAAATCCAACAAACATTTTTTTTTTAATGTGAATTTGTTACAAATAACAATTATTATAATGAAAATGTGACTTGTTTTTCAAGATATGTTATATCACAACAGCTGTTTGTTTAATTAGTTTGGACTTTGGAGAAGCAAAATATTGCATTATTATGCTTCAAAAACAATTTATTGCACAGTATTTCTTCTTGATCTGGTTCTGGTTCCATTTTTGTGATTTTTAAATTTTTCTTTATAAATTAACCTAATATTTAGTCTTTTTATAGATTAAAAACTCTTTACACTATTTAAATCCTAGGAGTATAATATTGCCAAAGCCCCACCATTATAGCAACAAAATTTAGTGGCCTTGTCGGAGACTTGCTACTAATCTGGATTTAGTTAATGCGTAACAATCACAAATTATTATCTGATATATTTTTAACTAATATTATAGAAAAAATTTTGAAGATTTTTTTTTTAAATCTTTCTCTCATTTGTTAAAACAATTTTATAGTTAAATCTTCTAATTCTACGTTTCTTGCACATGTAATATAATTATCTAGGTGTTAATTATAGAATTTTTGTTATTAGTAAAAGAGAATTGTTGAACAAATTTAACATGTTTATTGAGAAAATTTTAATTTTAGTTTCAATCATAAACTTTCTTTATTATTAGGGTAACTTTTGGAATACCTCACTGGTGAATTGACTAATTTTAAATAGCATACTTTACTTTTGAAATTTCAAATTATCCCTATATTTATTGAAAAGATAAGAGAAAAATGAGGTGAATTGATAATTTTTTTTAACTAAAATAGCAGATAAATTGAGGTTTTTAAAAATAAGAAAATGATTTAAAAATAATTAATTTATGAGAGAGTAATTCAAAATTAACTCTTATTATTATTGCACAAATTTATAAATAGTTGCATAAGAAAATATTGTTAATTGAAGTTTAGGTAAAATATGTGAATTTTATTTAAAAATAAGGGCGTCATATTTTTTTTTCGGTTAGATTTACGCTGATTTATAATTGTGGTAGGTGCTAGAATATTTATTCCATGCTATAGTCCATATCCATCGACTTCTAGACTTTTGTAGGCATGGGATGGCAGCGCTCTCTGTGCCAAAATGAGCTAATTTTGTTCTATGCTACAGTACAATTCGTCGATTTACTTTTAAATAAGTCTTGTTTAAATCAATTAGAGATCCCATTTAAATTTTAGACTATTGAACTAATTTGTACTTTTAGTTTAGGTTTTAAATTTATTTGGATAGAATAAATATTTTTATAAATTTACTGGATATTTTATTATGGAAAGTTTGTTTACCTGAAATTAGTGCCCAATTAAATTAGGGTTGGCAAAATTTCAAGTTGGGTCAATACCCAGACCCATCTCGGATGTCAATTTTTTTTCACCCTGGTCGGATTTTAATCCGGTTACTCAAATTTTATATTTTTTAATAGTATAATATATATGTATTTTATTTTTTATAATTTTATTTGTAATTTTATAATTTTTAAATTTATTTTAATAAAATTTGACATGAAATTATAAAATTTAAGTGTTTAAAAATTTATATATATAATAAATGAGTCAAATAAATATAAATATTTAAAATAAAATATATTTTATAATTTTTTTTAATAAAATCCGAGTTCTGAATTGGATTTTTAGTTGATCAAGTGATGTCTATATCCACCTTCACAACCAAACCGAATAATACCCGACCCACATAACTTGGGCCTGAACCGGGTCGGGACCATAAGGATATTTTTGCCACCCAAAATTAAATGTCCGAACAACAAAAATCAAAACGACGTAATTCGTATGCTTTTGCACAATTTTGGTGGGGGGCCGGAGGCTGGAGGCAAGTAATGAATTGGTTGGGAGGAAGCGCTTTGGTTCGGGGACGTGGCATTATATGATTTGTTAATCCGGGAGGGGTTCAGGTAAAACGCTTGCAGTCAAAGTAAGTGCGTCACACAACGTACACGCTACATGAGACTGCCAATCAGCCCACTTATTTTTTCTTTTTAATTAATTATTTTCTTCTTTTTCTTATTAATTAATTAATTAATATTATTATATAGACTCTGCTGTCTGCATGCAACATGCGAGATTGCCAATTAGCCCACTTATTAATCTTAATTGAATTTTTCTTTTTTAACAGAAAGCGAATAAAATAAAAGTTTGTAATGACGTTTATTTTTTTAACTGGTAATCAGAATTGCCACCTAACAATCATAAATAAGAAAACATGATAATATCGTTAGAGAAAAATTTACTCAAAATCGATCCGTTTCTTTCAACAGTAATTCTAAGATTATTCTTTTTTTAAATATCAAATGAGTGTATTTATTAAAATCAAATAAATTAAGTAAATATCAAATACTGCGTATTGAAGCCGTATTCTTTTAGCTCTTATTCAAAAATGGAGACTATTTTGTAAAATTAAAATTCTTTTTTTTTCTTCTGAAAATAATAAGCAAAACAAAAGCAAAGCTTGAAAGATTTTGTTAATGGTAGGAGAAGTATTAATAAGTTCCGTGTGAGAAACAGAAAGAGATGTTGAAAATTGGGTCCCGCTTTCATTCTTTAAAAGCAGTTGCAGAGTTGCAGCTTCTTCCCAACCCATTAGACCAAGAAACCATAACACTCTCTTGCCAACAATATCACTTTTCATCTCATTCTCAAAAGAACAAAAAAACACATTTTATAAAATAAAAATAAAGAATCCGTTTTGTTTTTGTGCTTTTTTTTTTCCCTCTTATTAGTTCTTTCTTTCTCGCTTTAAAAATATCGACCCTGTACGATTCTTTCAAGAACTGGCCTGGCCGGTTTCTGTTGAAATCAATAAATGGGGAAACAGCAAGTGGTAGAAAAGTGGAAAATGTTGGGAGCCAATGTGAGAGTGTTGATGTTAGTTCTAGTTTTGTTTGGTTCTTGGGAAATTTCTTATGTGAAAGCCTCTGTTTCCTATGACCACAAAGCTATTATTATTAATGGCCAGAGAAGAATTCTCATTTCTGGCTCCATTCATTATCCCAGAAGCACTCCCGAGGTATTATTGTTATTATTACTATTATTATTATTTCTTGCCAATGTGGCTCGTGAATCTAGATTTTTATTGACTTTTTGTCAAATGGGTAGTTCTTATTTTTCATTTTTTTTTTGATTTGGTTGCAGATGTGGCCTGACCTTATACAAAAGGCCAAAGATGGAGGGTTGGATGTTATTCAAACTTACGTCTTTTGGAATGGACACGAGCCTACTCAAGGAAATGTAGTGATAATATATGATACATATGCATTTTCACTTTCATTTTTCAGTGCCTTCTTTTTTTGTGAAAAACTTTTCTGGGTTCAAAGACTTATTGGTGTTTATTGAATCTTTAAATTTTTGTCTTTCAGTATTATTTTCAGGACAGGTATGATCTTGTTCGATTCATCAAGCTGGTGCAGCAAGCAGGGCTTTATGTTCATCTCCGGATTGGCCCTTATATTTGCGCTGAATGGAATTATGGGTAATAATTATAGTATATTAATACTGATAATTTATTTTAAATATGCTTGCATTACAATGTTTGGGTTGTGTTTCTGCTGCAGGGGATTTCCGGTTTGGCTCAAATACGTTCCTGGTATCGAATTTAGAACTGATAATGGACCTTTCAAGGTTGAATGCTTGGTCTTGCTCTTTGTAGCCATTAATCCCTTAAAATTTAATTTCTTTCACTTGACTAATTTTCTTAATTAAACTTTACTGATCTGACTTGCGATTGACTGGCAATGAAGGCGGCTATGCAAAAATTCACGGAGAAAATAGTCAGCATGATGAAGGCAGAAAAATTATTTCAAACTCAGGGTGGTCCAATAATTCTGTCACAGGTTAGTAAAAGTCCTCACCGTAATTATTATTTTTTAATCCTTATTTTCTCCATTCTTGGGCCATAATGGAAGAAAAGTAGCTTAGTTCAACTTTTTCTTTTTGTTTAATTCCATAATTGCAGATAGAGAATGAATTTGGACCTGTTGAATGGGACATTGGCGCTCCCGGTAAAGCTTATGCCAAATGGGCAGCTCAAATGGCTGTCGGTCTTAATACCGGTGTCCCATGGGTTATGTGCAAACAAGACGACGCTCCTGATCCAGTTGTAAGCAATTCTTTGCCATATTTTTTTTCCTCTTTCGCTTTCCATTGTAATTTCTTAATGGCATTTTGGCATGACTTTCTTCATTGTGACCTGCCTTTCCTGGTGAGCTTTTTACTTTTTAACAGTGAGCTGTCCGTTTAGTTGGCCTTAATTTGTATGGTGGACAATTTTTAATCTTATATTCTTTTTGGGTGTGCTTGCTCTTTTTTCAGTTTAATTTCATGGGGGTCCTATCACTCTCTTATATTTTGTCTTTTCTTCATTTCTCTCTGGGTTTTCAGCATGTAATAATATAAAATCACAAGCTTGTCTTCTTGTCACTTGATTATCATCCCTGTCACTAGAAACTTCATTCAAGAATTCAGTTGAAAATACTAACCTGATTCTTTGTGGTGATAAATAGATTCCAGGGATCTATTTAGCGGTTAATTTTGTGGGTAATTGATTGTATTGTAAATAACGCTACAGATAATTTTACATTAATTTTGTTGCATCTCTTTCTCTGATTAATTTTTCACCTGACAGATTAACACCTGCAATGGTTTCTACTGTGAGAGATTTGTTCCAAACCAGAATTACAAGCCGAAAATGTGGACGGAAGCCTGGACTGGTTGGTAAGTCCCCTAAAATTGCCTGTATTCCTTAATTCTTTCTCACTTTCTTGCATATTCCATTTGAGCTTCTGTGAAATCTACTTCCAGAATCCAAAGAGTAATTTCTTTTCTGCCCCTTGATTGTTTAACTTCAAGGTTCACTGAGTTTGGAGATGCTGTTCCTACTAGACCAGCAGAGGACTTGGCTTTTTCAGTTGCAAGATTCATTCAGAGTGGTGGTTCATTCATCAATTATTATATGGTAAATTAATCTGCTTTCTCTGTTCTAGTACATTTGTTCAATTGATTTGTGTTGAAAAATGAGCTCTATTTCATCTTTATCACCTTTCCTGATTTTCATTTTCTTTTCTGATCCAGTACCATGGAGGAACTAATTTTGGCCGGACATCTGGTGGTTTTGTTGCTACTAGCTATGACTATGATGCTCCCATAGATGAATATGGTAAGTATGCACGATTAGCATCTAGAGTTGGCTTTTCTGAAGTTATTCACCTTTATGGCTGAATTGGGATCTTGAGTTTTAACATCTGCGTTTTTCCTCTTACACCAGGACTACTAAATGAACCAAAATGGGGACATTTAAGAGATTTGCATAAAGCTATCAAATTATGTGAACCAGCTTTAGTTTCTGTTGATCCCACAGTGAAATCACTTGGGAAAAATCAAGAGGTATTACTTTAGTGAAAGTAGAAGGCAACACGTATGCACACATTTTTGAGTTGACTCTTGAAACCGAGTATCTTATTTTGTTATCACCAGGCTCATGTATTCAATTCAAAATCTGGTAAATGTGCTGCATTCCTGGCAAACTATGACACTGCATTCTCCGCAAAAGTGAGTTTTGGAAATGTGCAATATGATTTGCCACCTTGGTCCATCAGCATTCTCCCTGATTGCAAAACTGCAGTTTTCAACACTGCTAGGGTAAGGAGAAGATGCTGAACATCATGCACACAATTCTATTTCATTGCATTTAGAAATTCAAAAATAACAGACTCAGTAGTCATTCATATCTTGCTAGATATACAAGAAGTTAATTTTTTTAACCAAAGAAAATTTAGCTTTCTATATAGATTCTCTTTGAGAAAATTTTAAAGGCTGACTAGATATTTGATTGAAAATGCTGAGCAGGTTGGTGTCCAAAGCTCTCAGAAGAAGTTCGTACCTGTCATCAACGCATTCTCTTGGGAGTCATACATCGAAGAAACTGCTTCTTCTACTGACGATAATACATTTACAAAAGATGGGTTATGGGAACAAGTATATCTTACTGCAGATGCTTCAGATTATTTGTGGTACATGACAGAGTGAGTACTTGCTCTAATCACCTGTCCATTCCTTGATATTTTTTAATTTCCAAACATTTGAAATTTTTGTTATAATCTAGCTGTTACTGACAGTTCTGTAACCTATTGTGTTCTATTGCCAAATCAGTGTAAATATAGACTCCAACGAAGGATTTCTAAAGAATGGACAAGATCCCCTTCTAACCATTTGGTCAGCTGGCCATGCCCTGCAGGTTTTCATTAATGGTCAACTATCAGGTAAAAGGAATATTATGACTGATATGATAACGTTTCTGGGTGCCAACGTAGCTTGTCAACAACTTACTTTTAGTTTCTATCCCTATGCAGGAACTGTTTATGGTTCATTAGAGAACCCTAAATTGACATTCAGTAAGAATGTGAAACTGAGAGTTGGTGTTAATAAGATTTCTCTTCTAAGCACTTCTGTGGGCCTTCCGGTTAGTTTTCTGACATTTGTGATGTCTCTCTTTTCTTTAAAAAATGTTGATGACATTGGCATTTGACATTTTACTCCCTGCTATCAATTTGATCAATTTCAGAATGTGGGCACACACTTTGAGAAATGGAATGCTGGGGTTCTTGGACCAGTAACTTTGAAGGGTCTAAATGAGGGGACGAGAGACATATCTAAGCAAAAATGGACTTACAAGGTTTGTTTGTCTTTAGATATTCTGAAGTAGTACCTATGCTAGACACCTTACAGAAAGAAAATTTATGGATTTGGTAGCTTCTATGCATCTCTACTTGATGTAAATTATCATCATTTGAATATAATAAGCTAATGGCTAAGAAATTCAAAAAGGCCTTTGATTTTTTTTTTCAATGTAAACTATCACTTCAGCTATAGGATGTGGTCAAGCAGAAATTTTTTTCATTATTTTGAAGATTTAGTTGAACCCGGTGAAGGTTTTTGAATGATGCTGAATGCTGCAAAAATTAGTGCTATTAAAATATTCGCAAGACATGAAAATAATCACAATAAAAAATGTTTATTTTTATCAATAAAATAGTCAGATACTCTTCCATGTAAGACTTTCAAAGATACTCTTCACAAGCTATTACTCATTTTTGGGTATTATCCCAAGCAGATTGGTCTAAAAGGTGAGGTTTTCAGCCTTCATACTGTTAGTGGGAGTTCCTCTGTTGAATGGGCACAAGGAGCATCGTTGGCCCAAAAACAACCGATGACGTGGTACAAGGTGAGAATAACCTCAATTCTTAGTCAACGCATTTCAACTATCTTTCTGGAATTGATATATAAAACAGTCTATCTGTGTTAACATATGTCATATTTTGTTGTCTGCAGACTACTTTCAATGCACCGCCAGGCAATGACCCATTAGCTTTAGACATGGGTGCCATGGGAAAGGGGATGGTTTGGATAAATGGTCAAAGTATTGGGCGCCACTGGCCTGGATATATAGGAAGTGGTAATTGTGGTGGTTGTAATTATGCTGGAACTTACACTGAGAAGAAATGCCGAACTTACTGCGGAAAGCCCTCTCAACGATGGTGAGAACAGTGCTTCCTCTTTTTCCTTGTTATCATTTACTTGTCTGTTTTGAATATTGATAATGAAGATGGTACTCTTAGGTATCATGTTCCCCGCTCATGGCTGAAGTCGAGTGGAAACCTGTTGGTTGTGTTTGAAGAATGGGGTGGTGAACCACATTGGATTTCTTTGCTCAAGAGGACAACGTAAACGGCTACGACAACTATGTTCTTTTTCTTTTTCTTATTCTTCAATAATTCAAGCATACGCTTCCCTTATTTGCTAAGGTGATGATAGTTTGACTCCGACAAACGGGCAAACCAAAGTGTCCAACCATACCCGTAATTTGGCCAAAGCCAAGAAGTATAGATTGTGAAGTTGTTGCAAAGATGCCCCTCGTTACATGTACATAGTCATAGTCAAGCTATATATTTGTCAATACAGCTCAGCAAGCATACTTAAAGGTGATTCATTCAAGTAGGCAAAGTGTTAGTTCCTCAACATTCATGTTGGCTTGCTGGGTTTCAATATTCATCAACTACAAGTTTACAGTGGAAATTTTTTATTTCCTTGTCATTTAAAAATAAGTGGGAAAGTAATAAATAGCAGCTTTTGAATTGCATTTGAGTTCCGAATTTGCTTTGAGTGTTGCTACTATACTCCATGTGAAGTTGTGAATGAGCTCATCTGTGGAACTTTGTATTCCTGATGTAATAGAGTGAAAACAATTGAACGGTACGTTGACTGTGGAGTGGGCAAAAGTATCCATGACTGACAGCCCAAATCAAATAAATTACCCATAACCCATAACCCACAGCCCAAATCAAATCAGATGGTTTGGAGTGGGATGGTTTGTGGGTTATGCATGTAGGTGGTTAGTTTATTTACCAGCAACTGTATTTACCAGCTCGTCACAATGAACCCACAAACTCATCTTCAAAAGATGATGCATGTTCCGGCTTGTTGCTTAAAAAAGAAAGAAAGAAAGTGATGTTTCATCTGATTTATTCAAAAGATAACATTATGTAGGATTAACTAGTGGTCTGCTTCCATCAATCTTTCAATGCACTTCCTGTGATAAGGTTTTTGCTGGATTCCATTTTTAAAACTGATCACTCCTGAAGTTAATTATCATTTAATATTAAAATGAAATTATTAGTATCATTGTACCGACTACCGACTATATTTGTTATCTAGTGTGCAAAATTCCTATGTCATCATCCCTTTCCTCCTAGTGGCGCACTGATCATAGTAAGAAGAAAAATTTATAGAGCTCGGTTTTATCACCTTAGCACGAGGATTAGGACCAACCATTGAGGCTCTATTATTGAGTAATATCCTATGGCGAGACTCTAAGTGGGTCTCACATTGGGATTTTTATAAATTAACATAATAAATAGTGGGTCTTACAATAAGATCCATTTATTCTATCATTTGGCAAAATCAAAGATGTTAATGGGCCTGCAGCAGGTTTGCTATTACCGAATTCTTATTCCCACAAAATTTAAATTATCAAATTCACCCACAATTCATCATGGGTTTTACTTTTTATTTTTTAAAAAAATTCACCTGCGGCAGGTTTTGACAGTTATCAAACCTGCAATGGTATTCGATGAATTTTTTGCGGGTTTACACATTTAAAATCACAAATATTCTATATGTAAATTTATAGTAATAACCTAAAATCCCATATAACACACTTTATTTTAAATTTAACCAATGTAAATAAAAAATTAAAATTTCGACATCAATCCAATACAAATTCTCAATTTTAAGTATAAAATACATAAATCCATAAAAAGCCACAAATTAGTATCTAAACATAAAAATTATCATTTCATATTATCATTCAACACAAACTCCAATAGAGGATTTTCATTTCATTCTCCACCATTAGCACCCATCCAACACGATTCCTACAATAATGATTAACATTAATATTTTCTAAAGAATAATACTGTTTAAATACTAATATGAAGAACAAAATTATAATAATGAAATAATCTATGCATTAAGTTAAAAAATAATAATTCATACAAAATTATAATAAATATATAATAAACATACGTCAAGTTAAAGAAAATTCAATCAAAATTTAAATAAGTTTATTTTTCAATTAAAATTAAATTAAAAATAATTAAAAAAAATTATGGGTTGGCGGATATCCATGTAGGTATCCGTTGGATATTTGATTAATATCGAACCCACCAGCGACCCACAAAATTATCTTTAATGAGTGGGTTTTAACCGACGGATTTAGGTGAATTTACGGATTTGAAAATACTGTTGCCAACCATAGATAGAATCTTACTGGCTGGTGATAGGATCGGCTACATAAATTCCTCACTATGTTCGTAAGACTTAAGCTTGAACTCTTTAAAACTTTGAGAAATTCCCAGAAATGAGTAAACTATGTTTTTTTTTTTAAATTGCACAAATAATCACGCCCCCAAATTTCTTAAAAAATGAACCAATTACAAGACTATTTGGCAGCTCCCTCTCTTCTTTTCAACGTAGGAAATTAATATTTTAAATCACCAACTCAAATCCTACGGCTGTACCTATGGAAATTTTGATTAAAATGATTACCTAATACCAACAGAATGAACGAAATATTGACAAAGTCAACAAAGTGTTATTAGTTTCCATTTTAAATTTAACTTTTTTTTTAATACCATAAATTAATCAAATACACACGCACACATTTGTAATATCTGTATCTTGTATTTTATTAAAGAAAAAGCAAATTTTCAGTTTTTCTTTTTAAATCTAAAACTTGTGTGCTGAAAATAGCAAAATCCTTGTTGTAGTCTCTGGTCATCAACAAAAAAGCCAGTTAGTATGAAAACGTCTTGAATCCTAAAAATAATATTATGTGAGGCTGTCAGCTTTTCGTCAGAGAAATTGATGGGTGTATCTTTTATAAATGCGTAGGAATTGGAAATCCAGGAATCTGAGGAAACTAATAATAAAAACTCACCATTGGCTTTACGTATCTTCCCGCCAAACACTTTGTCACCTGTAAACACAGGTGACAAAAATTGTACGTACCAATTGTTTTATCTTCGTCTGCATTTGTTCTTTTTTCTTCCTAATTCTTATCTTCAGAAAATATTATATGGGATTAATTAAATGTACAGGAAAATGTTGAGACCAGCAGCAGCCAAGGTGTTCTCATTGCTGGTGTTGTTTATTTCATCGTGGGAAATTTGTTCTGTCAAAGCCACCGTCACATATGACAGAAAAGGTCTTATTATTAATGGCCAGAGACGGATTCTCTTCTCTGGCTCCATTCATTATCCTAGAAGCACTCCTGAGGTATTGCCATTGCCATCGTCAATGCGCCTCCTCATTCTGTTCGCTTAATTTCTTTATTTGAGTTTGGGAAAATCACACCACGTAGTTCAGTGAAATGGTCACGTAAATTTTTTTTCGACAATCTTTAGAGTCTGTATCATAATCTCTAAACACAAAAGAGGATTTGTACTTTGTTTATCACCAAAAAGCAGTGGGGGAGCCACTAAGGACCGCTCGGTCCAAAATTCCGAGAAAACATTTTCTTTTTAATTTGTTAAGTTACAAATTTATCTCCATTGGACCAATTAAATACGTTAAATTTAAGTTCAAAATGCATTAAAAAATTCAGGTTCAAAGTTTATTTTAAAAATCACAAATACATATACAATAGTAAAATTTTGAATTTATAAAATGTTTTCTTCATTTTATGTCGGTCATAATTTTTGCTCCCGTTAATTTGATTTTCTAACTACCCCATTGTAAGAAGAGGTCCATATAACTATTTCTGAAAACTAGAGGCTTCCATGACCTCCATTTCGTGACCATTTCCTCAAACCAGAATGTCGATGTCTTTTTTCTTTTCGATTTTTTTTCATTTGCTGTGGTACATTTTTTGTTGCAGATGTGGCCTGATCTATTAAAGAAAGCCAAAGATGGAGGTTTGGATGTTGTTGACACTTATGTCTTCTGGAATGGACACGAGCCTACTCGCGGAAAAGTAATATATCCACCTTTTTTTCTTCTTCTTTGCGTTCTTTTTTGATTAACTTTACGAGTGTTTAAATTTATCATCCTTTTCAATTTTTAAAATTTTTTTGTTCAGTTTTATTTTGAGGGCAGATATGATCTTGTTCGGTTCATCAAGCTGGCGCAACAAGCTGGTCTCTATGTTACACTCAGGATTGGTCCCTATGCTTGTGCTGAGTGGAATTTTGGGTAATAATGTCATATCAATTTATACTTACTTTTATGAGATTGCTTTGTCTTTGTGTGCATAAAGGTCTTCTTTTTAACCTAATTGTTTCCTTTTCTTGGGTTACTACTCTTCAGGGCATTTCCTGCTTGGTTGAAATTCATTCCTGGAATGGAATTTAGAATAGACAATCAACCTTTCGAGGTTAGATAATTGGAATTCCATTATATTTTATCATATTTTTGCTTAATCTCTTTTTCTAGCTTAACTTGATTTGCAATTGAATGGCAATGAAGCTTGAAATGCAAAAATGGGCGACAAAGATAGTCGACATGTTGAAGGCAGAAAAATTGTTTGAAACTCAGGGAGGTCCAATCATTCTGTCACAGGTTGATAATGGACTATAATTAACTCTAATTTTTGGGTTATATTTTAAAAAGAAGTATCTTAATCTTTTTTCTTTTTTTATTTCAATTGTGTTTAATTGCAGATAGAGAATGAATTTGAATTGGTTGAATGGAACCTTGGAGATCGTGCTAGAGTTTACGGACAATGGGCAGCTCATATGGCTATAGGTCTCAACATTACCGTCCCATGGATTATGTGCAAACAAGCTAATGCTCCTGATCCAATTGTAAGCAAATGAAATTGTGCTATTCATATTTTGGAACGATTTTGGAAATCTTTCCTGAATAAATTTTCATTCGACAGATAGACACTTGCAATGATTTCTACTGTGATTGGTTTTATCCGAACAAGGATTATAAGCCCAAAATATGGACAGAAAACTGGACTGCCTGGTAATCCTTAAACATTGCAAATGATGCCACTGTTTTTTTTTTCTTCCCCCCAAAAAATTTTGTAAGACAAGGTTTTGCTCTTTCCTCAAGTAATCATTTATTTTGCCCTTTGCTTGTTTAACTTCTAAGGGTTCAACAGTTTGGTACACCGCCTCTGTATAGACCAGATGAAGACTTGGCATATTCAGTCTTGAAGTTCATACAGGCTGGTGGTTCAATGAATAATTATTACATGGTACAACCAACCCTTTGTACTCTTTATGAGTAAATTTTACAGTCATATTGATTATCTTATCTTGATTTTCTCTCTTTTCTCATACAGTACCACGGAGGAACTAATTTTGACCGGACAAATGGTGCCTTTGTTACGACCAGTTATGATTATGACGGTGTTATAGATGAATATGGTAAGCACACATGATTGGTTCCACAATCTTCGCTTTCAGTTCTGTAGAATGAGATTTATACTGCTGCTTAAACCATAATGATTTGGGATTTTCATTTAATAACAGGACTACCCAGTGAACCAAAATGGGGACATTTAAGTGAATTGCATAAGGTCATTAAAACATGTGAACCGATTATACTTAATTCAGAACCCATGGTGATTCCACTTGGCCCACAACAGGAGGTAAGGTTTTCAGCAAATTTCACACAGGATTGCTGAATAGAGACAGTTTCCTCTTTGTTGAATACTAGTTATTTTCCCCAGGCTCGTGTATTCAAACCTCCGACTGGGGGTTGTGTTGCATTCCTTTCCAACCATGATCCAAATCTCCCAGTAAACTTGACATTTTGGAATTTGCAATATGAACTGCCGCCTTGGTCCATCAGCGTTCTCCCTGACTGCAGAACTGCGGTTTACAACTCTGCTATAGTAAGCAGCTGACACTTCTATATACATGCATACATACATACACACACACACACACACACACACACACACACACACACACCTCTCAGTATTTTGACAATGAATTTGAAATTCGGACAGATAACTGCCAGAAAAACAGAAAAGAAGATGATTCCTGTCCAAGCTGCCCTTCAAAATTGGGAGTCATACAGTGAAGGATCACCCTCTTCTAATAGTAGTAAAACGTTTCTGAAATATGGGCTAACAGAACATCTATTTCTCACCAGAGACACTACAGATTACTTGTGGTATACGACAGAGTGAGTAATCGTTTATTCATCACCACTGGCTTTTGTGTAATTTCTGAAAATTGAAATTTGTTTCTGTAATCTCACTTACAATGAATTTCTGTTTATTGCACAGGGTGTTCATTGATCCTAGTGAAGGATTTTTGTATAATGGGCAATATCCACTTCTCAATATAATGTCCGCGGGTCATGGTCTGAATGTCTATGTTAATGATCAACTACAAGGTGAAAGAATAGGGCTGCTTGCGTGTATGCATGTGTATGTTTATTCATTGGTCATGATTCACCTTTAATTTCTATCCTTTGCTCAGGACTTCACCATGGGAGTCTAGAAACTCCACAAATAACATTCAATAAGAAAGTGAAACTGAGAGCTGGTGTTAACAAGATTGCTTTACAAAGCGTGGCTGTTGGACTACCGGTAAATTTCCTCGCATTTCCAATGTTGCCCTATTCTTTCAACACTGTCAATGACACAAGATTATTTGATGAATTACAGAACATCGGAACACAGTTTGAGAAATGGAATCTTGGGGTTCTTGGTCCAGTAACATTAAGTGGTCTCAACGAAGGGACAAGAGACTTGGCTAAGCAAAACTGGACTTACAAGGTCTGTTACAGAAAGTTGGCCATAGATTGATTAACAATCTATGTATGCACTCACTTACATGCCATGATATGAAACAGATTGGTCTTGAAGGTGAAGATTTAGGCCTCCCTTTTACTGGAGGGAACTCTTCTGTTCAATGGGTACAAGGACCAACACTGGCAAAAAATTGGCCAGGAACATGGTACAAGGTAAAAATTTCTCAACCAATGCATTTCCAATTTTGCTCTTCTGGGATTAACGAGTGTTGCCGTACAGACCAAGCAACTAGATAAAACGCTGACAAAAACAACAGTCAATCAATACCAATTTATTAAATTAATTGCACACAAAACAAACGGGCAAAGATTTACAGTTGTTTTTGTCAGCGTTTAGTCAGCTCTGTCTCTTTGGCATTCTCTGAGATTAATATCAAATAATAATTTGTCCTCCACAGACTACTTTCGATGCACCAGAAGGCAATGACCCGTTAGCCTTGGATATGAGTACAATGTCAAAAGGGTTGATTTGGGTCAATGGTCACGGTGTTGGCCGCTACTGGTCTGCAAGCATAGCATATGGAAACTGTTCTCCTCATCCTTGTTATTATGGTGGATTTATGAATAATCAGAAATGTCTATCAGGCTGCGGGAGGCCCTCTCAAATATGGTGAGTTTTTCTCAAATATGGTGAGTTTTTCAATTATCAATATTTGTTGATTTGTTCAGTTTGAACATTTATAATTGAGATGTTATAATTGATTTTTCAGGTATCATGTTCCAAGATCATGGTTAAAGCCAACTGGAAATCTCTTGGTTGTTTTTGAAGAATGGGGTGGTGACCCGACAGGAATTTCTTTGCTCAGAAGAACTATATAAACTGATCTTACTGCAATTGATATTCCTATTATTCTATAATTTTTACTTCTTTATTTGTTTATCATGCGAAAAAGTTTTTGATTTAAGGATCTTACCCACCAGAGGTTACACAAAAGCTTACTCGATAATAACGTCAGAATTTAATCCAAAGAAATGGTTTGTAAGTTGCGTATGTGTGTTCGTGATGATGCACAAGTTCCAACACCAGCGTACGTCCAAGATTTATTACAAAGCAATTGCTGAGCCTGACAAAGCTTATTCCCCCAGAAGTAGTGTGAAATTTCTTGTAACCTTGGCAACCACCCACTTATTAGGGTTTTATTATTTCATTTATTTTAAAAAATAATATTTAGGTGCAACAATTATTGTATGTTAATAATTTGTATTAAATAATTATAAAATCTTACATTTTTAGGTGTAATTTATGATTTTATTATTTCATTTATTAAAAAAAATTGACAATTATTGTATGTTAATCCTTTATGATACCCAATACACACACACACACACACAACATATTATGCATATATTGACCTAGTAAAATATTGAAAAAGTTCTTGAGAGAGAAAGATTGTTTGATCTTTAAATTAAAAAATTAATAGTAGAAAATTACAAATTATGCCCTTGTTAAAAAGGAATGCTACAGATTATATTGTTACCTCGGTGGATTATCATTTAGAAAGGCTTTTAAATATGTTTTATCTTGGCTCAATTATCACTCGTATTTATTTCGCCTTTCTGTCTTATGCTTCTAATTATAATTTTCCCTTTAAATTTTCGTGATTTTTCGAAATTAGATATATTTTTTAATGTATAAAGACACTTTTATAGATATTAATAATATTCATCATACATAATGTTCCAATCGAATGAGCTGAAACGTGTCATAGTTAATTAAGTTAAAAATAGAGTATGTCTGTATGTGCATGCCCATTTCAATCTAATGTCCCAAGCCCAAAAAGAAAAAAATTAAAAAAAAAATTCATGATTTTTATAACATACTTAAAAGTCTTTTTAAATGGCAATCTACTGAATAGCAAATTGTCATGGGTTAATAGCAGGATCGGCGCGCCTTGGGTACCGTACCCTGCTTTTTGTCCATATTCGGTCTGGTTGTCAGAGTTTAATTAATGGGTTCCAGTGGCAGTGGTTTTGTCGTGGAATAATTATGTGTAGTCAGGCTACCATGCAAACCGGTTGCAGCGAATTGGCTACGGCCTTCTCCAAAACTTTGCTCTTAGTTTCGACGGCCGTCGGTGACTAATCAGAAGTAGTTCTAATCGCTTAAGTCTGGGGACCGGTAACTCGAGCAGTGACAACTTGTTAATTCGGATTCGAGGAGATTCATTTTGTTCAAGCCACGCAACATTAATCAGTCCACGGGGATTTCAATTATGTAATGTTATGTCGATCTCATTTAGGTGAATGAGATGGTTCAAGTTTAAATTATATTAGTTTGGGTAATCAAGTAATATAAAAAAATTTAAAGTAATTAGATAAATTCTTTTATTAAAAGATTAGGTTTAAAAAACCGAGGCTATACTAGTAAGAATGAGTAGAGACAACAATAAAGTTGAGAATTGCAAAAAGACAAGTGAAGAAAAAACGAAAGAGAGAATAGTTGCGTGATCTTAAATTTAGGGATTAGGGTTTCAGTATTTAATCAAATAATTGAAAGATGAATTTAACTTTGATTTTTCTTAAAGTTAGATGGTAAGTTCCTGATGTGTTCCTATGTAATCCTGTTGATTTTTATTTTTATTTTATTCTCTTGTTGGTTGTTATTTAAAATACCCACTTGTTTGAGAGACAAATATTAATCTGTTACTGTAAGTTAAGAATATTGAGATTTCTAATGTTATTAACCTCTATTATTATTTAGAGAAGGATTCGTGCTGTAATTTTATTATTATATAGTGAAAGATTATATTGGACTACGGTCTCGTATTTTTTTCATTTTAGACTTTTCACATAAAAATTTATATATGTTATGAATAATTTATTACTTTAGATTTTATTTGTTTATTTTTCTATTTATTTATTTATGGTACACATAACCATTTTAATCATACAAATAAAAAAAAAAAATATTTTCGTTTAATTTATAACGGTTTGTGTTAGTTCCTTTTTTGACAAGCAATTGGTGGTAATACTAATAAACTAAAAGTGGGAGACCACGGAGCTTCTTAACGCTACACCACGAAGCTAATGAAATTACAAAATTGAAAAATACATGGTTTATGCACATTGATTGTCGAACTTAATTATCAGAATATGGCCAGATTTTATTGTGATAGGCAGATTTAGAAGCAAGAAAGGGATTTTGCCTGGAGGAAAATGCAGCACATGATTTTTTTTTAAATTTTTTTATTGAGCCATTGATGGATGAATGGTGTTTTTGAATAGAGGAAACTTAAGAGCATGTTTATTTGCAAACAATTTCATGATTAATAGGAACAACTCTAATTGTTATGTGGGCTTATAAGTATTTAGGCTTCCTCTCCTTACAAACTAGATTTTAAGAATAATTTATATTTAATATGTGCATCTTAATTAGTATAAGGGTTCTTTCTTTGAGGATGACTCTTGTTGTGGCTGATCCTAGCCTCGTGACTTGGTGTGTTGCTTAACCGAGACATGAATTGTTGTATGTCGTGGGCTTACAGCAGAATTTTAGGCCTTGATGAAGGGACTAGTAACCGCAAGTTGTCTTATAAGGTGTAGTCTTTGGACGATGTTTTGTGCACATGGACAAGCAAGAGTTTGACAAACACAAATCAGCAGCCATATGCAAGTATTCACTGGTACATTGTCTTTGTAAGAACAAACTGGAAAGAAATGCATACAAGGTTTTTTAAAGCACATTTGGATTATAAATTCTGCTGTAAAACTTATTGAAATAACGGGTAATGTTACCCACTTTTTGAAAACAACAAACTCACTGGGTGGATTTAAGCACGTTTTGTGACTTCATTTCGCAGTCAAGTGAACATGCTGCCCTCTACAGATATGTGACCGTTAGGAGGACTAGCAACTAACAAAACACAGGCAAGACAATTGCATTTTTGGCAGATGCACAAGGATAAGAATCTCTATTTTCTTTTGACATCCCAGTATATTCACAAATAATAGAACAAGAAGAGAAAATAAATACTTTCTAAAGAATTCTCTTCCTACCTTACCACTATGGTGGGAGCACACACAGGAAGCCTTGCAAAATCTCATATTGGAGATAACTTGTTACTTAGGACGTTAATGACCTCATTTAGGTCTTTGTCAAACCGGACTACATCTTGCCCTTGATGCCTCCACCGCACCAGTCTGCTAGAGAGATCCAATAGCATCTCAACTCCATCTTCATCAATACTGAGCTGGATTAGCCTCTTAATGCACTTGATCAAGTACTTGCCAGTCTTTAATTTCATCTGACAAATAAAATCCGATGCTCTTTGTTCAGTCTCAGCCAATGAAGCCGACATACTCTCAATAATATCAGTTAAGCCAAAGACAAGACAGGCACCAGCTGTGGCCTCCCTTTTGCTAAATTCCGAAGGCAACATAACTAAGTCTTCCTTTGAAAGAGATGTCCTGCTGCCGTGCTTTAATCCAGAACTATTAGCATCTCTGAACTGAGTTATTCTACCAGTTGCAGCAGAATGCAGCAGCAATTCACACCCCTCTTCTTCTATACAGTTGGAATATCCAACCAGGATTCCCAAAGGGATTTGCCTAAACAACATGCTCCGTTGCAGGTTAAAACCATGGGATCTTCTTCCTTCACAAGATGTCCGATTTTGGACAGTTTTAGCACTATATTGCTTGTATATGCTTTGGACTTCTTTGAGCCAGAGTCCAATCATTTGACAATCATACTCATTTTTGGAGGTATAATCCTCCTTGTTTTTGTGAAATTTGGGTTTCTTAAGTTTCTTCAGGTGCCAGGATTCTTCTTTGTGGTTTTTACTTGAGCCAACTAGTTTAAGGGTCCAAGCTTCTGCTATTTTATTTAAATACCCAGCCAACAACTCCTGCTCAGATTTATCATTGGGGCTCAGAATCCATGCAATATACCTTGCTGCAGCAGCAGAAACTGCCTCCATTTCATGGATTTGTCCAAGTTTAGGTGCTCCTATTGTGCATTTTGAATGAAATTTTTCTTGAACACCTCTTTCAGAGAAAAGCAACACAGAAGCAAAAAGGAACCAACCGGGGAAGTTGATTGCCAGAGCCCTGCCATTCAATAATGATGAAAATTTGATGAGTTATTGGATCATGATAGAATAGCTCCTACATTTTTCCTGTGAAATCAATAGCTACTACAGTAAGAATTTTACCAGATAGATCTGTGATCTATAGCCGCAACCTTTGTCTCAGATGGAATAGTCGGAACAAATTGTTTCCTAGCATGGAAAACTGGTTTGCCGGTGGTATGAACTAAATGTAGAAAGTTTTCAGTGGTAAATGGTCCAGCAAAAGTCCTCAATAATTGTTTGTTGTTGGGAAAATATGCACCAGGAAAAGGCAGCTGAGATCCTAACTCCAATGATATGCCCCATAATGATGGGGTAAGATTTATGTCCAGTATCACTGAGACTAATCCAATCACGAGTTCCAATATCGAAGCCAGACCCCTGTTGTACAACTAAATCAAAATGATGAATGAATTATGCTTATTGATCTGAAAAGATGAGATCCAACTAATAATAAGTAGCAAGCTTCAAGAAAAGAGAAGAATCAATATAATTTATGAGTTCATCATTATCCTTGACATATCTTCAGAGATTCCCATTGTAAAGCTTCAAGTCAGAAACATATCAGGATAAGAATAAAAGATAGCATGACAAATAGGGAAGCATGAACATTGCCAAAACATAGGAACTCACGTGAGCAAAAACCAGTCATGTAACAGAGCTCTGGTCTCAATAAACATAATGGGAGAAAATGCCAAGCATACAACAATTGCACGCCAATCCACTCTCTCATGAAATTCCTTGCTCAAACAAAGGAAAGGTCTGTTCATGTAGTCTTGCAAAATTTTTGAAATATCACACTTTAGAGTAAGTGGATCAAGATACCAGAAAAGCAACCTGGAAAAAAGATTAAAAAGAACATTTAAAAAAAAAATGCAGAAGCCAACAACATGGAAGAGAAAAAAGAAAACATGAGAATCAAATTCGGAAATGAAATATATTTAAACAGTATAGAGAAATGAGAGATGTTTTAAAGAGGGGAAAAAAGCAACACAGACACTAAAGATGACCAATAATGGTATGCTGAAAAGCAACAAATAAAAGGTACAAAGTCTGTTTACACAGTCAAACAAAGCTTTGGTTATTCTCCTTTTTGAATTATCATTCTTGATACTGTTAAATAAGCATACAACAATTTACAAGGCCATTCCTCCCAGAAAGATACATAGAAAAATGAGTTGAAGCAAAACCAAAACTTATTCACATCAGACCTTAATGGTATTTCCTTGATGTCAAGTGACAATTCTCTGGGTAAGTAACAGAGCAGCTGTGACAGAACCCTGCTTCTATCAACCAATCTTTCATCAAGATAAAGCGTACAAGGGAACGAAAGTTGGTAGCAAGATGTTGATACAGCTACTCTGACTACAGCAACTAATAGCAATAGTGAAAGCGCATCTGCAATTAAGGATAATATAATCCATATATTTATCCAAAAAAACAAAAATGTTTGAAATAACATAATGTAATATCTCAAATATACTGCAGATATCAAATGACAGAAAGTAAATTACTTGTCACTTTCTAATCGAAACAATAAACAAGTAATAATCTCAAATTTAAAGAATTAGCAGTTAAAATTGTACCTTTTACACAAATTTAATCATAACTCATTAAATTCATAACGATAATAATAATAATAATAGTACCCACAATGTCCCCTCAGTTTCTCCAGGATATCAGCACACGATTGAATCAGTTGCTCGCAATCATGGCCAGGAATTGAGCTGCCTATCCGCAAAGTTTGTTCATTTCCAAAGCCCAACGCTTGACAACTAACTGAAGAAGACAAAAAACTAGCAATCGTCCTCACTGAGTATGCAATAACCGAATCAAATACCTGATAAACAAGAACAAATCAATGAGAGGCTATGCAATCAGCCCATCAAAAGAAGAACATAGATTAAAAATAAAAATTCAAAACCCTAATTTTAGAGTCATCGATTCATGGACCTTTGGGGATTTGAAGCACATGAGAGAAAGAGCGGCTTCCAAAACGGGAACCCTATAATCTTCGGTGAGGTTCAAAGATTTATCTAGTTTTGAAATTGAGAGATTGATAGATTCTTTTTCTTCTTCGTCGTCGTCGACATCTTCAATGCCGTTCAGGGCTCGTGCGAGTCGGGAGAAGAGATCAGTTATTTCTGGTAAAGTCGCCATGATTATTCCGACGGCGATGATTAAACTGATAAAACGATTTGATAATAATATTAAAATAAAGAAAACACTGAACTATTGGCTGCTGCTTTCCCGCCAAAATGGAACTTTGTTGAGTCCACGAATGCCAAAATCGTGCACGGTTTGGAGTTTCACGGGCCGCGTTTTAAATCGAGTATATTTTAAATAATTTTAAAAAATGAGATAGAGAATAAAAGGAAAATATTTTCTAAATTTTTAATGGGATTGAATTTGATTTTGTATGTCCATCCATCTTCATTCCAACCCCCATTATATATAAATATTTTATTAATTTTTGTTTATTAATTTTTATTTTATCAATTACAATATTAGTTAATAAATTTTTTATTTTTATATAATATAAATAGTTATAACTAAAAGAAACCCGTAGATTATAATTTTTATTCAATTCTAAAATATTGTTATTTTTTTCTCTCTCTTAAAGTGGTGCTCTTTTCAAATTTTTTTAGTGTTGATATTATTTCAACATTTTAGAGATTTTTTTTTAAATAATTTAAATACTTTATAAAATAGTAATTATTTTATTAAAGTCTTTAATTTTTAATTTACTGAAATTATTTATTTATATGTATTATTAAATAAGTAAATAGAGAATGAGGTGGGAATGTGAAAATCATTCTTTATATAGAAAATTCCTTATTCTTATCTCACTAAATTTATTGGGAAATAAGGTGGAGAATTAAAATAAAATTTTTAACGGGATTGGAAATAGAGCAGACCTCCCCACTCACACAATAAGAAAGACCTCCCAGCCCCACCCTATCCCATTGTTGCTCCTAAATTGAGTCCATACTTTTTTAGCTTGGGTTTTCTGTATGTGGCCCTTCCGGTATAAGGATACGTGGAGTAATTCTATCAGTACCCCCTCCCCCCATAATGTTTCCAATCCCCTTATTTTAAAGAATTTTTTTTACTATTTATTTCTTTAAGGAAATTTTGGGAGTTTAGAGGCACTGTGAATTATTCATCATTGGGTCGATTTAATTTAATTTGAATGTAGCCTCTTCATTGACTCGTGCTGGCCCAAGAAGCCCATGATTTTGTTGATCTTTGTTGATCTACATGCACTAGATGAGTGAATCCCATTCTTTTTTTTTTTTTTTAATTTTTTTTCACTTTTTTGTCAATTATTTTAGGAAAGAGGAGAAGAAGAGATTCCTTAACACCATAGTTTATTGCTGTTCTACCCTTTTGGGACCTCTTGAATTTGTTTTTTTTATTCTCTCATGACTTTTACTTTGATTAGCTTGTATAATCCTTTCCTCTCCCATCGACCTAAACCCAACAACATGACTACCGTTATTTGTTATATTTGTTATAGAAGGTGAAGTTCTTAATGCCAGTGAAATTGGTTAAAAAGTTTGTGAACAAAAAACTTTGACTCGAGTTATGCTAGTCTAAGAACCAGCTCTATGAATGACCATGCTAGCATGATATTTTGTTATGCTTATAATAGTTGTTATAGCATTAGTGTTCATAGTTACACTAGTATTTATTTCTATACATGGCTCTCCAGATTTATGGTCGTCATGCAGAAGTTATATGTTTGCACCATTTTTTTTATTCTTTAAACGTCATGATGAATTTTTCATTTGGGCTTCGGATGACGTTTCATAGTCTTTTCATGGCATGTCACCAAAAGAAGTATTTTCTTTGTTCCTTGTTGTCCTCTTCATGCTTGACACTAATACATACATATATACATATATGTATGTGTGTGTGTTATGTATTTGGTGTCTTATTGTTTTTTTTTTAAATAATTGGCTGTCGTTAGTAGATAGCCCGTAGTCCTAGTCTAATGCAATTTGTTGCTATTTTATTGTAGGAAGTAGTTGCAGAAGTTAGTGGTAAATTTTTAGCTATTTTTCGGGACATGAACGTTTTAAGTTTTGGCTACTTATTCCAATCCATTAGTGAATAAAACAGATAAAAAAAGTTTCATTCCAATAATTCTAGTATAGAGGTCATAGGTTCCTCAATCAACATGACGAATTTCACTTACTTTTAAATTTTCCTAATAGGTTCCAACAAACAAAAGACGAACAACCCTAGTACGTACCACAGTGGTATCAGAGCATAGGCATGGACAAAAGGTGGAGAAGTTAAAGTCAGATGTAAATTCTCTCATGACTGGTCAACTAAAAGTTTTGGGGAAGATCAATGAACAATTTGGAAAGCATAATTCAAAGAATTCCCTACCAAAGACCAAAGTGGAATGAGAGGAAGGAGAACACTTTAATACCCCACCCCATGATAAGGGGGGATTGGGGAAACGCCATGGATGGTCGTCAAAGTAGCACACAACAATCATATGTTCCAAGGTTGATTAAACTTGATTTTTCGCGGTTCAATGAAAGTGAAGAAGACACAACTAGTTGGGTTTGTAGAGTTGAACAATTCTTTCATCTTCATTAAACTCCAAAAAAAGAATGTGTGGCGCTGGCTTCATTCCATTTGGAAGGAGATGCTCAACTGTGGTTCGAACTGATCAAACAGGAAGGAGACAGTATGACTTGGCAAGAATTTTGTCAAGGCTTACATGTTAGGTATGGCACACCTCAATTTCAAGACTTTTTTGGTGAATTAATCAAACTACAACAGGTTGGCTCTGTCTGTGCTGTGATTATCAGACCCAATTTGAAAAGTTGTTAGCTAAGGTGGGATGTTTTTCACAAGATCTACAAGTTAGCTATTTCGTTAGTGGGTTGAAAGACACCATTAAGGCGGACGTTCTTGCCGGTAGGCCAACCACATTGACATCAGTCATTGGACTAGCTCGATTGTATGAAGCTCGAAACATCTTACAGTGATGCAACTCTACCACTATTGAGGTAAAAAAGAACTATTTAGTGAAAAAAGAACTATTTAGTGAAAAAAGAACTAATTCCTCGCAATTCAACCCTTATGGTTCGGTGATTAGCACCAATTGAAATGCAAGAAAGACGAGCCAAAGGATTATGTTACAATTGTGATGAAAAGTTCACTCCGGGACATCGTTGCAAAAAATTATTTTTGATTGAAGCATGTTACGATGGTGACAATGATGTTGTTATGGATGAAAGTGGGGCCATTATAGAAGATTCCAAGGTGGAGCCAGTGAACTCTTTAGACGCAATTTCTAGAGTAAGGGCATCGAGTACAATGCAGGTAAAAGGGACTATTGGATCACTTACAACAATAGTTTTGGTGGATTCAGGAAGCACTCATAATTTCATCACTGAAGAAATTGCAAGGAAAGTGGGGTTAAAACCTGAAGTTGAAGAGCAATTCAAAGTGGTGGTGGCATCAGGAGAATTGCTTCCCAGTCATCGCAAGTGCACTAATGTTAAATTATTATTACAAGGGATTTTCCCCATTTTTGTTGATTTTTATATTCTTTCATTGGAGGGATATGATAGAGTATTGGGGACTCAATGGCTACGAACATTAGGGCAAATAATGTAGGGCTTTGCAAAGCTACATATGACCTTTAAAATAGCAAATAAAGAGATTGTCTTAAGAGAAGAGTTTATTGTAGATGTTAAATTGGTGGGGGAATTGAAGGTGAATCGAGAAATAAGAAAGTACAAAAAAAGGATGGTGCTTCAGTTATCTTCAATAAATAACTCATTTCAAGATATTACCATGAAGAGTCAACATTCCCCATCATTACAAAAGCTGTTAGAAGAATTTGATGATGTCTTCGGCGAGCCCAAAGGCTTACCACCTTCACGTACCCATGATTATAAAATTCCTCTGAAGGCAGAAAGTGAGCCAGTATATGTGTAGCCTTATGTTTACCTTCATTTTCAAAAAACAGAGATAGAAAAGATTGTTGTTGATTTGCTCTCCTCAGGTGGTATTAAGTCCAACAATAGTCCTTATTCATCACCTGTCATCTTAGTTAAAAAACATGATGGGACTTGCCGAATGTGTGTCGATTATCGGGCTCTAAATAAGATTACTATCAAAGATAAATTTCCAATTCCAGTCATTGATCGATTATTGGATGAATTAAATGGGGCAATTATTTTTTTGAAGTTGGACTTACAAAGTGGATATCATCAAATCCGGGCATCATTGAGTGACACACCAAAGATGGCTTTTTGAACACACCATGGTCGCTATGAGTTTCTCGTCATGCCGTTTGGCTTTACCAATGCTCCATCTAACCTTCAAGCTCTAATGAATGAGGTATTCCAAGACTACTTGCGTAATTTTATTTTTGTATTTTTTGATGAGATTCTTGTGTATGGTAAGTCTTGGAGTGAGCATTTGCGTCATTTAAAAATTATATTGGCTGGATTAAGATCTCACCAGCTATTTGTCAAGAAGGAAAAATGTCAATTTGGCCAAAAGGAGGTACAATACCTCGGCCACGTAATTTCTAATGCAGGTGTTGCAGTAGATCCTGACAAAATTACGACAATGATGAATTGGCCAAAGCCAAGTACGCTTAAATCCTTGGGTTAATTGGCTATTACTAAAAAATTATTTAGAATTTCTGTAAAATACCTTGACCACTTACGAAGATGTTAAAAAAAGATTTGTTCTCCTAGACATCATCAGATGAAGCAGCATTTCAAAATTTAAAGGAAACCATGACAAAGGCTCTGGTACTTGCTCTTTCTGATCTTTCAAAGATGTTTATTGCGGAGTGCAATGCAAGTGGATCGAGAATAGGAGCTGTTTTAATGTAGGAGTGACCCATTGCTTTTTTCAGCCAAGCCTTATAATAGAAGAATTTGTTGCTATCAACGTATGAAAAAGAATGTTGAGATGTAATTAGTAATCTAGTAAATTGAGCAAGAAGTTTGAAGGGTTCTATAGTTTGTTTTCAACATGAATTAAAGAGTAGCATTTATGTTTATGGCTTTGGTAATTAAAAGTATGACTAATGTAATCTCTAGAGTTTGCTACTGCATATAAATATGGATTGTAGCTGTAATCAAATATCAAGAAAAAGAATTAAGAAATGAAGCAAAGCTTTTCAATAAACTCTGTTCTTAAATAGAATTTTTCTACACTTTCGCTTGCACCCAACAAATTTGGTATCAGAGCTTTTTCAAAACACCCTCACAATGGCATCAAATACCCTGCCCACATTATTTTCATATGCTCCCAGTCAAGTTCCAATATTTGAAGGAGTACATTTTAAATATTGGAGTAGTCAAATGGAAACCTTTTTTCTCTCTCAAACTTTATGGGGTGTTATTGAAGATGGATATGCTGAACCACCAAAATCCAAGACTTCTTCATATTGGACTCAAGTAAATCAACAATAGTACAAAGAAAACATACAAAGAAATGCCACTGCACTTCGATATATTCAACAAGGTGTTAGTAAGACAATTTTCCCTAGAATTTTTGGTATAAAAAAAGCCAAAAATGGTTGGAAAATTCTAAAAGAAGAATTTCAAGGTTCCGAAAAGGCAGTCATCATCAAGTTGCAGACTTTGTGGAAAGAGTTCGATAATTTGTCAATGAAAAATAGTGAAAGGGTTCAAGATTTTTGCAGCAGAGTTACTGAGATTGTGAAAGAGATTAAAGGTTGCGGAGACACCATTGAAGATAAAAAAGTGAATGAAAAGGTGTTGAAATGTTTTCCTCCAGAGTTTGATCATGCAGCAGCAGCCATTGAAGAATCAAAGGATCTATCCAAGATGACTTTTTCAGATTTATCAGGATCATTATGGTCTTATGAACAAAGAATCAATCGATCTTTAAGTCAGCCTACAAAGCAAGCTTTTCAGTCCAAGACTAATAATCCAGATCAGAATACAAACGGCAAGAAAGACCAGAAGAATAGAGGCTCGTCACAAAGAAATAAACAACGTGGTAAAGGGTAAAGAGAATAGAACGACAACCGCAACAAGTGGAAAAATGATAGAGGGAACTCATAGCAAAATTTTGATTCTCAGAACATTATTTGTAACTGATCTAATCATGAATTAAAAGATTACCATTACAAATGCACAAGGTGTCACATTCCTAACCATTCTCAAAGGGATTAGTGGTACCAAAATAAAAAAGGTAAAAATGAGGTAAATTTTACAAAGGAAGGTGATGAAGACTACTTGTTTTATTCAAGTAACGACGTTGAACATGAAATAAAAAATTTGTGGTACTTGGATAGTGGTTGCAGTAACCACATGACTGGAGAACGTGATATTTTCATTAGCCTAGACCAAAGTTTTAATTCGCAAGTAAAGCTTGGAGATGGAAAGATGCAAAAAGCTATGGGAAACGGCACTATTGTTGTCCATATAAAGAGAGGTAACAAAAAGTTCATTTATAATGTTTTTATGTTCCAAATTTAACTCAGAAGCTCTTAAGTGTAGGGAAGCTAATTCAAAAGGGTTTTTCAATTTGTTTTGATGATGAAAAATGCAAAATTATTGATAAAACTAATAATCGAATAGTGGTGGTTGTTAAAATGTCAAAGAACAAAGTTTTTCCTCTAGTTATGCCATTTGATGAGAATGTTGCTCTCAAAACTGAAAATTCAAAATTGTCAAATTTATGGCACGTCAGATATGGCCATTAAAACTATAAGGGGATGAATTTGCTTAAGCAAAGGAACATGGTGATTGGCTTACTTGATGTTGGAAGATATGAAAAAGTTTACGAGGGTTGTATATATAGAAAAAATGCATAGGCTTCTATTTCCTAAAACTTCATAGAGAGTCAAAGCTCCGTTGGAGTTTCTGCATGCTGATATTTGTGGTCCTACAAGGACTCTCTCTCTCAATAACAAGAGATACTTCATTCTTTTTGTTGATGATTATACAAGGATGATGTGGATTTATTTTTTGAATGAAAAATCAGAAGCTTTCTTAACTTTTCTCAAATTTAAAGCTCTTGCAAAAAGGCTAAGTGGATGCATAATGAAGACCTTGAGAACTGATTTTGGTGGTGAGTTTATCTACACTTCGTTCATGAATTATTGCAAAGATAATGGGATTCAAAGATAGCTCATTGTCAGTTGAAGTCCATAGCAAAATAGAGTGGCATAATGGAAAAACCATACTATTGTAGAGATGGTGAGAAGCATGTTAAAAGGGAAAAACATTCCTAACAACTTATGGGTAAAAGCATGTCATATAGCTATGTATATTCTCAATAGGTCTCCTATGAAAGCTGTCAGAGAGAAAATTCCATTTGAAGCTTGGCAGAACCGAAAGCCAATTGTTGATCATCTGAAGATTTTTGGGAGTATTGCTTATGCACTTATTCCAGCTCAAAACAGGGGAAAGTTTGATGAAAAAGATGAAAAGTATCTGTTTATTGGCTATAGTGTTGAGTCTAAAGGGTATCGGTTGATAAATCCTACAACAAATAAGCTTGTTATCTCAAGAGATGTTGTATTTGATGAGGCATCTAGTTTTTTTGAAGCTCTTACATATCTACCAAATTCTTTACAGTAAAATATTTTGGACCAAAATTCTCCAAATTCAGCAATAGAAAGTTCTTCAGATGATGAAAGCCCTCCAAGAAAGATAAAATCATTGAGAGAAATTTATAAGTTTTGTGAACTTGCTTTAGTTTCTTGTGAGCCTCAAGACTTTGAGGAGGCTTCAAGAAATGAATATTGGATTAGTGCAATGAATGGGGAAATGGCCACCATTGTGAAAAATGAAACTTGGGAGTTGGTTAATTTGCTAAATGGAAAAGAAACAATTGGGTTGAAATGGATCTTCAAGATCAAGTACAATGAAGATGGTTCAATTAAAAAATACAAGGCGTGGCTTGTTGCGAAAGGTTACTCTCAGCTACCTAGAGTTGATTTTATAGAAATTTTTGCTCTCGTAGCCTGGATGGAGACTATTCAAATTGTTCTTGCCTTGGCAACCTAAATGGAATTGAATGTTTTCCAGTTGGATGTAAATTCAACATTTCTAAATGGAGAAATTAAAGAAAAGGTATGTGTTGAGCAGTCTAAAAGATATGAAGTGAAAGGTGAAGAAAACAAAGGTTATATCGACTTCAAAAAGCGTTGTATGGCTTGAAGCAAACTCCTCGAGCATGGAATAGCTAGATCGATAGATACTTCATTGAAAATGGATTTGACAAATACCCAAGTGAACATTCTCTTTATGTCAAAAAAGAAGACTTGAGCTTAATGAAGTATTTTTTGGGCATTCAAGTAAAGCAAGCCAAAGGAAAAATCTTCTTCTGTCAAGAAAAATACATAAAAGATTTGTTGAAGAAATTCCACATGTTCAAATGCAAACCAACATCTACTCCTATGGGTTCGAATGAAAAATGGAAGCATGATGAAAAAGAAGAAAAGGCAGATGTAAGAATCTATAGACACTTGGTTGGTTCGTTGATTTATCTCACCAACTCAAGACCTGACATTGTGCACTCAGTTAGTGTTCTTTCCAAATTCATGAATGATCCAAGGAAGTCCCATTATATTGCAGCAAAAAGAATCTTAAGGTATCTTCAAGGAACAAAAAAGCAGGGGATTATGTATGAAAAAGAAGACAATTGCAAGCTTGTTGGTTTTATCGACAGTGATTAGGCCGGTTCCCTTGATGACATAAAAAGCAAATCAAATTATTTATTTTGTCTTGGCACAAATGTTATTTCATAGCTCGAGAAAGCAAAAGTCAGTAGCTTTATCCTCAGCCAAGGCAGAGTACATTGCAGCAACTGAATCAGCTTGTGAAGCTGTTTGGCTTAGAAGAATTCTCAAGGATTTGCAATTTGATCAAGAAGCTGCAACAATAATTTATTGTGACAACATGTCAGCCATTGCTATGACAAAGAACCCTGTTTTTCATGCTAAGACTAAGCACAATGAGCTGCGTTATCACTACATCTGTGACTTAGTAAGCAAAGGAGAAGTTAATGTGGAGTTCATTAACACCAATGAATAGTCAACAGATTTTCTGACCAAAGCAATCATCATTGAGAAGTTTGAAAAATTCGAGAAACAATTGAAGATTATTAATTAAGAGGGGGTGTTGAGATGTAATTAGTAATATAGTAAATTGAGCAAGAAGTTTGAAGGGTTCTATAGTTTATTTTCAACATGAATTAAAGAGTGACATTTATATTTATGGCTTCGGTAATCAAAAGTGTGACTAATGTAATCTCTAGAGTCTGCTACTGCATATAAATATGAACTCTAGCTGTAATCAAATATCAAGAAAAAGAATTAAGCAATGAAGCAAAGCTTTTCAACAAACTCTGTTCTTAAATAGAATTTTTCTACACTTCCGCTTACACCCAACAAAGAAATCCTTGCTTTGGTCCTAGTGGTGTAAAAATGGCGTCCATATTTATTGGGTTGTCAATTCATTGTTAGGAAAAATCACTAAAGGTTGAAGTATCTATGGAGCCAAAGAATCACTACTATAGCTTAATAAAAATGGTTGTATAAGTTGATGGGATTTGATTTCATAATTGCGTGCAAAAAAGGAAAAGGAAATGTTGTGGCTGACTTTCTTTCAAGGAGAGAAGAGACAAGGGAAGTTAATGATAAAGAGAGTGGTGGGAGACTAGTAGCAATTACCCAACTTGTTCTTAATTAGGTGGAGGCTATTAAACAAGAAATTGAATCTAGCGTGGTGTTACAAGGGCTACTCCAACTTATTATGGCTGGGGAGGCAATAGGTCCATGGAAAATAATGGATGGGGTAATTTTCTTTAAGGAAAAAATTTATCTTCAGGAAAATTCTTCTTTAATTAAAGACATTTTGGAACAATTCCATAATAGAACTCATGAAGGGTACCATAAGACATTTCAGAGGATAAAGGCCAATTTTTTTTTTTGGAAGGGCATGAGAAGTGCAATACGCAAATAATGCAGGTAGAACAACTTGCTCCTGCTAGATTGCTTTAGCCTCTTCCTATCCCACAACAGGTATGGGAAGATATTTTTATGGATTTCATTGATGGGTTGCCAATCTCAAATGAAAAGTCTACTATTTTAGTTGATGTTGGTAGACTATCAAAATATGTACACTTGGTCCATCAAAATATGCACACTTGGTTCCCTTGTCTCATCCTTATACAGTGGTCAGAGTTGCAACAATATTTTTCAATAATATTTTCAAGCTACATGGAATGCCAAGAACTGTTGTTTGTGATCGAGACTCAACCTTTACAAGTTTATTTTGGTTTGAATTATTCAAAATGAATGGGACAAGCTTTAATTATAGTTCAACATACCATCCTCAAACTGATGGGCAAAGCGAAGTTGTGAATTGTATGGTAGAGATGTATTTGTGATGCTTTACTAGTTCAAGGCCTAAAGAGTGGAGTAAATGGCTAGCTTGGGCTGAGTATTGCTATAATACCGGTTGGCATTCAGCAATTAAAACTACTCCTTTTGAAGTGGTGTATTGAGGACTTCTGCCCTGCTTATTGTCTTATATTCTAGGAATAACTCAGGTGGATGCTGTTGAAAGACAATTGATAACTAAGGACCAAGTTATTAAAAAGCTACGAGCAACTCGCAAGGAAGCCCAAGCATGCATGAAGAAGGTGTATGACAAGAATCAGAAAGAAAGACAATTTGAAGAGGGGGACTGGGTTTAGTTGAGGCTCCAACCATATCGACAAACTTCAATTTCAATGAGGAAGAATCTTAAGCTATCTCCTAAGTAATTTGGCCCATTCAAGGTTTCATTCAAGGTTTTGAAAAAAAAATGGAGCTGTTGCTTATAGATTTGAGCCACCCAAGGATTCTAGGATCCATCCACTTTTTCATGTTTCCTTATTAAAAAAGAAAATGAGTGACAACGTTGCAGTACAGGAAGAGCTTCCAACTGTTGATAATGATGATGATAGTCTCCATCCTAAGCTGCAAGCTATTTTGGGTCGTTGGGTGCGTAAGTAGGAAGAAGAAATTCTCATCCATTGGCAAGGATTATCACCTGTTGAGGCAACTTGGGAAGTTTTGGATGTTATGAAGAAACAATTTCCTAATTATAGCCTTGAGGACAAGGCTGCTTTTTAAGGGGAAGGACTTGTTATGTATTTGGTGTCTTATTGTTTTTTTTTTAAAATAATTGGTTGTCGTTAGCTGATAGCCTATAGTCCTAGTCTAATGCAAACGGTTGTTATTTTATCGTAGGAAGTAGTTGCAGAAGATAGTGGCAACTCTGTAGCTATTTTTTAGGACATGAACGTTGTAATTTTTGGCGACTTATTTCAAGCCACTAGTGAATAAAACAGATCAGACAAGTTTCATTTCAATAATTCAAGTATAGAGGTCATAGGTTCTTTAATCAACCTGACGAATTTCAGTTACTTTAAAATTTTCACAATAAGTTTTAGTAAACAAAAGAGGAACAACCCTCAGTACGTACAAGTGTGTGTGTGCGTGCATAGACACACACACACACACACACACACACACGTATACAATTGCAACTACCTTTGTAGACATATTCTTCTATAAGATTAATACGATGATGAAGCAAATAATAATTATCATAATTTTTGTGTGTCTATTTTTTCTTTAATATTAATAAAAAGTTTGCTAGGTTTGTAGTGGCTTCTTTTGGTTTCTTTTCTTTAACAATTAAATAATAGAAGATATAGAAAATTTTTCTAAATATTGTCATTTAGAATTTATATAAGAAATGCTTAAGAAATGAAACTAGCTAGCTAATATAATACTGTTACAATTTGAGTCACATTTTCCATGCTACGATTATAGCCAAAAAGCATATGAAGCAGATTTATACTTCACCACTTTCTCCTGTGATGATAAGTTTAGTTATCCGTTGCAAATATGATTTTACAAATTTTTGTACTTGAGAATCATACAAAAACTCGAGAATGTTTAACAAATTCTTGTATTTGAAAGTCATGCAAAAACTCAAGGATGCTCCAAAGAAAAATCATCAAAATGTTGTCAGTATTCTCTAACAATTCTTATTAATACCATCAGATTGCCCCTTGGAATTTAGAATTTTGAAGTTGTTAGAGTGTTGGTTGAGCAACTTCTTTGTTAGATATGAGAAACAACTTAGGGATTTTATTATCTACTGTAAGTTATTATACGAAAATGATTTGGCTCATTTCTTATATGAAAAATGCTAAAATTTTTGTTTTTAAAGGAAAGCTTTACTTGAAAATGCTAGAATTGGTTATTTGAAAAGTTTGTCCATATCAATCTCTTTAGTATATTTGGTTTGGTTGTAGGTAGAGCTGACAAAATGGGTCACTGGGTTGTATTCATATCGTGTCAGTTTTGTGTTGCATTAAATTTAGGCCGACTAAATATGACCCATTAATAATCGTGTTAAAATATTGAGACCCAGACCTGACACGAAAAATAAATAGTTTACCTAATAACTCATTTAATATCTATATATTTGATAAATATTACATACATAGACCTAAAACTATTACACATTTACATTATTTAAAGTTAAAATTATATATATGTAAATAATATTATATATTGATATAATAAAATATACATATATCTTAATATTTTACACACTTACACTATCAAAGTTCTAAATTTATATAAAATTTTATAAATAAAACACTGTGTATATGTCTCTATTCAAAAAAAAAAAAAGAAAGAATAATATCCAATATTTGAGTTTTAATGATAAGAACATAAAATTAATTTAAAATAGAGAATATAATCATGTCATTGTTCGGTAAATGAGTCAAGAACTTTAATCTTAACTTGATACAAAACAAAATCGTGTCAACCTAGAACTGAACCTGATACTGAACAAAATCGTGTCAACCCAGACCTGACTCATTTAATAATTGTGTCAAATTTGATGATTATATCCATTTACTCATGTTGTGTTCGTGTCGGGTAATCGGGTTATGATAAATTTTGCCAGCTCTAGTTGTAGGAATCATGATGGATATGTTGAATGATGACAGAGTTTTGATTGCAACAACAAGTTGGAAACATTGGCTATATTTGCAAAATCTTGGGCTAGTTTTTCATCCTCTTGTTTGTGCATTTTTTTTGCAGTCATTCTACGCCAATACTATTTATTTGTTTATGTTTTTATATTTTTACTACTATAGAAATGGTTCATATGTTATTTAGAACCTAGACAAGTTTTATTTTAAAAAATGGTCGTCAAATGTGAGAAAAGAAATAATTTTAATAGTAGTATTCGTTCCTAATTTTTTTTATGTGATTAATATAATATTCTTGAAATTTTTAGTATCGTTTTTTATACACCACCGGATTTTTCTTTCCCATTTGTTGTGGGTTGAATGAATTATTCATAATTGAGAATTGCTGCACAGTGCTTACGAGACCGATGATTTTTCCCGAAGGAGTGAATTAGTTATCGCTGTCTTAGTTTTCTTACTGAATGGCAATTTGTTTTTGTTTCTTGCACTGAGCAAATAATTCAAGGTAAAGACAAACATTTTTATTGCTCGATTATGTTATGGTGAAAGTAGTATTGTTTGTGAAAATTTGAAAAATTATTCAAAAGACTCTCAATATTGTCCATAGTAGCACGCGTTGGAACTTGATGTACTTGCTTGTAGTCTATAGACTTTTTTCATATTTGGTTGATGTGCGAGATAGTTTGGACTTAAGCATTTTTTATGTTGCTATCTCGTATAAGCAACTATATTTTTAGGTTGATCTGTGAAATCATGCCACAAAAGAGGATTAAGATTCTAGAGATACTTAAGATATCTGCTTGATTATTACAAAGATGCACACTAGTTGAAACTTGTTTATGTACAAAAAATTCATAAAATAATTCAATTTGGCTCAAAAAACATTTGATTGAACTAGTAAGACATAAAAATATTAAGGATAAAGTTGAAAATGAAGAAAAGGAAAAAAGAAGAAGAAAAATAAATGAAGTTATTAACTCTTTAAGTGCTTGCATGTAATTAAAGATTATTTGGTGCTCAAGTAGTAGGCATACTTCCTTGAGCGCTAATGTAATTATGAATTTTTTTGGTGTACATAGAGTTGGTTTACTTCTTTTGGCCAATTATCGTACTTATAATATCTCTATAAAACATGTTTTGATAAAAAATGCATTGGCTTGCATATTTCTCTCAAATCTTTGCAAAATAATGCAATTAGATACGGTTAATTGATAAATTTTCATGTATAAAGAAATCCAATTATAAATGCATCGTAACTTTTTTTTTGTCCCTTTGAACTTAATTATTTTCTATTTTTCAATTTTGCAATTATATTTTTAATGTGTTCTTTCATATTCAATCGATAGATTAACATATTTTACAAGAGGTAAAGTTCTTAACTTAAACAAAATTTGTTGAAAGGTTATGAAGGCAAAACTGCCAAGCCAATCTTTGACTTAAGTTATGCTGATCAAAGAATCATTTCTACAACTAGGATGACAACTTCAATGGGATACTCTGTTATGGTTACAATAATTGTTGTAATATTACTATTCACAGCTACATCAATGTATTTTTCTATGCCTTTGATGATTATCTATTCAAGCATGTTAAAAAATTAAAGAGATTGTATTTTGAGAAACTACAACCTTTATGGGTTTGACGATTTTTTCTCTCCCTTATGGTAAGTTGGCTTATCATATAGGATGGTACTAAGCATGCAACATAGACATTCGGTTAGGTTCATCTATTTATTTTTTGAAGTACTCTCTACCATTTGAGAACAAGGCCGGCTCTAGAGAATGAGGGGCTAATGCAAAATTTTTTTATGAGGCCTCTTTCAATTCAATAGCTTCATTACTTAAAGAAACATAAAAACACTCGAAATTTAATTAGCTTTTAAATATATATTGAATATTAACAATAAATAAGATAATAAGAAATTTCAAAAAAAAATTAATCAAGAAGATTTTTTTTTTCAACTTCTTGAAATTATTATTTCAAGAAACTATTTTTTCTTTTATTTCAAAAGTAAACAAATAAATGTAATAGTTTTCTTTCTAGAGAAAATTGCAAGAAATTTTATAATGTTAAATAATTAAGTTTTTTTTAAATAGATAAATAATTTTTTAACATTTTTCTGGGAAAAAAATAATGAATTAATAGTTAATACTATTAATTATAGTTCTTTAATATTAAGGTTATCAAATATAAAATTTGTGCAAAAAAATTTAATAATAAGATAATTATGAATTAAAGAGAGGTCCAAAAAATAAGCTTTCTTATTATAAGTAAGTTAAAAAAAAAATTAACTTGAGTATTTTAAGGAAATAAAAAAAGGTCTTCTAACATATGAGAATTAGGAGGCCACAACGAGGCCTTCCTAATATATGGGGCTCTAAACGACCGTTTAGTTCGCCTATACTTAAAGCGACTCCTGTTTGAGAAATGAGGGACTTGCTCCTCCCTTTAGTTGTTCTAATATTAGGAAAGAAAGTTAACGTAAACATTTCATTGGTTTGTTTTTGTCTTCTTGTAGAAGAAAATGAGTTTTTTGTTTTTGTTTTTGTTTTCTTGTAGAAAGAAAATGAATTTCGTGCTAAACACATGGTGATGCTTATTGGTCAGTATTCAGTAGTGAAAACAACAATTATAAAACATTTGCTTAAATGTAGCTACTAGGTTTGTGAAGTACTCTGTGTGTGTTTCTTTTTTTTCTTTCTTTTTCTTTTTTAAAAAGTATGCATATGACCACATGATGAAACATTTCTATCTTAACCAAAAAAACTTATTTGGTTTTGCTACTTGCAGGAGCTCACATAGGAACAAAAACTTGCAGATAGACTCATTTCTGCTTTGGTATGGATACATCTTCATATTCACATTTTAATACCAAAGCAATTGAAATTGACTAAAAAACTACGTTAAATCAGTCCATTTGATGACAAAATCGATTCAGGCATGTTAAAATATTGAATCAACATATTAAAGTATTCTGTTATGGTTAAAATAGTTGTTATAATATTACTGTTATGGTTACGATAGTCAGCACTTCAAAGTTCGAGCTTCATTCAAAAATCATATATGTATAACTTTTCTAATTCCTCAAAATGTCGTGATGAATTCTTCAACTGTATCTTTTATGACATTTCTTAGTTTTCTTCTCTTAAGCTATTGGAGGATATTTTTTTTTTCAACAATATTTCTTTGTTGCAATCCTATGTTATCTCTCTAATATTAAGGGATTTGTAAGTTGTCCTAACTAACGTACTTTTACTTCTACTTGTTTATTGTGACAATTAGCATTGTTAAATCGTCCTAATTGCTAAGAGTGTTTTTCTTTCTATTTTGATAAATTATAAATTTGAAGGTTTTGTAGAGGCCACCGATGATTTCTTGTGTGTAGCATTTGTATAAGAGGATATATAAACTTTTTCTAGTAATTTTTGTTTTCATATAGAAATGATTTTTAAAGGTGCAACTAATCAATACTTTAAAACAATTAAAATACTATAATAGCAGTTAATTTAATTTCTATTTTTTAGTTAATTTTGTTCGTGATTTTAATTTTTATTTCTTAATCATACTTATATGTTGCATGAATATTGTTTTTACTAAATTTTTGCTAAGATATGATTCAAACCAATTGGGTGATTCTCATCAAATTCAGCTTAAATCTAATTTAAACAAATAAATTTATATTTGAGGGGAGTTTGTACTACACTTAGTTTAAGTGCGTTTTTCTGGTGATTGGAGTAGGAGGTTTAGCTAAGTTATCCTAAGTAGCAAGGTAAAGTAATATGTATAATAAGTTGAAGTAGTCATATGAGTAAAAATAAGGAGAGTTGAGTGGAGCCCTGTAGGAGTTAATTTAGGAAGTTGATATGAAGGAGACAAATGTGTGCTTAAGAGTAGCTTAGGTGTACTCGAGAGATAGCTCCGGTGATCTCACAAAATACTTAGCGTAACCAGGTACATCAGGTAAGTTCATATGTGAAACACAGTCTTGACCATAAATTGAAAATATAATAAAAAAAATATAAATATAAAGAAACACACTATGTTTACATGGTTCAGCCTTTGGCGTATGTCTACAGGAGCAAGTAATCACCAATTCACTATATAAAGGAGAGGTTACATAAAATTTTACATTATACAAGATAAATAAGATAAGCTAAGTAGCTATATAAAGATATTTGGTCTTGATAAAGATAAAGATGTGGAGAGTGATAATATGATGGAGAAGATGATGAAGGTGGAGAATATAAATAGCCTCCAAAAATAGAGAAGTGGGTGATGATCTAAAAGATAGAGAGAAAGAGAAAGTGTATGTGTAAGAGAGAGAAGAGGAGAGAAGGCGGGAAAGGAGAAGATGACATACCCTAATATGGTTGAATAAGACACTTATTTAGTAGAGGCTAATGGTAAGGAGAGTGTATAAAAGTTAAGGCTAGATATCATCCTTAAGTTAAAAGGAGAGGATGCTTTTAGAGTTATGTGTCATATTTAGGAAAAAAGAACAGGAATATTCATTTTGTATTTGGTTTATTCTTTCTCATAAATATCTCGAAGCGTCCAACCTTGACCATTGATTTCCAATTCTATCCAATGTTGAAAATTCTTTCAAATGGTATCTTTTACTGCTCTAAGTATTTTACTAATTTGCCTTTGTAACTATATAAGTGTCATTCATTTATTAGTCCAAAACATCATTTCAAATTCACCCCCAAACAAATATCATAGGGTGGCTCAACCAATTTTGGGGCCTAAGGTGAATTATTTTAGTTACGTTGATAACTTTATGAAATAAGAGTTATTATAACACTTTTAGACTTAAATCAAGATTACTTAGAGAGTAAATGACATGTTTTTATTGCATTTTAGTTATATTTTGCATAATTTCCTATTTTAGTTATTTTAAATAAATTTTGTTGTTTTAAAATAAATTGTGTGCTTAGATTATATGCTTAATTGTAGGCAACCAGAAGTGTAAACCTCAAGGAAGGAATACTGTGCAATAGACTTGTAAAAATAAGGAAAGAATTTGGCTACAAAAGAGTGGAAATGAGTTTGTAACAGTGCAGATGTTGTAATTATTGCTATAGCAATCTTGGAGCATCAAAAGAGAAAATTTTGAGCGAATTTTAGGAAAAAGACGCGATCTGCAGTTTCTAAATCTGGAAAATAAACGCCCTAGACTCCCGGTTGCCCTAATTTTCAACTATAAAAGAAGCACACACACAAGGGAAGGGGGAGAGCCTCCAACTGCAATAAATAACCAAGACAAGAAAAAGAAAACAGGGAAGAAAAGAAAAATTCTAGAGATTAATAGAATATTACAGGCGAGAGAGGAAGAAGAAATTAAGAATTTAGAAGGGCCATTTGCTTCTATCTCTATTATACTTATTTTCTTTGATTTGTGATGATATATATGATGGCTAAAATTGTTTTTGTTTCTGTTTTGTCACAAATCATGAACTAAATTTATTTGTGGTTGAGTGATAAATGAGCATTATGGTTAATTGACTGATTTTATGTGTTGTTGCATTATTGCTATAACATTTTGTTTTGATAACAATTAATTTAATTCACTATTTTAGCTGACCACCCATTTAGTGATACTAGCTAAGAGAAAGCCTAAAAAAGGCATATTTTAGTAGAACATATCAGAACAATACTTGGTTTTAGATTAGGTTTCCCAAGTTGGGTTAAACTCAATTTGAATAAGGCATTGTTTAATCTAAAATTAGTGATGAACTAGATATATGGATTCACCTTGTAAGGTATTATAAATATTGAGCATATAATTATATCTTGTGTTGGCATAACAACTGGTCATTATTAGGTTGCATATACATATAAGATATCCAATAGACGATAGCTGATGATACATTAGAGTTCTGCCCAGTGCTGTAGTAATTGCTCTAGCAACGATATTGTAACAAAAAAATAGTCAATGTCATTAAGTGAGTTGATTCACTAAACTACATTATTCCTAATGGTTATATTCTTGTGTGAGACGTGTCAATTTATTTTATCGCATTTTATTTTATGTCATTTAGATTAATTAGTTTAATTAGTTGATACAAGAGTTTAATTTAATTATATTTAATTTGCACCATATTAAATGCTGCAGCAACTCTGATAGCATCAATCACTGTGGAGACGATCTCAAATACTCATCATTATATTACTTATTGTGTACATTTGCTCACTAACACCCATATTATAAGAGATTAAACCTAACTCACAATAAGTTTTTGGCGCCGTTGTCTGGGATTGATTGTTTATCGTGATTTGTGAAATCAATTTTTCTGGTGTTTATTTAAGTATTTGTTTAATTATTTTTTTGTGTTGACATAGTGCTCTAGTAAACATTGCATGCGTAAAGACAAACATATAGAGTTCCACTTTGATCTAGAAATTGAAAGAACTGTAAGGAGATTAAGAAGAGAGCAAAGAAATTCAAAAGTTGCTGTAGCAATAGATGACTTACAAGATATAAGAGATTTGAACAACCAAGGAGAGTTACAACTAGTGAATGTATAAGGAGGTCAGAATGGACAAAATGTTTATGGGCAACCAGGAAACAATATTATTCATACGGTAAATGATAGAGATAATGCCATTTGAGACTATGTTGTGTTAACTCCTCAAGCTATACATTCGGGCATAGTTAGACCTGAAGTCCAAGTAGATAGTTTTAAGTTAAAACCAGTGATGTTTCAGATGTTACAAACAGTAGGTCAGTTTAATAGATTACTATAAGAAGACCCTCATTTTCATCTCAATTTGTTTTGGAGGTGAGTGATGCTTTTAAGATTGTTAGAGCATTATAAGAAGCATTAAGGCTTAGACTTTTCCAATTTTTGTTGAGGGATCTAATAATAGCATGGCTAAATTCTTTACCACCAAACTCCATCATTACATGGAACGACTTGGCTGATAAGTTTTTAATGAAGTATTTCCCCTACTGAAAATGAAAAATTGAGAAATAAGATCACGTTTTTCCATCAATTGGAAGATGAGAGCTTGCATAATGCATGGAAAATGTTTAAAGTGTTGTTAAGACGATGTCATCATCACAGTATTCCTTGCTGTATATAGCTGGAAACTTTTTACAATGGTTTTCACCTAAGTACAAGATTAACGGTGGATGCTTCAGTAAATGAAGCTTTGTTATCTAAATCCTTCAATGAAACTTATAGGATTTTGAAGAGAAAAACTAATAACAATTATTAGTCGCCATCGACTAGGTAAGCTGCAGCAAGAGATGCAGCTGGAGTCCACAATGTGGATGCCCTAACAGCTCGATCAGCACAAGTAATGTCATTGACAAATATAGTGAAAGCTCTGACCACTGCTCCAATAACAGTTAATCAAGTTGCAAAAGTGTCATGTATTTATTATGGAGAAGACCATTTGTTTGATAATTGCCTAGGGAATCTAGCTTTAGTAAATTATGTGGGAAACTTTAATAGACAGAATCAAAACAACCCATACTTGAACACTTGCAATCTGGATAGAGGCAACACCCAAATTTCTTATAGAGCAATCAAAACTAACATGCTGCAACAACTAGTGGACAAAACAAACCTGTTCAACCACTTGGATTTCACTAGTAAAATCAAGGTCAAAGAAAGATCAGTAATGACTAGATCAGTTCTCTTGAAGCCCTAATTAAATAATATATTGTGAAGAATGAAGCAGTTGTCCAAAGCCAAGCCGTGTTATTAATAAACTTGGATAATCAAGTTGGACATCTTACTACAGCACTCAGTAATAGACCTTAAGGAAGTCTACCCAGCTACACAAAGTATCCAAGAAGAGAAGGAAAAGAACAATGTAAGGTGATCAATATGAGGTTTAGAAAGGATGTGCACATTCTAGTAAGCATGCCAAAAAAAAAAGTGAGTCTCTTCCAATTCAAGAAGAAGTTTAAAATGAAGAAGAGACTATTTCTTTTACTAATCAACATACTGGTGAGAGCAGCAGAGTTGTAGCACCTGCAGTAATAGATGATTCATCACCTATTAGGAGTGATGCGGCAGTATCAACTGCAGCAGAATAAAGCAGAGCAAGTGAAAGAAAATCTATACAACCCACTACAGCACAATAATTTAGACATCTACCATCATTCTTCCAGAGATTTCAGAAGCAAAAACAAGACAAACAATTCAACAAATTTTTAGAAATGTTAAAGCAGCTTCATATCAACACACTATTTGTAGAAGGTATGGAACTAAAGCCTAATTATGTGAAATTCTTGAAAGACATTTTGGCAAGAAAAAGAAGGTTAGTAGAATTCAAAATTATTGCTCTAACACAAGAGTGCAGCCATATGCTTTAGAGCAAAATACCTAAAAAATTGAAAGATCTAAGAAGCTTCATAATTCCTTGTTCCATAGGAACTAAATACAGTAGAAAGACACTTTGTGATATGAGGGCTAGCATCAATCTTATGCCATTATCAGTGTTCAAGCAATTGAGAGTTGGTGAATGTATACCAACAACAGTGACTTTACAACTTACGGACAGATCTGACGCTTAGTCCAGAAAGGAAGATTGAAGATGTTTTGGTGAATGTGGATAAATTCATTTTCCCAGTCGATTTTGTTGTGTTAGACTTTGAGGCAGATAAAGAGGTACTAATCATTTTAGGAAGACTTGTCTTGGCCACGGGAAAAACTCTCATTGATGTGTAAAAAAGAGAATTGACAATGAAGATTAATGACTAGCAAGTTATGTTTAATGTGTTAGTTGCAATGAAGAGTTCCAATGAGATTAAGGCTTGCAATTTTATTAGTGTTTTAGATCTTGCTATAACTAAACAGGTAAACAGTTGCTGCATTAACATGCAATTCAATGCTATAACATTTGAGGATGGAGACATTGACACAGTCGACATATCATTGCTAGAAGAGAAACAACCATTTAGTACAATTAGGCATTGTGAATGTTTAGATCTATCAAACAAATAAGTAAACCTTTTGTACCTTCTATGGAATCCCAACTAGTATTAGAATTAAAATTTTTGCCTTTACATTTAAAATATGTATATCTTAGTGACAATGACACATTGCCAGTAATTATTTCATCTTCTTTAGATACAGGTCATGAGAAAAACTTAGTGGATGTGTTGGGGAAACATAAGAAGGCAATTGGTTGAACTATGATAGATATTTAAGGAATCAGCCCATCTATTTGTATGTATAAGATTCTATTGGAAGAATGCTACAGCAACTCAGTGGAGCAACAGAGAAGGTTGAATCTAATTATGAAGGAGGTTGTGAAGAAAAAGATTATCAAATAGTTAGATGTTGGAATTATATACCCCATATCAGATAGCTTGTGGGTAAGTTCAATTCAGTGTGTCCCAAAGAAGGGGGAGTAACTATTGTATTAAATGAAAAAAATGAACTCATCCTCACAAGAACAGTCACGGGTTGGAGAGTGTGTATGGATTATAAAAAATTAAACAAGACAACAAGAAAGAATCGCTTCCCACTGCCCTTTATAGATAAGATGTTAGATAGACTTACTATAAAGGAGTACCACTATTTTCTACACGAGTATTTAGGTTACAATCAAATTGCTATAGCACTATAAAATTAGAAGAAGACAACATTCACTTATCCTTATGGCACCTTTGCATTTAGAAGGACGCAATTTGGCTTGTGCAATGCTCCAGCAACATTTCAAATGTGTATGATGGTAATTTTTTCAGACATGGTGGAGCAAACGCTAGAAATATTCATAGATGACTTTTTAGTTTTTAGGGAATTATATGATGACTGTTTGCATAATTTTGAGAATGTACTAAAATGATATAATGAGACAAATCTAGTTTTATATTGGGAAAAATGCCACTTTATGGTGTAAGAAGGGATAATTTTAGGCCACAAAATCTCTAGAAAGGGTCTTGAGGTGGATAAGGTAGAAATAGAGGTAATTAATAAACTCGCACCGCCTACCTTGGTTAAGGGCATAAGGAGCTTTTTGGGTCATGCAGGATTCTGTAGGAGATTCATTAAGGATTTCTCAAAGATAATAAAGCCCTTATGCATGTTACTTGAGCATGACAGGCCATTCAATTTTGATGACAATTGTCTAAAGGCCTTTGAACAATTAAAAAAAGCCTTTGTGACAGCACCTATTGTTATAACACCAGACTAAAGCATACCTTTTGAGTTAATGTGTGATGACAGCAACTATTTTATTGGAGCAGTGTTAGGACAAAGGAAGAACAAAATTTTTCACTCTATTTATTATGCCAACAAGACATTAGCCGATGCTCAGCTCAACTACACAACCATAAAGAAAGAGTTGTTGGCTGTGTGTTTGCATTTGATAAATTTAGGGCGTATCTAGTTGGTACTAAGGTGACTGTTTGTACATATCATTTAGTAATAAAATACTTAATCTCTAAGAAAGATACCAAATCGAGGCTAATTAGATTGATTCTTCTACTACAAGAGTTTGACTTAGAAATTAATAATAGGAAATAGACTAAAAATCAAGTTGTAGATCATCTATCAAGATTAGAGGCAGATGAAAATAGCCAAGCAAAACATCAAAGAAACGTTCCCTGATAAGCAATTGTTAATGTTACAACATGCACAAATGTTGCAGCAGTTAGGGTTTCCACGGTATACAGACTTTGCTAACTATTTAGTGAGTAGATTGCTGCCATCTGACTTAACCTACCATCAGAAGAAGGGGTTTCTCCATGATGTCAAAAGCTATTAGTAGGATGATCCTTACTTATACAAGATGTGTTCAGATCAGATCATTCAAAGATTAGTGCCTAATGAAGAAATCTGGAGTAAATTGCAAACTTGTCATGCTGTAGCATATGAAGGACATTATGGAGGACACAAAACAGCAGTAAAAATCCTTCAATTAGGTTATTATTGGTCTTCAATTTTTAAGGATGCTTATGTGTTTGTTAAATGTTGTGACATGTACCAAAGAACAGGGAATATCTCTCAGAAACATGAGATGCCACTCACCAATATTTTGAAAGTGGAGCTTTTTGATGTATGGAGGATAAATTTCATGGGACCATTCCCACATTCTTTTGGCAACTTATACATTTTTGTGGTTATAGACTATGTGTCCAAATGGGTGGAAGCTACAGCTTTGCCAACAAATGATGCCAAAGCTGTAATGAAATTTCCTTTAGAAGAATATTTTCTCAAGGTTTGGGACTTCTAGAGCCATCATTAGTGATGAGAGCACTCATTTTTGCAATAGGATATATGTTGCAGCATTGGCTAAATATGGAATTACGCATAAGGTTACTACAACATACCATCCTCAGTCTAATGGTTAGGCAGAAGTGTCCAATCGAAAAATAAAAAGGATTTTAGAAAAACCCCTACAAAAAAAGATTAGTCTCTTAGATTGCATAATTCTTTATGGGCTTACCATATATTTTACAAAACACCACTTGACATGTCTTCATACAGAATATTCTATGGCAAAGCTTGCCATCTGCCATTGGAGCTGGAGCATAAAGCATATTGGGTAGTAAAACAACTTAACATGGAAATGCATACTGCAACAGAGCATATGAAGCTTCAACTATGTGAACTAGAAGAGTTAAGGTTGTTTTCTTATGAAAAAGTAAGGATTTATAAGGAAAAAAATAAAACAATGGCATGACATACACATTCAACAAAGGATTTTAATCTAGGCCAGCAAATTTTGCTTTATAACTCATTAAAGATTTTTCCGGGGAAGTTAAAGTCGAGGTGGTCAGGTCTTTTTAGACTTACAAAAGTCTATCCTCATGGTGTTGTGGATCTTAAAGATGAGAAAACTAGTAAGAAGTTTATGGTAAATGGGCAACAAATTAAATGTTATATTGATGATGCCATGCACGACTCAAGAGAGGATTTATTCTTCCGAGACCTACGTTGAGCAAGTAAGGAAAGGTCAGGCTGAAGGACCTTAAATTAATCGCTAATTGGGAGGCAACCAAATGAGAGAAGTTGTTTTAAAGTTTTTATTTTCGTCCTTTATGCTTTTAGTCTTCGCGTTAAATTTATACATTTGATTTCTTTTTGTGACTTTCTTTTATTTCTTTAAATTACATGGAATAAAAAAAAAATTTTAGGTTAAGACACTGACACATATTGCTACAGTATTATGCTCTACAAGACAAATTAGACAATGCTTCTCTTTGAAGAAGGGGACTTTATTGTAGATTACTGTAGCATTAGATTACTTGTTGTAGCAAGAACTCTTATAGATAGACAATACTAAATACAGAGAATTTTAATCGTTGGGAGTAAATGTGACAACTAGCTTTGCAATTCAAAATAAAGATAACTAGGGATTACATAATCCCTAAATTTTCGACCCAATCTTTCTTCCTTTTTAAATGAGTTTTGTTTTAAATTTAAAATCTCACTACTTCCAATTTTATCTTATTAATTAATTATTTTTTTTCTGACTTTCTTATTTTTTTTACCGTCACTATATATTGTCGTTTAACTGTACCTCTTTTGTTCTCATTCCAATTTTTTGCTTTCTTCATCACTAGCTTTCGAAGGACCACTACCCTTGTTGATGGCTTGTTTTCTTGCTACCCTATAGGACAACCTTTATTGTTCTAATCATGACAAAATACAAAACGACCACAGCTTGATTAAAAGACCCCTTTTGCTTTTATAGTTACAAAGCTGAAGATAAATTTGAACAATTTATTGAGCCGAGGAAGATTTTGGAGAAAAGGGTTTTTAGTTCTTGCCACAACCATCTGGAACATGCAACACTACTTATGTTGTTGCAGTAAAGAGGGGTTGGTTAGACTTTTGTACCCACCCAAGGGACTTTGTGCTACCACTAGTTAAAGAATTTTATGCCAATATTTCCAACGCACAATTTAGATAAGGAATACTCAAATCCCTTTAGAACCAAGGGCAATTAATTCTTTTTAAAATTTGCCATTTGATGTTGATTGTGAATACTCTAAAATGGTTAGGAGTATAATCAATAAAAAGAGGAATGATGTGCATAAAGCCTTTACAGTAGAGGTAGTTTATGGTCAAATGAGGACGTTAGAGTAGTGAATAGAATTAATTTAAAACTGATTGCCAAAGCGTGGGTGAAATTTTTAAAATCTACACTGATGCCGACCACACACACCACCACAGTGTCTTAGGAAAGATTGATTTTTTATATGTCCTCCTTAAGGGGCTACTAATTGATGTTGGGACAATTATTGATAAGAAAATTAAGGAATGTGCTATAAAAATGCATAAAACTGCTACTTTGTTGTTTCCTTTACTAGTCATGATCATTTGCATCGTATCTGGAGTGCACGTATCTATTAAGGATGAGCAAAATAAGAATAAAGGAGCTTTTACTACTCGAATTGTTTAAAGAATTCCTGGTGAAACTACAGCTGTAGTAACACCAGAACATGTTGCTGTAATATGAATAAGAAAGGTCATTGGGATTGAAGAGAGGCTACAAGAGCTGAGTGACAGTATTACTCAATACGTAAAGGCACAAAGAAAAGAGAATAATTGATTTTAAAATTACTTGAGGTACCGTGAAGATCATTTACATAAATTTTCCATCTAAATGAAAGGCAGGAACTAAGACTTTTTTGACATCCTTTTGCAGCAGTTCAATTTCAAATCAGCAGAAGAAAAAGCTCTAGTAACTGAAGTAGCAAGAGCTAGTGAAAAAGAATCAGAATATGAGGAAATATCACCATCAGTTGAGGAGCAGAGAGAGGAGAAAGAAGAAGAAAAAAAAGAAGAGAAGAAAGAGGAACAGAGTGTAGATGATGGAATAAATGATGAGAAGGATGATGAGCCACCAGTACTCTCCAGTAAAGGCCACGAAAAATCTTTGAGTGAAGAAAACTCAAAAGATAATTAAAATGAGATTGATGCTAAAATAGAAGCAGCTGTTACCAAGGCTACTCGAACAGTTGTAGAAAAACAGAGTCTATTGGACATAATTACTGAAATCACTATTAAGGACACTGCTTCAACTGCTTCACTACAAACTCTACCAAGATCTTCATCAATAGCTCCTAAGGGATCTGTTGAGTGCTAGAAAGTGTTTATTTATAATGGAGAAAATCATCATTTTACACTTCAAGTCTTACTAACATTCTTACTTTTATGTCTTTAAGTCCCTTGTGATTTAATTATATATGTTTTATTTTAATTAATTATTTTATGTATTTTAGGCGACATCATAGTCATTTCATAACGAACGAGAGATCAGATAGAAAAACAGACAGCAATTTTGAACTCAGAACAGTCGAAAACCTTAGGAGAAGCATAAAAAGATAAATGGTACTGTTCACATATACTAGATCGCATTCACGCAGATTATTCACCTAAAGCATGCGATGACGTTTATCGCATGCGATGATGTGGCAGCATTTGATTGGACGAATGATGTGGCATTGACCGCTTATATGACATTGATTGATGATGTGGTGTTGACTGATGACATGTTACAATCCTATTGGAATAAAATACTGATGTGGAGTTGATCGTCGATGTGGCAGTATATTAGTGGACCGAAAAAACGTGCGTATGGTACATGTATATACACGGAATGACAGCCTTGATGATCTGTTCCATCCAATAAGAACTTGCCACGTTGCGCAATCCTGAGCGTCCAAATTGTTTTAATCCGATGGCTATGATTTACTCATTATATCTATAAAAAGGAGGCTCCCCCCTTTAATTTGACACCCCTGAATTCATTCTTGAGCTCCATTTTCTGTAATTCCATCTCCATCTTTGTATTTTATATGTATTTTAATAAAGTTTCTATTTTACCCCCTAGTTTAATTATGAGTAGCTAATTTCCTTTTAAGCTTGGGTTGAAGATGGAGTGTCAACATGCTTTATGGGCTTAATTTGATAAATTTATTTTTTCTTCCCCTCTAATTTATGTGTATGTTTGACTTTTCGTAGACAGATAGTAATAATCTTGTCTAGATATCGGCTGGTATTACCGTCTCCCTAGGCAAAGTTATTACTATTTGGCACGGGAAGCACTTAGCACCATATTTATTAGAGTGTGGTTCATGAAGAGTGGAAAATCTCCCTTTATGATTTAATTGGTACTAATAATGAATGTTAAGTGGATAGTGCATGTTGAGTAAAGATCCGGAGATCTAAGCATTTCATTTTAATAGTTTATTGCCACCGCTTTAATTTAAATTAATAGATAGCCTACATCACTTTCATTATAAATCCAACCACCAACTCAGAAAATTAATTCTACATGCAATTAAAATTCACCTTCTCGTGGGATCGACACTCGTCGCCGTTGATCTATTCTACAATAGATTCGTGTGCTTGCGAGTTCAAAAATATTTTCACAATAAATTTTTGGCGCCGTTGCCGGGGAGGTAAGTTATTTTAATTTGTAGAATAAATTTTCAATTTCTTTATTTATTTTTTTCCTTGTAATTTTTTTATTATTAAAAAAAGAAAAAATAGAAAAAAAGAAGTGAATTTGCATTTTGAAGTAGGTATTTTTTTTCTTCTCTTCTTTAAATTTCTGAAATTTAATTTTCATGTTATTTTTTTTTATTTTGTTAAATTGGTAGGTTCAACCGCCTATTACTTTATTTTAATTTGTTTCACGCATTTATTATTATTTTTTTATACCACTTGAGTTATTTTCATAGGAAAATTGTAACAGTGTAATAAGGTTAGTATCATAATTTCTCCAACTTCTTTATTTTTATTAATTTTGTTACCATTTTTTTTCTCTTTGCATGCATGGTTGTAGGTCACAATTACCTAATCTTGAGCCTATAGACTTTGAACTAGAAAAAACACTTCGTACACACAAACACTTTTTAATTAAAAATAAAATTGGAATAGATTTGCAACCAGCATCATAAGAGAGGTCATTTAAGGACGACTTCAGTCCCTTAGCTAACTTGAGCACATCATGCATATGATACCCAAATGCAGTTGCTAGGAATTTTGAATTAAAACCTAGTGTGCTAAATTGTCTCTCAATATTTTATGGCTTAGAAAATGAAGATCCATATAATCATCTGAATGATTTCCTTGCTATATGTCAAATTTTTAAATATGAAAATTTTTCATATGATGATGTTAAACTTAGATTATTCCCATTTTCTTTAAAGGATAGAGTTCGGTCATGGTTCAATACATTGCCTGCTACTAGCATTACATCATGGGAACAAATGGTAACAATTTTGAATAAATATTTTCCAGCACATAAAACCAATGCTATTTGCAGGGAAATTTAAGAGTTTACCCAAAGAGAAGACGAGTAGTTTTTCGAAGCATGGGAGAGATTTAATGGGCTACTTCTAAAGTATCCACATCATGGTTATGAGAAATGACACCAATGCCAATACTTTTTGGAGGGATTATTGCTGCATGTGCAAGAATGGCTAATGGCAATAAGTGTAGGAGAGCTCATGTCAAAAAGTGCATTAGAGATTTGGGATTTTTTCCAGCGACAAGCGAATAATTCCCAAAAACAGAGTCGTTCACTCAGAAATACTAGAAGAGTTAAGGGAGTAAATAAGGTTCACATTGGCGAGTCAAGTTTGGAAATTAAAGAAGTCAAAGAGATAGTTGAAGGTCTTGCCCAAAAAATAGCATCATTAACAACTAATAAATTAACAGAGCCACATGACCAGGACTTATACCCAGATCAAGCTAATGCTATAGATGTAATGAGAAAGCTATCAAACTACAACCCTTACTCCAACACATACAATCTTAGATGGAGAGACCATCCTAATTTTTCATGGTCTCAAGGATTCCAACAGAATAGACCAGCAGCTCCACCTCCAGCTTCACCAATGCAACCAATTCCTTAAAATCCTCAAGTTTCTCAGCAACCATTTAGACCATACAATCAGAACCTAAACTATTCTCAACCTAGACCATGGGAAGATGCATTATAGAATTTCAAGAATCTTATTCACTCCACAATCGAGCAACAAAACCGCACCATTAATAAAATGCGAAATGAGATGAGAGCAAGCTTCAACTCACAAACCCAAACAGTTTCAAACCTAAAACAAAATGGTGGGACAGCTTGCTTCTTCAGTTAAAACCTTGGCAATGACTGTTGAGAAAGGTAAATTCCTAAGTCAATCAGTGCCTAATCCTAAAGAAGTGCATGAAGTAAGCACCAATGCACCTCAGCAGCATGGGGAGGTCAAGACCGTCATAACCTTGCGAAAAGAAAAAGAAGTCGACAACAAAGTGGAGATACCGATGACAAAAACAACTCAAATTGTACCGGTGAATGCATAAGACTCATCATTAGAGGAGAAAGAAGAAACAACCCACAAGAATATGTTCCTAAAGCTCTATGTCCCCAATGGCTAGCTAAAGCAAAAAAGGGAAAATCTACAAGTGAGGTTTTTGAAATCTTTAAATAGGTAAGTGTTAACATCCCTTTACTTGACGCTATAAAACAGGTACCATCTTATGCAAAGTTTCTTAAAGACATTTGTACTAAAAGGAGAAACATTTATGTTCAAAAGAAGGCCTTTTAACAGAAAACGTTAGCTCTATACTCCAACACAAAATTCCTCTAAAATACAAAGACCCAGGCTCCCCTACTATCTCATGTAGTATAGGGAACCACACAATTGAGAATGCTTTGTTGGACTTAAGACCTAGTGTAAATCTGTTGCGTTATTCAGTATTTGTGAAACTTGGACTGAGAGAATTACACCCAACTCTAGTGGTGTTACAGGTTGTAGATCGATCCATAAAAAAATCTCGTGGTATTGTGGAGGACGTGCTTATACAGGTAGATAAGTTTTATTTTCCTGTTGATTTTATTGTAATTGACACTCAACCAGTCCACGATTCAAGGAAGCACATTCCCATTATCCTAGGACTACCTTTCTTGGCAACTGCCGATGCTCACATTCAATGCAGGACTGGAAATATGCAGTTGTCCTTTGGCAATATGATGATGGAGATAAATATCTTCAACATTGCCAAACAATCTCACAATGCAGATGATGAAATTGTTGATGTGGATTTAATAAAAGAATTAGTTGATAATGTTTTTCTTTTAAACCTTAGTGATGACCCATTACAAACATGTTTAACTCACTTTGGTTTGAATTTTGATATTGACAGATCAATAGATGAGGTTAACGCCCTGCTTGATTCAGCACCATCCATGGACATTAACAAATAGAAGTCAAGAGTGAAACAACTAGCACTATCAGAGAAGAAACTGAGTCCATCATCAGAATCACCACCAGAACTTGAGCATCGTGCATGCAGGGCCATCAAGAAATTCAACTTTGACATGCAGCAAGCTATCTCAGAAAGAAAATTACAGCTGGCAGAACTTGAAGAAATTTGTAATGATGCATATGAAAATGCCAAGATTTACAAGCAGCGAATGAAAGTCTTTCATGACAAGCAAATTATAAGAAAATCTTTCACACCAGGTCAGAAAGTGATTTTATTCAATTCTCGCTTGTACCTCTTCCCAGATAAGTTACGCTCTTGATGGACTGGTCCCTTTATAGTCCCCAATATTTTTCCACATGGAGCAATTAAAATTAAGGATCCAAAGAACGGTGTAACTTTTAAAGTTAATGGTCAAAGATTAAAACCATATCTAGAGTACCAACCACATGAAAAAAGACACCGAAATCGATTTGAGTAACCCGCTAAACTTAAATTGAGATTTTTTTTCTTATTTCTTTCTTCTTTTTAGCGATTTAAATTTTTGTGAAAGTTTGCTTATTTAATCATTCAGTTTTCTTTTATCATTTCTAATCATTTGTGCCTCAACTAGACTGATCCTCTTGAACATTCTCAGACAACTTCAACATGTACAATCTCATTTAAGAAGCCAGATATGATTTTGTAAAACACATCGTATTTGGAAGCTACAACCTCCAGAGTTGGTATCCTACGTTGAAGATCTAGAAAGACAACTCAGAGAAATCGAGGGAGGTATCAACGACACCCAAATAGAGCTTGAGGTAAACTCAATAAAAGAACGATTGTGAAATTATTATTTTTCTTTTCTTTTCTTTTCTTTTTTGTGTTGTTTAGTTTTTTACCTCGGTTCAGTGGTGGATAATGGTACTTCGTGACAATCAAAGTCGGTTACTTCAGTTTCCTATAATAACTGATATTCTGAGAAGAAGGTATGGACAAAAACTCTATTCTAGCAAAGCTTCACAAACGATTTCCTTCACTTCTTTAGAATGCCCTCCTTACAATCTGTAATGCTTGGTCCGAACGCATGTGATTGCTTATGAGAAATAACATACCTGCTGACATCCGTTGGTTAATCGAGGCCGAAGTACATTTGGCAGGATGAAATGCGATAAAAATCTTTGTTCTTTCATAATGATGCTTGATAATAGGGAAGATAAGATTCAATTCATAAGGGATGACTTGAATAAAGAGTCATTAGATGATGTCTTTTTGTCCCTTGAAACGCATCCCAGTGGATACGTACAAAGAGCAATTCTCTAGTTATGGCCATTATCTCAGAAAGAGCGTGTCTGATATAGTCTAGGGAATCTGATTATAAACGACCCTGTTTATCAGTATAAGAAAACTGGATGGGAAGCCTATCCTCGACTCATAGAGGGCGTTCAAGCCGTTTCTGGACGTAAAACCAAAGGAAGATGTGAGCCACAATCACAACTACCTGTAAATATCCTTTTACTGTTATTTTACTGTTGTTTTATTTCATTGTTGCTTCATTAATTGCATTCTTGTCTTTAATAATTGTTTGCTTTTTCTTTTTACTATTTCCTTTTTGACTCTTGAGCCATGTGCTTTACGCGTTAATTGACACAGATATGCTACCTGATATATAGCTGTAAACCATTGTCACCAAGATCCTTGATATATGATCGTTTTATTTTAGACTCAAATTGTTTTTGAAAAGCATCCCAATGGCAGTTACTCCCAATAAACAGTTCAAGAACATTTGTGTGCTCTCTGGATTTAACTATGGCAAACATAAAGAGTTCGTTGAGGCAGCCATAGATCTTAGTCAACGCATAGTAGAAAGAAATTTACATTTGGTATATGGAGGAGGTGACCGAGGGTTGTCAAAATTGGTCTTAGAAGCTGCTTATCTCAGAAGAAGCCAAGTGTTAGGCATCATCCCAAGAAACCTAAAATCGTTGGGCTGTGTGTTTGACTCACCAACTCGAGAAGAGTTAGTCATCTCAGGTATACAAGAGAGAATAACTGAAATGCTAAATCACGCTGATGCTTTTATTTTCTTACCATAAAATCTTGCAACTCTAGAAGCACTAATCATATTAGCATATTGGGCCCATCTGAATAATCATCAGAAACCTATCGGTTTGTTAAATGTCAATAACTTTTATGATGGCTTTATCACATTTCTTAACCATGCAATAAAAAACCATTTCCTCCCCTTCACAGTGAAAATTTTTTTTATTTATGCTCATACTACTAATGAGTTACTTGATTTGTTACAAGCTTATAGACCAGAGCCAGATCCCAAGACCCTCGTGTTGGAATGGCCAACTAATGATGGTAACAGTAGCCGTAGTAAGAAGTACAAATTAGATTTAACTCTCCGCTTGTAAATATTTTCTTTTGTGATATAGCACCCAGATTATGTCTTCTAAACCTTATTTTCTTTCTAACATTGAGGACAATGTTCATTCTTATTGGGGGGAGGGAATAGTTGATAATTGTGGAATATCTCAATCTTGGTGTAACTTTTACTAATTTTTGTTGTAGAAACTAACTGTGGCTAAATTTTTGAGGTGAAGATGGCTGAATATGGAGTGTAGTGACTCTAGAAACACATCTTCTTATATAAAAAAAAATTCAGACATTTTTTTAAAGCTTTGATAGTCATTTTAAGTGTAATTTTTCTAACTTCTTTTACCAATTAGTTTTTCTATTTTCACCATTTTGCATGCATAATTTTCATGACTAGAATAGGTTTGGGGGTAGAATTAAAAAAAAAAATGTTTTGTGTAATCTTTTCATATTAGATGACATGATAACTTTCAAATTTATGTATTTGTATTATCTTTGATCTTGAGTTATGTTACACCATGTTTGTTACTGTACATGTTGATGTTGGAGACAAATATTAGTTGCTTGAAAGAATGCACATGTCATAATAAATTCCAAGTGAGTTTTTGAGCCTTTTATTTTTCTTGGAGAGCAACCATTTTGGCCCATTCTTCATTCAGCTTAGCAGTTTATTGTTTTATACATTATCTCTAAATTTCCTTGGAGTTACCGTTTTTTTTTTTAAAAAGTGTGTATTGCTGCATCTGAAGGTCTATCTAACTAGTAGATATGAAAAATTATTTAGAACTCTAAAAGATGACAGAAAGGCCATCTTTGATCCGTTTGAGCCTTTCCAGCCAACCTTATTAATATGTATCCATAGTTAACCCATTTGAGTCTTTAAAAAAAAAAGAGACTTTTTATTTTTTGGTAACCTATTATCTTGTGCTACTCCAATATGAAGTATCACATTATATTTTGTATTTCCCACCACCTATTTATGTTTGAAAATAGAGATAATTTCGCATTCATGAAAAAAGGTGCTATAAAATAAATAAATAAATAAATAAATATATATATATATATATATAAATAGATAAATAATAATAATAAAAAAAATTCAAGTGAAAAGCACTTAACAATCTCTAAAGTTCTTTATTTTTCAAACATATATTTTGTTTTTCCTATTATCCTTTCTTTGTTAGCCACGTCCTTAGCCTACGTTACGTCCTAATAAAAGTCCTTCTTGATTTTAGGAAACTATAATCTGAAATAGAAATTAGTTATATGGGTTGAAAAGATGTGGTAGTGCATATTATTAAAAAACAATGATGAATACATTGGTTTAATTAACATTTTGTTTAAATTAAAATTGTACTATTTCTAAGCTGAGGGCATATTTTTGTCACCTTGGTGAGAGTGTGTGATATTACTTTTTTATTATTTTCACTGAATTTACTATTCACTAGAGTGATTATTTTTTTTTAATTTCTTTGTGAGCGTATTACTAGTACCAGTGAGATTTTTGGGTTTGACATGTCATTCTTGAAAGTGACTCGATTACTATAGCTGTGAGTTTTTTAGACTGATTCATATGGAGAGTTGATGTGGGGATGATATTTCTTTAGACTGGAGATAATGCCTATACTTTTATTTGATTGTTATCATTAGTCTGATTGAATAAATACGACTGTTTTAAAAAAAAAAATCATTATTTTTATTTGAATTTTTTTTTTCGCTTAATTTGCTAGGGACTAACAACAAGCTGGTTGGGGGCTGTGTTGAGTGCTAGAAAGTGTGTATTTATAATGGAGAAAATTATCATTTTACACTTCAAGTCTCACTAACATTCCTACTTTTATATCTTTAAGTCCCTTGTGATTTAATTATATATGTTTTATTTTAATTAATTATTTTATGTATTTTAAGGGACATCATGATCATTGCACAACGAACGAGAGATTAGATAGAAAAACAAATAGTAATTTTGAACTCAGGACAGTCGAAAACCTTAAGAGGAGCATAAAAAGATAAATGGTATTGTTCACATATACTGATCGATTCACTGCTGACTGATCTGTTCACTTAAATCGTATGATGACGTTTATCGCATGCGATGATGTGGCAGCATTTGATTGGACGAATGATGTGGCATTGACCGCTTATATGGTGTTGACTGATGACGTGTCACGATCTTATTGGACTAAAATGCTGATGTGGCGTTGACCGGCGATGTGGCAGTATATTAGTCCATCGAAAAAATGTGCGTACGGTACATGCATATACATGGAATGACAGCCCTGATGATGTCTTCCATCCAATAAGAACTTGCCATGTGGCGCAATCCTAAGCGTCCAAATTGTTTTAATCTGATAGTTATGATTTACTCATTGTATCTATAAAAAAGGGGCTTCCCCCTTAATTTGGCACTCCTGAATCTATTTTTGAGCTTCACTTTCTGTAATTCCATCTCCATCTTATATTTTATACGTATTTTAATAAAATTCTCATTTTACCCCTAGTTTAATTATGAGTAGCTAATTTCCTTTCAAGCTTGGGTTGAAGGTGAAGTGTCAACATCCTTTATGGGCTTAATTTGGTAAATTCATTTTTCTTCCCCTCTAATTTATGTGTATGTTTTGACTTTTCGTAGAAAGATAGTAATAATTTTATCTAGATATCGGCTGGTATTACCGTCTCGCTAGGTAAAGTTATTACTATTTGGCACGGGAAGCACTTAGCACCATATCTATTAGAGTGTGGTTCATGAAGAGTGGAAAATCTCCTTTCATGATTTAATTGGTACTAATAATGAATGTTAAGCGGATAGTGCATGTTGAGTACAGATTCGGAGATCCAAGCATTTCATTTTAATAGTTTATTCCCGCCGCTTTAATTTAAATTAATAGATAGCCTACATCACTTTCATTGTAAATCCAACCACCAACTCAGAAAATTAATTCTACATGCAATTAAAATTCACCTCCTCGTGGGATCGACACTCGTCGCCGTTGATCTATTCTACAATAGATTCGTGCGCTTGCGAGTTCAAAAAAATTTGCACAACAAGATCCAGTAAGTGCAAAGGGGCATAAACCTTTGAAGGTGCTATAGCACCAGAAGAGCCAGAGCACAAATGGACACGATCAACTCAGCCCAAAGTTGGTGAGTTTCCTAGAACACCACCAGTTAATCCAACCTTAAAACAGAAGAAAAAGCAAACAACTGCCATCCTACAAGGGTCACCAAAGGAATGTCTCAAAAGTGCATAAAAAAAGAAGTGAACCCATGCTGAGCATATTGAAGCAACTCTGGAACAACAAGGGAGTTCCCCTGTCAAACTTAATTTTTTAAACTTTTTCAAAACTTATTTTGTTATTTCTTTATTTTGTTGTTTTTCTTGTTCATGACGTTTTGTTTCTCTGCTTGCATAATTGTCTCATTTGCATGTTTTTGTGTGTGAGGACACAACACCTCTCAAGTTTGGGGGGGTTGTGTTAGAGTATGATGTGTTTTTATGTGTGTGAATCAATGTGTGAAGCTCTATTATTTGAAATTTATGTTTGGATTGAAATACGTAATGAGGATAAATTGAGTGTTAAGTTTTGCCAAGTAAGGATAGTTTAGGGAAGAGGGCAGAAATTTTGTCGCAACACTTAAACTTTGATTAAGTTTGAGGAGAATGCTGTAGTAGAGCCATGATAAAACGAGGGGTTAAAAACATCTCAAGTTTGGGGGAAAAATTTTGTTCAATTGTGCTTGCAATGAAATAAATTCTCCTATAATATCTTAAGTTGTTGAGTAACTAGGGCTGAGTATGCACCCCATATGCAGACTTGAGTCAAAAGGCAACAAGAGCGATAAGCATTGCTTGAGCATTACTGTAGCATCAACTAAAAAAAAAAATAAAAAAAAAAGGAGAAAATAGAAGGTCCTCTGTTAGGATATTGAATAGCTAGGTCTGTTCATGAGTTCCATGTTCAATATTGAGTTACAGGTGTCTATAGATAAGATCATATTATGAACATTGTTGCAGCAACTCTGATTTGTGCATTAGTTGAGTAATTGAGTATTATCAACACAAGTGATAGATATTCACATGAAAAATCAATGATACATTGAAAACAATTTCAATAAACTAAAAAACAAAATTGTTGTTATAGCACAGTTGAAATTTGTTTGTGATTCTTGCCTCTATACGTTAATGTATTGTGTTTTAGTCCTTAGTATGGTGTAATATTTGTGCAATGCTATAGTATTTCTAGACTTGGTTAAAGTGGCACACACTCACTTTGGATAGAATGAGGCCTAAGTCTAAAACTAAACTATTATGAAAATTTTGCATGATTGAGAGTGTGATCTAAGGGTTAAAGAATCCTTGCAAATTTGATGATAGAGCTAAATTATGTGTTGCATGTTTGTGTGATTAAAGCGTTAGTATTGTTGTCATTACTTGAGGATAAGTAATGGTTTAAATTTAAGGGTGTAATAACTTTATGAAATGAGAGTGATCATAACACTTTTAGACTTAAATCAAGATTACTTAGAGAGTACATGATATATTTTTGTTGTAATTTTGTTATATTTTGCATAATTACATATTTTAAATATATTATGTTGTTTTAGATTAAATTGTGTGCTTAGATCATATGCTTAATTGTAGGCAATTGGAAGTGTAAATTTCAAGGAAGGAATACTGTGCAATAAGCTTCTAAAAATGAGGAAAGAATTTGGCTACAAAAGAGGGAAACGAGTTTGGAGCAGTGTAGTGCTGTAGCCGTTGCTGTAGCAATTTTGGAGCATTAAAAGAGAAAATTTCACGGGAATCTCAGAAAAAAGACGCAATCTACAATTTCCAAATTTGTAAGATACACGCCCGAGACTTTCGGTTGCTATAAATTTTAACTATAAAAGAAGCACGCACACAAGGAAAGGAGAATAGTTGTCAACCACAAGAAATAACTAAGAAAAGAAAAAGAAAACAGGGAAGAAAAGGAAAATTCCAGAGCTGAACAGAAGGTTGCAGATGAAAGGAAAAAGAAATTAAAAATCTAGAAGAGCCACTCGCTTTTATCTCTATTCTACTTGTTTTCTTTGATTTGTGTTGATATATATGATGGCTAAATTTTTTTTTTTTGTTTTGTAACAAATCATGAACTAAATTTATTTGTAGTTGAATGATAAACGAGGTTGATGGTTAATTGATTGATTTTATGTCTTGCTACAAGATTACTATAGCATTTTATTTGATAACGATTAATTTAATTCATTATTTCGGCTGACCGCCCATTTAGCGATACTAATTAAGAGAGAGCCTAAAAAAAGATTGTTTTAGTAGAACATATTAGAACAATACTTGATTTTACATTAGGTTTCCCAAGTTGGGTTAAGCTCAATTTGAATAGGACTGTGCTTAATCTAAAATTAGTGATGAACTAGACATATGAATTCACCTTGTAGGGTATTAGGAACATTGAGCATATAATGCTTATCTTGTGTTGGCATAACAAGTGGTCATTGTTAGGTTGTATATAGATATAAGATTTCCAACAGGTGACAACTGAGGATGCATTAGAATTCTGTCCAATGTTGCAGTAATTGTTGTAGCAACGGTATTGTAATAGAAAAACAATCAATACTATTAAGTGAGTTGATTCACTCAACTACATTATTCCTAATAGTTATATTCTTGTGTGAGACGTGTCGATTTATTTTATTACATTTTATTTTCTATCATTTAGATTAATTAGTTTAATTAGTTGATACAAGAGTTTAATTTAATTAAATTGAATTCGTACCATATTAATTGTTGTAGTAACTCTAATAGTATCAATTCCTGTAGAGATGATTTCGAATACTTATCGTTATATTACTTGTTGTGTACATTTGCGCATTGACACCCATATTATAAGATATTAAACCTAACGCACAACATAGGCCTTTTAAAAAATTTGAGGTCAAATATATGTATTAATTTTACTAAGAATTTATTTATTTAAAATCAATTATTCTAACTTTTTGAGATGTAGAATTATTGATGAAATTTTTATATTCTAATTTTGTTAATATATTTTTCTCAATAGAAAATATAGTTAATCCATTTAATCTTTCTCACAACATAATTTTAATCTTAAATAAGTTTTTATCAATTCTAATTTTGTTAATATATTTTTCTCAATAGAAAATATAGTTAATCCATTTAATCTTTCTCACAACATAATTAATCTTAAATAAGTTTTTATCAATTTTAATTTTAAAAATTTCTTTATGTAGAAGCAATTATTACTGATATTGTTGATAATGTTCTATAAGCAATATATGCATTTGGAAAAGGGTTAATTTTTTTTTCCAAATAATTAAGTACATCAAGTGCGATTTTTTTTTTTAACCATGAAAAACTTCTTTTAAAATTCTTAGCTTTGAAAACAAATCTAAACCACCTATATGAGAAAGCATATAATGTTTTAAAGCATTTTCTAATTAACACAATAAGTTTTAAAACACATCACTTAACAATGTAATTTTTTTGAAATTAAACAAAAATCCAAATATATTCTCATACATTTAAAATTGCTCAAATCTACTCATTATGGAAGAAATATCTTACCCTGCTCTGTATATAAAATAATTAATTCCGAAAGGGTCTTCAAGAGATAGAATTCTTTCTTCATTAATATTTTCATCAAATTTGAAAATACTTCCATCTCACTTGCAATTTCTTTAGCTAAAACCAAAGCAAACGTGAATTCATTTTTCTAAAGCTTTTAGAAAAATAAGAATTAAGACCTTTAAGCTGATCTATGACAATTTCAACATGCATTATTTCTTTTTGCAAGATCTTACTTAAAGAGTTAACAACAAATAATATGTCATACCAGATAATTATACCTAACATGACTTTAAAATTTTCCAATTCATATGTTACTAAACACTTAGTTTTGCTATTTATTTAAGAATTTTCACTAATTTCTTGTAATTTAATTAAAGCATTTCTTATTTGTGGAGCTTGAAATCTTATTGTTTTCAATATGACTTTCCCAACATGTCTGTGATGATGATTTGACAGTTAAATTGGGTATATTATTTTACAAAATTTTCCACTGCTGTGTTGAAGAGGGAAATAATGAATAAATACATTGTATAACTCTAAAAAATGAATTAGCTCTAAGACAAGAATTAACCATCTCACAAAGTATTAAATTAAGATTATAACAACTGCATGACGCATAAATGCTCTAGCATAGATTTCTAATATTCTTTCTTTTATACCTTCGTGTTTTCCTTTCATATTATCTCGTTGTGCACCATTAATGTCAAGTTCAAGAATTTTTATTACATCTATGAGTTCATTGAAGAGGCATTTCCCAAAGAGTCGTCAACTTTAAGAATCCCAAAAATATTCTTTTATTTTTATTAAATTTGCTAAAATATCTACACATCTTAATACAATAGACATTTGTTCTTGCATTTTTTTTAATCCAACAATACAATCAAGTGTAATTGAGAAATATTTTGTTTCTTTAATCTTATTAATTATTGCATTTTTTTTATTTCAAGTGCTAACATTTCTATAAACTCATTTTTTATGCTACGCCCAAGGTAATGATTAATTTCACGATTTTTAATACGTCTAAGATATTCTTGTATTGTTGGATCAAATTCTACAATCATTTCAATTAAGCTTAAAAAGTTTCTATCATTCTCTTGGCATATCTTCTCATTCTTTCCATAAAATGTAAAACTATTTTTAGTAAGACTATTTACAAGGGCAATAATTCTTATTAGTATTTTTTTTCCAATGATCTCATTCCTCATTGACTTTTTCTTGAATATCTCTGTCAATTTGTTCTTTTCTTCAACAATATTACTTCTAATTCAACCCATAAATTCCTATGTTCATTGTTTGTTTCATGACTTTTAAATTTAAGACAAAGGTTTTTGCAGTAGTTAGTTTCTTCATTGCTTAGTTTACTTTTATTCGAGTTTGTGTTGAATAATTTGTACCAAAAATAATATATTTTATCAAAATATTTTGAATAAACTATTCACCTTGTACTATATTTTTCTCTATTAGGTATTTTTTTTAATGTAATATATAGTAGAAAAATGCCTAGAAAATTCATCCTTTGGAAAAATTAAATCATTATGTCTAATTGGACTTTTCTCTACTAGGAATCTCTTAATTTATTATCTATATTTTGCACCTACCAGCATAATAAATATTATTAGGAAAACCAAATCCTTCAAAGTCTTTAGTTTTATCTCTAGTTTCACCTTCATTTATATTTTTATTACTATCTCCTATAAGGGTATTATCACAATTTTGATCTTTATTATCTTCGATGTCATTATGTTTATTAACTAGCTCATCATCTTTTAATTCGGATTGAGCTTGTTCATTAATTACTGATTCTTCACTCAAATTCATATTTTTTACTACTTTTGACAAATTTATCAAGATCTTCTTTTTGATATTGAATTAACTTTTCCATTCTTCTCTTTTTTTGAAGTTTTTCCTATCCTGATGCACATTTTCTAACAAATATTTTTTTTAGTGAAAAAAAGTAAACAAGCAAATAATTATGATAGATAATTAAAAGAAAACAACCTATGAACCCGATAATATTTAAAAAAAGAAACAAGAATAATTGAATAACACAACTAATTAAGAAGAGAATAGAAAGAAAAACTTGGATATTTGAGAACTTTAATTTTGATGGAATGAAGCTTTAAGCAGCAATGATTAGTGGAAATAATTAATTTTTTTTCTTAAGTGAAAATCAAAGAAAGCAATTTTTTTTTTCCTTAATCACCAAAGCATTAAATGTGTTGTGGCATTTTTTTTTAAATTGATAAAAAAGCATTAATAAATAATAAGTTAATAGATATGTGGCTTTTATAGAGTTTTAAATGAATAATGTTAAATAAAGATTTTACAGGAATAAATTAGTTTAAAATTGTTAATTCTAATGTTAAAAGAGATTTTATAGGGATTTGATAATTTATTTATGAAAAAGATTATTATAAAATAATAATAAATATAGACCAATAATTTAAATAGCTATAATTTTAAAAACAAATTTTGGGACTTTCAATACCTTAAACAACCACTTAAGCTAAATTATCCCTACTTGCGTAATAATAATAGTTTCCAAAGATGATTGAATGTCAAGTCATAATAGTAATAAAAAGTAAGGAAAGAAAGAAATAATATTGTATAAGAAAAATGGCATAAGAAGAAAAGTAAAAGCCAATGTGTCATCGATTGGCCAATAATTCCAATATATTAACAATTAATATTTTGATCCTTACCCACAATTCTCATATCTGTCAATTCCTTCCCATTATAATAGAAGTCCATCATAACAGAAGTGGAAAAGTGCTTTTACTCATTGTTTATATATTTCTCATTTATTTCTTCTAGATGCATTCATTTTGGATGCTACGAAAATCGTCTAATTTAGCCTTAATTATTTTATCCTAGCTATATAACTAGAGGTGGCAAAATGGGTCATTGGGTCGTGTTCGTGTCGGGTCAACTTCGTGTCGTGTCAAATTTAGGTCAACTTAAATCCGACCCATTTAATAATCGTGTCAAAATATTAAGACCCAAACCCGATACGGAAAAATATGCTTAAGAAAAATTTAACCTATGGAAACTGTGTAGGCCGCTACTGGTCTTCAAATTGAGTAATAAAATAAAAGAATAGGGCGTGGAACTCGTCACGGCGTAGGCCGCTCCTGGCGTGCAAATATAAGCATATGGAAACTGTGGTCCTTGTTGCGATGGTGAGCTTTTTATCATTAGTATTTGTTAATTTGTGCAGTTGAACATTTATAATTGAGATGTTATAATTGATTTTTCAGGAACCATATTCCAAGATCATGGGTGAAGCCAACTGGAAATCTATTGGCTGTGTTTGAAGAATGGGGCGGTGACCCAACCGGAATTTCCTTTCTCAGAAGAACTATATAAACTGATCCTTACTGCATTTGACATTCCCATCATTCTACAATTTTTACTTCTCTATGTGTTTAGTAACTTTAAAAGTTAATGCAAAGAAATGGTTTATATGTTACATTGTTGTCTTTGTGATGATGTAATGATCTGTATGTTGCATTGTTATCTTTGTGATCATGTACAAGTTCCAACAGCGGCCTATGTTTCCGATTTGTGCAAAGCAATTGCTGAGAATCTTATTACCCCATAAATGGTGCGAAACTTGTTATAATATTGGCAACCACCCACTTATTATGGTTTTATTACTTAATTTATTAAAAAATGATATGTTAGTACAACCATTATTATATGCTAATACTTTACTATTTAAGAATTTTGCAATCTTATATTTTATTATTTTTGCGCCAAGATGCCTAATTGAGTAGTATTTGAATGTTAAAATAACAATTATATCCTTACTTTGAAAAAATATACAAAACTTAGAGGATGTTTGTCTTTTTACTTAATGACTTAAAATAACTTAATTTAATTAGTTAAGTTAAGTAGAAATGTTTATTTTTATATTTTAATATGACTTTTTAAATAATTTTGACTTAATAAAATAAATCAATATTTTAAATTGAACAGAAAAATCTAAATCAATGTAAAAAATATCCCTACTTTATGTTGAAAATATGAATCAATATTGTTTCTGTAAATTTCGAAACCAACCTAATCAACAATTTCAACATGAAGAATACTCCATGAAAAGTAGCTGCGGGCATTGTTCGCATCACTGTTGATAAATACTGTTCATCCAATACTCTATGAAAAGGTGGTGTAGTTTGAACGATGTTCTATGCACACGGACAAATCGACAGCCAAAGATGATGAGAAGGGGTGGATTATAACAGATGATTTAAACTTGGATTCTCAAATATCTCCACGATAACCCAAATTAAAACTTCTAGATGCTGTAAAGGTAAGATCAAGAAATTATCCCATTAAAAGAAGGGCATAAGATTGTGTTAAGTGGTTATTTTTATCATTGGTCTAATGCTACTACAGGCACAGCAAAAGATTGTATATGAATCAAATAATGGATGCAATGAAAGGGCATTAACATAGGCACGGACAGAGATTGTGCCATGTGCATATAGAGTAAGTTCTACAGTGTTCCAATAATTAATGTGACGATAATTGAAAATCATCACAGCCTTCATTAAAGAATCTAATTTATAAATTTAATCATGGTTGCAGCTACAATACAGGGATTAAAAACCCCTAGATGCTGCAGCAGCTGTAGCTTGAGTCGTTGGATTCGGCTTATTTGAATCCAACTACTAGGTTTTACATTTAACAAAAAAAAAAGTGAATAAAAGAAAAAACAAAGAGGCAACCAGTTGAAAAAGAAGAAAAGCAATCTCTCTCTCTCCCTCCCTTTGTTTCTCCCTCCCTATGGATCATAACTACAAACCCAACCTCTTCTCTCTCCCTCTCGATTGCCACACTCTGCCTCAGTTCTTGGTCTTACTCACTCTTTCGCTCCTGCTCACGCTCTAGTTCCCGCTCAAGCTCTCGCACGATCTTGCTCTTGGTCCAACTCACACTTACGCTCTACCTTGCTCTTGCTCCTGACTCTCACGTAGACTCTTCTCGTCAAGGTGACTCAGCTTTAAACATAGCCTTATAATTATTAAAGTTATTAGATTTGTAATTTATTGTACTTAGGGAAAACAATTTGTTAATGATATAGTATAGAAATATAATGCATGCACAATATTTGACGAAATGCCACAAAGAACTATTTGGTCTCTTCTTTTAAGATTATAGGTTGTCATTTTTTTGCTTGACAAAATGCTGCGCCTGCATTTTTCTATTTATAATAATTTGATAATGAATAAAAATTAGATTTGGCTGTTCGAGTATAGTAGTTTTGTGTGATAGGTTGGTGTATGCATTTGTTTAGTGCGATAGATATCATGTATGCCTTTATTTAGATGCGTATCGATTGTTGCCTATCGCACCTGTGGGCTGTGTTTTGGTGCAATAGGCACCTGTCGCACTAAACATGAGTGTGATAGGTAGTATTTGTTGTTTATTAACTACTTTCTCGTAGCTTTTACAAAAAGACATGGATTTTGTTGATGGTAAGAGAAAAAAATTGAAAGAAAATCAATACGGCAGGAAAAGTAAGGTGTGGATAAAAAAGCATAGACATATTATTTGTAAGTATAAGTTATATGTATTTATGTACCCATTATATTTAAAGGTTTACTTTTTTAATTAGTGTAACTTTAAATATTAATTACAGTAAGGCAGAAGCTAAACGACTAAGGTCATTAGGGGTGGATTAAATTGTTTGTAATCTAATTATATCCTTTTGAATATTTCATATCCTTTTTTCCAAAATAATATGCCACTGAACACATATATATTATCATTATTGTAGGTTAGAGTTGATATTGCACAAAATTGGAAGAAACTAACAAATGAGGAGAGGCATCAATGGATGCTTAGTAATATGAATGAGATCTCTATCTCAATTATTGATGAAAATAGTGGTGCGAGTAAAGTTATTAAGGAATTTGATAAGGATAAGGCTGATGGTGGCAACCTTCTATCTCGTTGTCGTGTAGTTTCTTTCTTAGAGGTGGTTTCATCTTTCTCAATTGATCAACAAGCATTAGGAAAAGAAATCAGCTTTGGAAGTCTGCTTGATCTAAAATACGAACGTCTAAGACAAGAGTTATATTCAACATTAGTTGAACAATATGATATAGCTAGGCAAAGCATAATTCTGCATAGGAAAGAATACAATTTAAACCCTGCAACTTTTGCAACCATAATGGGGTTAGAGATGGAAGCACATGTGTGGACTTAACTAATCAAGCTGTTCATATAACTGATTTGCGTTCTTTGTATAACAATGGACCTAGAGGAATTCATATCGCGGAGATGAAGAAATGGATAATGAGCAGTACAAGTTATGATGATGAATTTAAGAACTTTTCAGTCTTTTTGTTGTGGGAGCCATATTATGTCCCACAAGTGCAGCATGCATTAATTTGTCGTATCTTCATGTACTAAAAGATGCAAATTCTATTGGAGAGAAAAAAATTGGGCTAGTTGGTGCTTCAATTTTTTGTAGGAAGGTGTGCAAAAGTTTAAAGAAAATAAAGTGAGCTTCGTTAGTAACTGCGTTCTTTTCTTAAAGGTATGTTTAATAAAAAAATGTAATTATAATATTGTGTTTTAATTGTCTTTTACATTTTGGTAATTTCAATTTATAATAGATGTACTTTGTCATTGATGCACAGCTGCTATATCTTTTTTTTGTTGTATATGATCGACCTTCTATCGATAGAACAATGTGTTCTATCAGTGTTTAGAACAATGATGAGATTTAACGATTCTTGAAATGACAAAAAAGGCTTGGTGGCATCAAAAGCAATAAGGTATAAAAATCATACATACATAAATCCATACATATATAAATATTTAATATTGCCTATTATTGTAATGAAACTAATGTAACATATTTTGTACTAAATTATTACTATTTTATGAAATATTTTAGGTTGCAAAGTGTGATCTTGATTGTCTTCATAAGCCTCAACAGATAGAACCTTCTAGGTGAAATAATGTTAATAATGATGCTTTTCAACTACTTATAGAAAGGTTTGGGCTATTCGTTGACCAAAACAAAGAGTTGTTCCATAACCTTAAATTGAAATTGGAAAACATAGAAAAATTATTGGGTGAAATGCCATCAAATTATCATGAATGATATAGAGGATCAACCAAACAACCATTTTCTCTTGATCCACCTTTAAATCTGAAAAACCCGAAATCCTACATTTCCTCATGGAAAAATAATGTCAAAAGTTGAAGGGAAAAAGATTTTGGTCAGTGATGATGACTCTGTGGATTGTAGATCGAAAGTAGGTTTACGAGCCTTTGATGAAATGTTAGGCTGTATTGGGACCATTGTACAAGTTAGCAAAACTCTGTCGATTCATTTCAGTTTGATGGATGTCATGTTCCTGATCTAACATCAGTACCTCGAGAGGAAGGAAAGGTTTGTTTATGTAGTCTTTAGTTTTAATTTGATTTCAATGATAATGAACTAATTTTGAGCTTGATCTTTTATAGAATTTGGCCAAACCAATTGACACTATGCACGAGTTCCAAAGCTCTACTAGCATGAGTGTACTAGCAACATGACTAGTAAGGAACAGAAGATCTGGACGATATTAACTTTCTTCTTATGATAAAGTGTCCTGGGGAGCAAAGACTAAGTTTAAAGCTAGTTCTTTCTATGTAAATAACCTTGTTTCTCTTGACCAATTGAAGCTCATTCAATATACATTTGATAGATATAGTAATAGAAGGTACTTATGGTTTATAAGGATTTGTATTTTTTATTCCCTTGTACGTATGTCTTCATTAGGTAACACTTTATTACTTGTTTGTGTTTTTAGTGAAATCTTTATGTCTACTGATAATCAATTTATCTCTAGGCATAATTTCATGAGCCTTTTGCCTAACACAACTTTAAACAGAGAGGTATGTGGTGTATTGCCATTAAATTTACAAACTATATATTTGGATGTCTTATTTTGGTATAATATTAAATTTTCATTTATCGACCACTGTTTTAAATTTTTACCATGATAGCATATCACCTCACACTTTGTGAACCGGTTAAACCCGAGGATGAACTAATAAACTGGTATTTACCAATACTATATACAGTAAGTATCTAGTACTATTCTTTCCCTGTTAATTGAAGTTTTTTGTTTATCTATCGTAATTTTTCAAACATTGCTATCTACAACAACATTTTTTCAATGAGCTATTCATTGTTATATCAATTGCTTACTTATTGTTCTTTTGTAGCAATCAGCATTTACTGTTGGAACTGACCTGGATGGTTTTGTACAAGCAGCTACTATTGAAAAATCTTTAATGCTAGACTTTCGAAGGGGCCAAAAGGTTATTTTTTAAACTCTTAACTGGTTGAGTGTCTACTTATTGTAGAACATCTTCTATAAGAAAGATATTAAATTTTTATGTTTTTAAATTTATGTTTCAATTAGTGATGATGCCTTTCATTGGTTCCTGTTCATCGTGAATGTGAAAGAAAGCAATGGTGAGATTTGAGATCCTCTTCTTGATGGTCAAAGTAATAAAAAACGGGAGCAACAAGTTGAATGCATAGTATGTTGCATGTGTACATGCTGTTCTGAAAGAACTAAATGGCTTTGATTATGGAATTTATGTCATTAAATTCATGGAGATTCCATGGCTCTTTCCTAACAAGTCATATATGGTAAAAATAAAAATTTTAAAATTTTAATATTAACTTATAGTCATCTGTCGATTTGATCAAGCAATAGAACTTATTATGCTATCTTTTTCTTTCGTAGCATGATTCTCAAGATGTTCGTTGAAGACTAGCAGTTCAACTTATAGACTCGGCTTTCAATAAAGCACAAGCCCAATTGCTTGCTCAAGCAAATGTTATATTTGAGGAATATGATGCCCAGGCAAAGGCTATAGAATTTACGTAGAAGATGAACACATATAAGCTAGGCATGAAAGCTAGAGGGAAAAGCAAAAAAAAAAAAAATCCAAAAGGAATAGGGCATAAATGGTAAGTCTTGTTGATGGGATTTGTGTGAAATTCCATAGTTTATAGTAGGTTTAGTTATGGAACTCATGGTGAACATTTTATATACTAACTTTCGTAGTATACATTTCTTATAATTGAAAACGCGAATATTGTTGTTTCAGTTATATTGCGGTAATTTTTTGTAATGAATAATGTGAGAATGCCCTCTAACCCTCTGTTTATATGCTTACGTGTACTTTCAATAGATAATGCTTTAAATTTCCTTTGGAAAAATTTTAAAACATTTTGTGATTTGAAATTAATTAACTTCCAACCAAAAGTAAGTTGGTTTGAAAAATACAAGAGAATTGATTAACCGCTTACGTGAACTGGTATGCCGTTTATACATAGAGTGCTCATTGGACCTAACCGGCATGCAGGTTATAGTCAAACGATAAGCCATTTTTAAGTAAATGCTCACTGAAATTAATCGACAAGCTAATTACGTCAACTGGTATACAATTTATACATGGAGTGCTGTCTGGACCTAATCAGAAGGCTGGTTGTAGTTAACTGGTATACTGCTTTTACGTAATTGTTCACTGGACTTAAAGGGCGAGTTGTTTACATCAATTGGTACACCGTTTATACATGGAGTGCTCTCTGGACATAATTGAAAGGCCAATTGTAGTTAACCGGTAGGCCACTTTTATGTAATTGCTCATTGGACTTAAGCGGTAACTTGTTTACATAAACCAGTATGCCATTTATACATCTTGGGCTTTTTGGATCTAATCGGCATGCCGGTTATACTTAAACGGTAAGCTAGATTTCTTGATTAAAACCACTGTTGCCCTTTTTCTTATTCATTCAGTAAGGCTTTTCCCCCTTCTCTCTAGAAACTGTCATTTTCTCACATAAATCCTTTAATTTCTTCAATTGCCATAACAAATAAAGCCTAAAAAATCATTTTTCTTCACTCCTATGTCACAAAATCACCATTCAAATTTACCGTTGTCATCAAAATCCAAAAATCCTAAATCTAAACCTAGGTTTTCTCTCAAAATTTCTCACTTCAATTTGAGCCTGTTTAAGTGTTTCATTATAGAAATTGAACCAATATATCACCTCCAAGCATCATTTCCTTTCATTTAATCGGTTTATTTTCATTTAATTCGCACTTCTCTCATACACCATTGTTGTGCAATTATGTCGAGTAGAAGAATAAGAACCAGCAATGGCAAGGGGAAAGTACCTGTTCTTCAGCCCCAACGACCACGAACTGATAAAGAAAATGTCAACCAACCTTATTTTGAGTCATAGCATTTTCCAAACAAGCAGCTGGCCAAACAATTCTTTTTTAAGTTCTTGCCTCGTTCGGTAGTTTCTTCTTTCAATGTTCAATTAGATTTCATTTGTATTGTTCTGATTAATAATATAAATTTTGTACAATTATTAGAAAGGGTTGGTTGGGTGAATGGTGTTATGATTGAGGAGAATATTTATCCAAATTTGATGAAAGTATTTTATTCTAATATGGATACTTCTGAGGAGAAGCGAAATCGTGTTATTATTCATGTTGGTGGAATAACTAGTTTTGTGTAAGTACTCTGAACAAAATCCTAAGAACTCCTTATACTAACCTAGAGATTTATTCCGTTAAGAAAGCACCTTATTTTCATGATTATTCTCGTGTTGAAGTAGTTAGAAACATTTATAGACATATAAATTTATTTTATGAGGTATGCACTATTCATCTCCGTGCGTAACGCTTATGTCTACAATCTCGAGTTTTGTTTCACATTCTTCAGGTTGTTGTTAATTCTAGGTCATGGCAGTTTGTTAGTAGACCAAAAAAATATGCGTACGGTACATGCATATACATGGAATGACAGCCCTGATCATGTGTTCCATCCAATAAGAACTTGCCATGTGGCGCAACCCTGAGGGTCCAAATTGTTTTAATCCGATGGCCATGATTTACTCATTGTATTTATAAAAAGGGGCTCCCCCCTTAATTTGACACCCCTAAATCCATTTTTGAGCTCCATTTTTTGTAATTCCATCTCCATATTGTATTTTCCATGTATTTTAATAAAATTCTCATTTTACCCCAAATTCAATTATGAGTAGCTAATTTTCTTTCAAGCTTGGGTTGAAGGTGAAGTCTCAACATGATCCATGGGCTTAATTTGGTAAATTTACTTTTTCTTCCCCTTTAATTTATGTGGATGTTTTAACTTTTCGTAGACATATAGTAATAATCTTGTCTAGATATCAGCTGGTATTACCGTCTCTCTGGGCAAGGTTATCACTATTTAGCACAGGAAGTACTTAGCACCATATATATTAGAGTGAGGTTCGTGAGGAGTGGAAAATCCCCCTTCATGATTTTATTGGTATTAATAATGAATGTTAAGTCGATAGTGCATGTTGAGTACAGATATAGAGATCCAAACACTTCATTTTAATAGTTTATTCCCACAGCTTTAATTTAAATTAATAGATAGCCTACGCTTTTTTCATTATAAATCCAACCACCAACTCAGAAAATTAATTCTACATGCAATTAAAATTCACCTCCTTGTGGGATTGACACTTGTCATCATTGATCTATTTTACAATAAATTCGTGCGCTTGCGAGTTCAATAAAATTTGCACAACAAGTTTTTAGCACCGTTGATGGGGAGGTAAGTTATTTTAATTTGTAGAATAAATTTTTAATTTCTTTATTTATTTTTTCCTTGTAATTTTTTTATTAAAAAAAAAAAAGTGAATCTGCATTTTGAGCTAGGTATTTTTCTTTCTTTAAAGTTTTGTAATTTAATTTTCATGTTATGTTATTTTTTTTATTTTGTTAATTTGGCAGGTTCAACCGCCTATTAATTTATTTTAATTTGTTTCACGTATTTATATATATATATATATATATCACTTGAATTTATTTTCATAGCAAGATTGTAACAGCGTGAAAAGGTTAGTATCATAATTTCGCATTCTTCCTTATTTGTATTAATTTTGTTACCATTTTTTTTTTGCATGCATGGTCGTAGGTCACAATTACTTAATCTTGAGCCTATAGATTTTGAACTAGAAAAAACACTTTACACACACAAACATGTTGCAATTAAAAATAAATGGAAATGGATTTGCAACCAGCACCAGAGGAAAGGCCATTTAAGGACTACTTCAGTCCTTTAGCTAACTTGAGCACATCATGCATAAGATATCTAAATGTAGCTGCTAGGAGTTTTGAATTAAAACCTAGTGTGGTAAATTGTCTTCCAACATTCTATGGCCTAGAAAATAAAGATCCATATAATCACCTGAATGATTTCCATGCTATATGTCAAACTTTTAAATATGAAAAATTTTCAGATGATGATGTTAAACTTAGATTATTCTTATTTTCTTTAAAAGATAGAGCTCGTTCATAGTTCAATATATTTCCTGCTAATAGCATTACATCATGGGAACAAATGGTAACAAAATTTTTGAATAAATACTTCCCAGTATATAAAACCAATGCTATTCACAGGGAAATTTTAGAGTTTACCCAAAGAGAAGACGAGCAGTTTTTCGAAGCATGAGAGGGATTCAATGGACTACTTCTAAAGTGTCCACATCATGGGTAAGAGAAATAGCACCAATTCCAATACTTTTTGGAGGGATTATTGCCGCATGGCAAGAATGGCTAATGGTAATAAGTGGAGGAGAGCTAATGTCAAAAAGTGCATTAGAGATTTGGGATTTCTTCCAGCGACAAGTGAATAATTCCCAACAACGGAGTTGTTCATTCAGGAATATTAGAAGAGTTAAGGGAGTGAATGAGGTTCACATTGGTGAGTCAAATTCAGAAATTACAGAAGTCAAAGAGATAGTTGAAGGTCTTTCCCGACAAATAGCATCGTTAACAGCTGCTAAATTAAAGAGCCACATGACTAGGACTCATACCCAGATTAAGCCAATGTCGTTGGTGTAATGAGAAAGCCATTAAACTAAAACCCTTATTCCAATACATATAATCCTGGATGGAGAGACTACCCCAATTTTTCATGGTCCCAAGGATTCTAACAAAATGGACCACCGGCTCCAGCTCTACCAATGCAACCAATTCCTCAAAATCCTTAAGTTTTTCAGCAACCATTTAGACCATACAATCAGAACGCAAACTATTCTCAACCTAGACCATGGGAAGATGCATTTCAGAATTTCAAGAATCTTACTCACTCTACAATCGAGCAATAAAACCACACCATTAATGAACTACGAAATAAGATGAGAGCAGGTTTTAACTCTCAAACTCAATCAGTTTCAAACCTTGAAAAAATGGTGGGACAGCTTGCTTCTTCAGTTCAAACCTTGGTAATGACTATTGAGAAAGGAAAATTCTCAAGTTAACCAGTGCCTAATCCTAAAGGAGTGCATGAAGCAAGTACCAATTCATCTCAACAACATTGGGAGGTCAAAGCCATCATAACCTAGCAAAAAGGAAAAGAAGTCGACAACAAAGTGGAGATGCCAGTGACAAAAACAACTCAAATTGTACCAGTAAATGCAGAAGACTTAACATCAGAGGAGAAAGAAAAAACCAACCCATGAGAATACGTTCCCAAAGCTCCATTTCCTCAAAGGTTAGCTAAAGCAAAGAAGGAAAAATCCACAAGTGAGGTTTTTGAAATCTTTAAACAGGTAAGTGTTAACATCCTTTTGCTTGACGCTATAAAACAAGTACCATCATATGCCAAGTTTCTTAAAGACCTTTGTACTAAAAAGAGAAACATCCATGTTTAAAAGAAGGTTTTTTTAACAAAAAACGTGATCTTTATACTCCAATACAAAATTTCTCTAAAATACAAAGACCCAGGCTCCCCTACTATCTCATGTATTATTGGGAACCACATAATTGAGAATGCTTTGTTGGACTTAGTAGCTAGTGTAAATCTGTTGCCTTACTCAGTATTTGTGAAACTTGGACTGAAAAAATTACACCCAACTCCAATGGTGTTACAGCTTGCAAATCGATCCATGAAAAACCTCGTGGTATTGTTGAGAACGTGCTTATGCAGGTAGATAAGTTTTATTTTCCTATTGATTTCATTGTAATTGACACTCAACCAGTCTAGGATTCAAGAAAGCACATTTCTATTATCCTAGGACGACCTTTCTTGGCAACTGCCGATGCTTACATTCAATACAGGACTGAAAATATGCAGTTGTCCTTTGGTAATATGACAATGGAACTAAATATCTTCAACATTGCCAAACAACCTCACAATGCAGATGATGGAATTGTTGATGTGGACTTAATAGAAGAATTAGTTGATAATACTTTTCTTTTAAACCTTAGTGATGATCTTTTACAAACATGTTTAACTCACTTTGGTTTAGATTTTGATATTGATAGATTAGTAGATAAGGTTAACGCCTTACTTGATTCAGCACCATCCATGGACACTAACAAATGGAAGTTAAGAGTGGAACAACTAGCACTATTAGAGAAGAAACTGAGTCCATCATTAGAATCACCACCAAAACTCAAGCTCAAACCATTATCCGACACTTTAGAATATGCGTTCTTAGGAGAAGAAAGTACTCTGCCAATAATCATTTCATCATCCCTAAATGACGAACAAAAAAGTAAGTTGTTAGAAGTTTTAAAAGTACACAAAGGAGCATTACGATAGACCATGGCCGACATAAAAGGTATAAACGCAGTGGATTGTATACATTACATTCACCTTGATGAAAATGCTAACCCTACTAGGGAAATGCAACGTTGGTTGAACCCTAACATGAAAGAAGTTTTTAGAACTAAAGTCCTTAAACTATTAGATGCAGGTATCATTTACCCCATTTCTGATAGTTCATAGGTCAGTCCTGTGCAAGTTGTCCTCTAAAAGTCAAGAGTCACAGTAGTTACTAATGCTGAAAATGAATTAATACCTACTAGAGCGACTACAGGATGGCGTGTATGCATTGATTATAGAAAGTTGAATTCTGTCACACATAAAGACCATTTTTCTTTACCATTTATCGATCAAATGCTTGATAGATTAGCAGGTCATGAATTTTATTACTTTTTAGATGGCTACTCAGGATATAATCAGATTCCTATAACACCAAAAGATAAAGAGAAAACCACTTTCACTTGCTCTTTTGACATTTTTTCATATAGGAGAATGCCATTTAGATTATGTAATACACCTGCTACATTTCAACGATGTATGTTAAGCATTTTTTCTGATATGGTTGAACGATTCCTTAAAGTCTTTATGGATGAAGTTTTTATTTTTGGTGATTCATTCAATCAATGTTTACATCACCGAACACTAGTTTTGCAGAGATGCTTAGAGAAGAATTTGGTCTTAAATTGGGAGAAGTGTAATTTTATGGTAAAACAAGGTATTGTTCTCGGTCACATCATTTCGAGCAAAGGAATTGAGGTTGATAATGTCAAAGTGGATTTCATTTCCAATCTTCCTTCATCTAAAATAGTCAGAGAAGTAAGATCTTTCCTTGGGCATGCGGGTTTTTATAGATGTTTCATTAAAGATTTTAGCAAATTTTTTAGACCCTTATGTAATGTACCATTTGTCTTTCATGATTCATGTTTTATGGAATTTGAGAAACTAAAGCAGTTGTTGACATCATCACCCATCATTCAGCCCCCAAACTGGAACTTACCATTTGAGCTCATATGTGATGCATCTAATTATGCAGTAGGAGCAGTATTAGGACAAAGAGTTGATCAAATTTTCCATGTCATTTACTATACTAGTATGACATTGAATGATGCACAATTGAACTATTCAACCACTGAAAAAGAAATACTAGAAGTAGTGTTTGCATTAGAGAAAATTCGATCTTATCTCTTTGGTTGTAAAATAGTTGTTTTTACAGATCATGCTGCTTTTAAATATCTTCTTATAAAGAAAGATACAAAAGCTACACTAATTCGTTGAGTGTTAGTTTTACAGGAATTTGATTTTGAAATCAAGGATAAGAAAGGCACAGAAAATGTTGTGACAGACTATCTCTCTCGTCTCAATTTTGATACAATTACAGAACTATTACAATTGAATGAATCATTTCCAGATGAATAATTAATGAGTGTGGAAGTATTACCATGGTATGCTGATATAGTTAACTATCTTGTTACAGGTAAACTTCCAGAGCATTGGACTAAGTAGGACAAGGCCAAATTTTTTGTGGAAATAAAGAATTTCTTCTGGGATGACGTTTATCTGTTCAAGTATTGTACAGATCAAATTGTCAGACGATGTGTTCCAGAAAGTGAATTTCAAAATATCTTTTTATTCTGCCATGAATAAGCTTGTGGAGGCCATTTCAGCGCTAAGAAAACAGCTACTAAAATTTTACAATATGGTTTCTATTTACCAACTATATTTTGAGATGCTTACATTTTTTGCTCTTCATGTGAGAGGTGTCAACGAATGGGGAGCATTACACAAAGGAACATGATGTCATTAAACCCAATTTTAGTGGTTGAGATTTTTTATGGATGGGGTATCGACTTCATAGGACCCTTTCCCCCTTCTTTTGGCCACCAATACATATTGGTAGCTGTTGACTATGTATCGAAATAGGTAGAAGCAGTTTCATGTAGAACTAATGATCACAAGGTGGTGATCGAATTTTTGAAAAGCAACATTGTTTCACGCTTTGGATTCCCTTGAGCAATAATCAGTGATGGTGGAGCCCAATTTTGTAACAAATCATTCAAAACTCTTTTGACAAAGTATTCCATTACTCATAAAGTGGCGACCCCATATCATCCTCAAATCAGTGGCCAAATTGAGATCTCCAATTGAGAAATAAAGCACATATTAGAAAAGACGGTGAGATCAGACAGAAAAGATTGGTCATTAAGACTGGATGATGCATTATGGGCATATAGAATGGCCTTTAAGACCTCGATTGGGATGTCACCCTATAGGCTAGTATATGGAAAAACTTGACACCTACCTGTGGAACTCGAGCATCGTGCATCCTAGGCCATCAAGAAATTCAACTTTGACATGCAGCAAGCTAGCTCAAAAAGAAGATTACAGCTGGCAAAACTTAAAGAAATTCGTAATGATGCATACGAAAATGCCAAGATTTACAAGCAGCAAATGAAAGTCTTTCATGACAAGCAAATTATGAGAAAATCTTTCACCCCAGGTCAGAAAGTGATTTTATTCAATTCTCGTTTGCACCTATTCCTAGGTAAGTTACACTCTCGATGGACTGGTTCCTTTATAGTTCACACTATTTTTTCACATGTAGCAATTGAAATTAAGGATCCAAATAATGATGTAACTTTTAAAGTTAATGGTCAATTATTAAAGCCATATCTAGAGTACCAACCACATGAAAAAGACACTAAAATCGATTTAAGTGGCCCGCCAAACTTGAACTGAGATTTTTATTTCTTATTTCTTTATTCTTTTTAGTGATTTAAATTTTTACGAAAGTGTATTTATTTAATCATTTAGTTTTCTTTCATTACTTTTAATCATGTGTGCCTTAACTAGACTGATACTCTTAAACGTTCTTAGACAACTTTAACGTGTACAATCTCATCTGAGAAGCCAGATACGATTTTGTAAAACACATCGTATTTGGAAGCTACAACCTCCAGAGTTGGTATCCCACATTGAAGTTCTAGAAAGACAACTCAGAGAAATTGAGGGAGGTATTAATGACACCCAAATAGAACTTGAGGTAAATTCAATAAGAGGACGATTGTGAAATTATTATTTTTCTTTTCTTCTTTGTGTTCTTTAGTTTGTTACCCCGGTTTAGTGGCGGATAATAGTACTCTGTGACAATCAAAATCGGTTACTTCAGTTTCCCATAATAAGTAATATTCTGAGAAGAAGGTATGGACAAAAACGCGATTCTAGCAAAGCTTCACTAGCGATTTCCTTCACTTCCTCAGAATGCCCTCTTTACAATCTATAAAGCTCAGTCCGAATGCATGTGATTGCTTATGAAAAATAACATACCTGTTGCCATCCGTTGGTTAATTGAGGCCAAAGTACGTTTGGCAGGTGAGTTACCTCCCAAATTTATTGCATGCATGATTGGTTGTGGTAAAAGAAATTACTCAACAAAAAGAAGAGCTAAAAAACTTCATGTTGATTGTCATAAGTGTGCCAGGATGAAATGCAATAAAAATCCTTGTTATTTCAGAATGATGTTTGATAACAGGGAAGATAAGATTCAATTCATTAGGGATTTCTTGAATAAAGAGTCATTGGATGATGTCCTTTTGTCTCTTGAAACGCATCCCAGTGGATACGTACAAATAGCAATTCTCCAATTATGACCATTATTTCATAAAGAGCATGTACGATATAGTCTTAGGAATCTGACTATAAACGACTCTGTTTGTCAGTTTATAAGAAAATTGGATGGGAAGCCTATCCTCGACCTATAGAGGGCGTTTAAGCAGTTTTTGGATGTAAAACCAGTGGAAGATGTGAGCCACAATCACAACTACTTGTAAATATCCTTTTAATGTTGTTTTATTTCACTGTTGTTTTATCAATTGAATTCTTGTCTTTAATAATTGTTTTCTTTTTTTTTACTATTTTCTTTTTGACTCTTGAGCCATGTGCTTTATGTTGAGTACTAGAAAGTGTGTATTTATAATGGAGAAAATCATCATTTTACACTCCAAGTCTCACTAACATCCCTATTTTTATGTCTTTAAGTCCCTTGTAATTTAATTATGTATGTTTTATTTTAATTAAGTATTTTATGTATTTTAGGGGATATCATGGTCATTTCACAATAAACGAGAGATCGGATGGAAAAACGGACAGCACTTTTGAACTCGGGGACGATCGAAAAACCTTAGGAGGAGCATAAAAAGAAAAATGATGTTTCACATATACTAGATCGTTCACACATACGGATGACGGTTGATATATATTCATCGTATTACGACATCATTCACTGTGACTGTTCACCTATATCAGTATCTTTGCCGACGTGGCACATGCGATGATGTGGCACTATACGATGACGTGGCGGTATTTGATTGGACGAATGATGTGGCATTGACCGTTTATGTGGCATTGACTGATGATGTGGCGTTGACTGATGACGTGTCATGATCCTATTGGACCAAAAATGTTGACCGGTGACGTGGCAGAATATTAGTGGATCGAAAAAATGTGTGTACGGTACATGCATATACACAGAATAACAGCCCTGATGATGTGTTCCGTCCAATAGGAACTTGCCACGTGGCGCAATCCTGAGCGTCCAAATTGTTTTAATCCGATGGCCATGATTTACTCAGTGTATCTATAAAAAGGGGGCTCCCCCCCCTAATTTGACACCCCTGAATCCATTTTTGGACTCCATTTTCTGTAATTCCATCTCCATCTTGTATTTTCTACGTATTTTAATAAAATTTCTATTTTACCCCTAGTTCAAATATGAGTGGCTAATTTCCTTTCAAGCTTGGGTTGAAGGTGAAGTCTCAACATGCTCCATGGACTTAATTTGGTAAATTTACTTTTCCTTCCCCTTTAATTTATGTGGTTGTTTTGACTTTTCGTAGACAGATAGTAATAATCTTGTCTGGATATCGGCTGGAATAACTGCCTCCCTAGGCAAGGATGTTACTATTTGGCACGGGAAGCCCTTAGCACCATATCTATTAGAGTGTGGTTCATGATGAGTGGAAATTCCCCGTTCATGATTTAATTGATACTAATAATGAATATTAAGCCAATGGTGCATGTTGAGTACAGATCCAGAGATCCAAGCATTTCATTTTAATAGTTTATTCCAACAGCTTTAATTTAAATTAATTGATAGCTTACATCATTTTCATTATAAATCCAACCACCAACTCAGAAAATTAATTCTACACATAATTAAAATCCACCTCCTCGTGGGATCGACACTCGTCACCATTAATCTATTCTACAATAGATTCGTGCACTTGCGAGTTCAATAAAATTTGCACAACAAGTTTTTGGCGCCGTTGCCGGGGAGGTAAGTTATTTTAATTCGTAGAATTTTTTTTTAATTTCTTTATTTTTTTTTATTTTTCTTTTAGTTGTTTCCTTGTAATATTTTTTTTTATTATTAAAAAAAAAGTAAATTTACATTTTGAAGTAGGTATTATTTTCTTTTCTTTTCTTCTCTTCTTTAAATTTATGTAATTTAATTTTCCTGTTATTTTATTATTATTATTATTATTTTATTTTGTGAAATCGGCAGGTTCAACCGCCTCTTAATTTATTCTAATTTGTTTCACGTATTTTCTTTTCTATATATAGCACTTGAGTTGTTTTCATAACAAATTGTAACAGCGTGATAAGGTTAGTATCGTAATTACTCCCTCTTCTTTATCTTTATTAATTTTGTTATCATTTTTTTTATTTGCATGCATGGTCGTAGGTCACAATTACCGAATCTTGAGCATATAGACTTTGAATTAGAAAAAACACTTCGCACACACAAGCACGTTATAAATAAAAATAAATTTGAAATGGATTTGCAACCAGCACCACAAGAGAGGCCATTTAAGGACTACTTCAGTCCTTTAGCTAACTTGAGCACATCATGCATAAGATACCCAAATGTAGCTGCTAGGAGTTTTGAATTAAAACCTAATGTGCTAAATTGTCTCCCAACATTCTATGGCCTAGAAAATGAAGATCCATATAATCATCTGAATGATTTCCATGCTATTTGTCAAACTTTTAAATATGAGAATTTTTCAGATGATGATGTTAAGCTTAGATTATTCCCATTTTCTTTAAAGGATAGAGCTGCGTTCATGGTTCAACATTGCCCGCTAATAATAGCATTACATCATGGGAACAAATGGTAACAAAATTTTTGAATAAATATTTCCCAGTACATAAAACCAATGCTATTCGCAGGGAAATTTCAGAGTTTACTCAAAGAGAAGATGAGCAATTTTTCGAAGCATGGGAGCGATTCAATGGGCTACTCCTAAAGTGTCTACATCATGGTTATGAGAAATGGCACCAATGCCAATACTTTTTGGAGGGATTATTGCCGAATGTGCAAGAATGGCTAATGGCAACAAGTGGAGGAGAGCTAATATCAAAAAGTGCATCAGAGATTTGGGATTTCTTCCAGCGACAAGCAGATAATTCCCAACAACGGAGTCGTTCACTCAGGAGTACTAGAAGAGTTAAGGGGGTGAATGAGGTTCACATTGGCGAGTCAAGTTCAGAAATTAAAGAAGTCAAAGACATAGTTGAAGGTCTTTCCCGAAAAATAGCATCGTTAACAGCTGCTAAATTGACGGAGCCACATGACCAGGACTCATACTCAGATCAAGCCAATGCCATAGATGTAATGAGAAAGCCATCAAACTACAACCCTTACTCCAACACATATAATCCCGGATGGAGAGACCACCCCAACTTTTCATGGTCTCAAGGATTCCAACAGAATGGACCAGCAGCTCCAGCTCCACCAATGCAACCAATTCCTCAAAATCCTCAAGCCTCTCAACCACCATTTAGACCATATAATCAGAACCCAAACCATTCTCAGCCTAGACCATGGGAGGATGCATTTCAGAATTTCAAGAATCTTATTCACTCAAATTTCAAGAATCTTATTCTATCTCCATCTTGTATTTTCTACGTATTTTAATAAAATTCCCATTTTACCCCTAGTTCAAATATGAGTGGCTAATTTCCTTTCAAGCTTGGGTTGAAGGTGAAGTCTCAACATGCTCCATGGGCTTAATTTGGTAAATTTACTTTTCCTTCCCCTTTAATTTATGTGGTTGTTTTGACTTTTCGTAGACAGATAGTAATAATCTTGTCTGGATATCGGCTGGAATAACCACCTCCCTAGGCAAGGCTATTACTATTTGGCACGGGAAGCCCTTAGCACCATATCTATTAGAGTGTGGTTTATGATGAGTGGAAATTCCCCCTTCATGATTTAATTGATACTAATAATGAATATTAAGCCAATGGTGCATGTTGAGTACAGATCCAGAGATCCAAGCATTTCATTTTAATAGTTTATTCCAACAGCTTTAATTTAAATTAATTGATAACTTACATCATTTTCATTATAAATCCAACCACCAACTCAGAAAATTAATTCTACACATAATTAAAATCCACCTCCTCGTGGGATCGACACTCGTCACCATTAATCTATTCTACAATAGATTCGTGCACTTGCGAGTTCAATAAAATTTGCACAACACTTTACACGTTAATTGACACGACATGCTATCTCATATACAGCTGTAAACCATTGTCACCAAGATCCTTGATATATGATCTTTTTTTTTTAGACTAAAAAATTATTTTTAAGAAGCATTCCAATGGTAACTACTCCTAATAAACAATTCAAGAATATTTGTGTGCTTTCTAGGTTTAACTATGGCAAACATAAAGAGTTCATTGAGGCAGCCATAGATCTTAGTCAATGCATAGCAGAAAGAAATCTACATTTGGTATATGGAGGAGGTGACCGAGGGTTATCAAAATTGGTCTTAGAAGCTGCTTATCTTAGAGGGAGCCAAGTGGTAGGCATTATCCCAAGAAGCCTAAAACCGTTGGGCTGTGTGTTTGACTCACCAACTGGAGAAGAGTTAGCCATCTCAGGTATGAAAGAAAGAATAACTGAAATGCTAAATCATGTTGATGCTTTTATTTTCCTACCATGAGATCTTGCAACTCTAGAAGCACTAATCACATTAGCATCTTGGGCCCATCTGAACATTCATCAGAAACCCATCGGTTTGTTAAATATTAATAAATTTTATGATGGCTTTATCTCATTTCTTAACCATGCAATAAAAAACCATTTCATCCCTTTCACAGTGAAAAAAATCTTTATTTGTGCTCATACTATTAATAAGTTACTTGATCTATTATAAGCTTATAGACTAGAGCTAGATCCCAAGACCCTTGTGTTAGAATAACCAACTAATGATGGTAATAGTAGCCGTAGTAAGAAGTGCAAATTAGATTTAACTCTCCACTTGTAAATATTTTCTTCTATGATGCAGCACTCAGGTGATGTCTTCTAAACCCTATTTTCTTTTAAACATTGAGGACAATGTTTTGTTTTGGTTAGGGGGGAGGGAATAGTTGACAACTGTGGAATATCTCAATCTTTATGTAGTTTTTACTGATTTTTGTTGTAGAAACTAACTGTGGCTAAATTTTTTAGTCGAAGATTGCTGAATATGGAGTGTAGTGATTCTAGAAACGCATCTTCTTATAAAAACATTTTTTCAGATATTTCTTTTAAGCTTCGATAGTCATTTTAAGTGTGATCTTTCTAACTTCTTTTACCAATTAGTTTTTCTATTTTCACCGTTTTGCATGCATAATTTTCATGAGTAGAATAGGTTTCGGGGTAGAATTTATAAAAAAAAAAAATTTGTGTGATCTTTTTACATTAGATGACATGATAACTTTCAAATTTTAGTATTTGTATTATATTATCTTTGGTCTTGAGTTATGTTACACTATGTTTGTTACTCTACATGTTGATGTTGGAGACAAATATAAGTTGCTTGAAAGAATATCATTTTTCTTAGAGAGTAACCCTTTTTACCCATTCTTCATTCAGTTTAGCAGTTTATTGTTTTATAAATTATCCTTAGATTTCCTTGAAGTTAATGTTCTTTAAAAAAAAAGTGTGTATTGCTACATCTGAAGGTTCATCTAACTAGTAATATGGAAGATTATTTAGAACCCTAAAAGATGACAGAAAGGCCATCTTTGGTCCGTTTGTGCCTTTTCAGCCAACCCTATTAATATGTATCCATAGTTACCCATTTAGCCTTTAAATTTTTTTTTTCTTTGGTACCTATTATCTTGTCCCACTCCAATGTGGAGTATCACCTTGTATTTTATATTTTCCACCACCGGTTTATGTTTTAAAATAGAGATAATTTTGCATTCACGAAAAAAGGTGCTATAAAAAAAACTAAAACAATATATGTATATAAATAAAAGAAAAAAGAAAAAAAAGAAGAGAAAAAAGAAAAAGAAGAAGAAAGAATAGAGAATTCAAGTGAAAAGCACCTAACAATCCCCAAAGTCCTTTATTTTTTAAACATATGTTTTGTTTTTCCTATTATCCCTTCTTTGTTAGCCACGTCCCTAGTCTACGTTACGTCCTAATAAAAGTTCTTCTTGATTTTAGGGAACTATAGTCTGAAATAGAAACTAGTTATTTGGGCTGAAAATATGTGTTAGTGCATATTGAAAAAAAAAACAAAAAAAAGAATGATGATACATTGGTTTGATTAGCATTTTGTTTGAATTAAGATTGTATTATTTCTAAGCTGAGGTCATATTTCTGTCACCTTGGTGAGAGTGTGTGATCTTACTTCGTTATTATTTTCACTCAATTTACCATTCACCGGAGTGATTATTTTTTTGTTTAATTTCTTTGTGAGAGTATCACTACTAACGGTAAGATTTTAGGGTTTGACATGTCATTCTTGAAAGTGACTCGATTACTATAGTTGTGACAAAGTTTTTTGGACTGATTCATGTGGAGAGTTGATGTGGGGATGATATTTTTTTAGACTGGAGATAATGCTTATACTTTTATTTTATTGTTATCATTAGTCTGATTGAATAAATACGACTGTTTTAAAAAAAAATCATTTTGGTATGAGCTTTGTTTTCGCTTAATTTGCTAGGGACTAGCAACAAGCTGGTTGGGGGCGTGTTGAGTGCTAGAAAGTGTGTATTTATAATCAAGAAAATTATTATTTTATACTGCAAGTCTCACTAACACCCATACGTTTATGTCTTTAAGTCTCTTATGATTTAATTATGTATGTTTTATTTTAATTAAGTATTTTATGTATTCTAGAGGACATCATTGTCATTTCACAATGAACGAGAGATCAGATAGAAAAACGGACAACAATTTTGAACTTAGGACAGTTGAAAATCTTAGGAGGAGCCTAAAAAGATAAATGGTACTGTTCATATACACGGTATTGTACACGACACTGTTCACATGTACTGTACGATGACGTGACACTATACGATGATGTAGCAGCATTTGATTGGACGAATGATGTGGCATTGACCGCTTATGTTGCATTGACTGATGATGTGGTGTTGATTGATGATGTGTCACGATCTTATTGGACTAAAATGCTGATGTGGCGTTGACTGAAGATATGGCATTATGTTAGTGGACTGAAAAAATATGCGTACAGTACATGCATATACACAGAATGATAGCCCTGATGATGTGTTCCATCCAATAAGAACTTACCACGTGGCGCAATCCTGAGCATCTAAATTATTTTAATCCGATGGCCATGATTTACTCATTATATCTATAAAAAGGGGGCTCCCCCCTAATTTAACACCCCTGAATTCATTTTTGAGCTCCATTTTCTGTAATTTTATCTCCATCTTGTATTTTCTGCACATTTTAATAAAATTCTCATTTTACCCTTAGTTCAATTATGAGTAGCTAATTTTCTTTCAAGCTTGGGTTGAAGGTAAAGTCTCAACATGCTCTATAGGCTTAATTTGGTAAACTTACTTTTTCTTCCCCTTTAATTTATGTGGATGTTTTGACTTTTCGTAGACAGATAGTAATAATCTTGTCTAGATATTAGCTGGCATTACCGTCTCCCTGGGTAAGGTTATTACTATTTGGCACAGGAAGCATTTAGCACCATATCTATTAGAGTGAGGTTCATGAGGAGTGGAAATCTCCCTTCATTATTTAATTGGTATTAATAATGAATGTTAAGCCGATAGTGCATGTTGAGTACAGATCCAAATATCGAAGCACTTCATTTTAATAGTTTATTCCCTTTGCTTTAATTTAAATTAATAGATAGCTTACGTTATTTTTATTATAAATCCAACCGCCAACTCAGAAAATTAATTCTACATGCAATTAAAATTCACCTCCTCGTGGGATTGACACTCGTCACCGTTAATCTATTCTATAATAGATTCGTGTGCTTGCGAGTTTAATAAAATTTGCACAACACTTTGAATAGCAACAAAAAATGTTCTTTTAAGATAAGTTTCAGCCCATTTATGTCGCTTTGAATACATTTTTTTAACCCAAGCATTTGCATGCAGCTTCAACTCATCAAGTAAAGCAAACCACTATTGGTCAAATTCATCTGAACTCAAGCTTATCAACATAAGATCACGAAATTAATGAGTAAAGTCTTCATTTTTAATATTTTTTTCCTCGCTAAATGCCAACAAGAAAGACGATGAGTAGATCCAACAAAACTGTTTTAATTGTTTTTGACATTGCCTTGTCTCCATTAGTAATTACAGACTTCAGCTTTCGGTTACCCATGGCAAATAAAAAAGTTTGGAGTAGCCATGTGTATAATTCAATTGTCTCATCTGCTTGCAGGGCAAATCCAACCACTATAGTCCTATGATGATGGTTGGTGCTAACAAGGGTTACAAGTGGTTTCTGATATGCATTAATTTTGTATGTCGCATCAAATGCCAAAACGTTAGCAAAGTATTCATAATCATACTGTGTCATATAGTCAGTCCAAAACAAGTTTCTTAACTTATTCTTGTCGTCAAATGTTTACTTATGATATAACCCAAGATCATTGTTAGATTTTGTAGTAAAATATGTTATAGTTGTCGCAAAATCAATATCTCCAAATTTTGCAAGTCTATTTGCATCTAATCTATTTTGCAAATCCTTATGTTTAAACTTGAGATTTTGTGAACCCCTAACTTGATCACCTATGTAATCCACAACTTGACACGTCTTCATGCCAACAATCCTCAATGCCTTAGCTTAAGCAAGATCCCCTTCACTAATATGGCGATGTGAACGAAAGACATGTACTTCGTTTGGAAAAGTCAATGGATGATTTTGCTCAACTTTGAATTCTATTGCAATATACTTGCCATTGGATTTGTTATAATTCACTCGAAATGATGCTTTACAACCTGTATGCGTTATTGGTTGTGGTTCCCGCACTCTATTATCATTTGCCAAATATTTTTCAACCTATATCCTTCCAAATTACAAACCCACCAACGGATTGTAGTTTGCCAGACTTCGACTTTCAAAGCTCATTTTTTCTAACACTAAAACCAACTATTCTTGCATAGTTCATGTACTATTGGTGTGTGCTTTATAAATGGTATATGTCAGTCTGTAAGTGTACAGAACAAGTAATATACTGATAAGTATTCAGATTGTCTCTACAAGGATTGTTGTTATTAGTTTTGCTATAGCAATTCTAGCAGTGCAATTTTAAGCTAATTTAAAATAAAGTAATTAGTTAAAATTAATAAACTAGCTAAATTAAAAATGTAAGAAATGAAAATGCAATAAGATAAATCTAAAGTCAAACACAAGGACAAACTTAATGGGAAAAGAGTAGTTGAGTGATCAAACTCCCTTAATGGTATTGATTATTTTTTTTTCAATTAAAATTTAGTTGCTACAGCATCTATTACAGCATTGGGCAGAATCTCTCATGCATCTTTAGCTGTCACTTGTTGGATATCTTATATTTATATCCGACCTAATAATGACTAGTTATTCTGCCAACATATGATATAACATTACACCTTCTAGGTTTTTATTGCCCTACAAAGTGAATCTCTATGTCTAGTTTTTCACTGATTCTAGATCAAGCATGACCCTATTCAAATTGAGATTAACTCAACTTGGGAAACTCAATCTAAAACAATGTATTGTTTTAGTTTGTTCCGCTAAGTCAGTTTTTTTTTAAGCACCTTCTTAGCTAATATTCATTAAATAGGTGGATAGCCGAAATAGGAAATTGCAATAAATACAATTAAAACAAATTGCTGTAACAAATCTAAAGCAACACATATATATTAGTAAAAAATCCATTAAATTTGTTTATCACTCAACCACAATGAATTTTAGCTCATGATAGAAAATAAAACAAACAAAAATTGTTTCAGCGATTAAATATATCCTCATGAATAAAAGAAAATAAGAAAATAAAGAGAAAATATTAGGTTCTGCTTGATCTTGTGATTGTTCCTTCCTTTTCTCCTTAAATCCTTAATTGCAGCCTTTCTAATCTCTCTTCTTCTTTGTTTTGTTTTTGTTTTTTTGCTGTTATTTTCCTTCAATGATGGCCCCCCTTTTCTTTTCATGCGTGGTCCCTTTTATTGCTTAAAATTAAAGTAACCAAAAGCTTGTGGCTGCGTATCTACCATTTTTGGAAACCTTGAATCGTAATTTTTTAATTATTTTGTACGAAATCTTCTCTACAGTTGCTACAGGATTGCTACAACATGGCTATAACATCTTCACTGTTCCAAATTTATTTCAAGTCCTCTATAGCCCAGCTCTCTTGTCATCTTTGTAAATTTAGTGCAGTAGCACTCCATCCATAAAACTTAGGCTTTTGGTTACCTACAATTCACACATAATCAGAGCACTAAATGATCTAAAATGAGATTATTTTATTAAAACTTAAACTTAACTAAATGCTCATGTAAAATACACTAATAATGCAATGAAAACATATCATTTACTCTCTAAGTAACATTAGTTTAAGTCTAAAGGTGCCTTGATAACTCCCATTTCATCAAGTTATCAACCATACATCTGCATCTTCTACTGAATCAAACTAGGATCCAAGTATATTTGATAGATGTAACTCAATAGCGTTAGATGGAATACTCATATGTAAATCTAATAAAATAATAGCATGTATATATATATATATATATATCATATACAATGACAACGAATATATTAATAGAGAATCATCTAACACCACACATCTTTCATATTTTTTTTTTTAAAATTAATCCAATGCCTCATTTAAGGTGAACTAAATCCAAATAATAAATTTTCAGCATTCAAAATATGAGTCAAAATATACTTTACATTACAAAAAAAAAAAAAAAACTTAAGTGTAGAGATAAAAACAAGTACTTTGCTCTAAAACACTTGAGGAACAATACTAAAAGCTTTCACCAACTTAAAGCTGCACTTGTAGTAGCAATGGAGGGAAAACCAAATGTCGGTACAAGGTGAGTGAGTTATGGTGGGAAGTGGGAAGGTAGCATTTAAAATGAAAAATGAATATATATATATATATATATATATATATATAAAATTTATGAAGGGACAATGGCATTAACTGAACACCAATGAGTAAGTTATAAATGCAGTAATAAACGTATTGTTAGAGTTAGTGAAAAAATTTATGGGGTATTTAGATAATCATTACATGAAACACAGAACAACAAACCTAAACCACTTTACTTAAATTATGCAATAGTGAACATGAAATATAAGTACTCTTGTAACATTAAACATAAAATATAAAACATGAAACTCTGGACTTGTAATAAGAAACTTAAACATAAACATGAAACGGGGAGAAAAAAGAAAAGTTTAATGGTATTTGGATCATAATTACATGAAACAGAGAACAACAAACCTGAAACAATCTACTTAAAACATGCAATAATTAACATAAAATATGAGTACTCTTGAAACATTAAATATAAAACATGAAACATAAAACTCTAGACTTGTAATATGGAACTTGAACGTAAATATGAAACGGGAGAAAAAAAGAAAAGTTTGGGGGTATTTAGTTAATAGTTACATGAAACACTGAACAACAAAGCTAAAATACTTTATGTAAAATATGCAGCAATTAACATGAAATATAAGTACCCCTGGAACATTAAACATGGAACATGAAACTCTAGAATTGTAATATGAAATTTGAACATAAACATGAAATAAGGGAAAAAAAAGAAAAGTTCGGGGGTATTTAGATAATAATTACATGAAATATAGAACAACAAACGTGAAACACTTTACTTAAAATATGCAACAATGAAACATGAAATATGAGTACTCTTGAAACATTAAACATAAAACATGAAATGTGGAACTTTGGACTTGTAATATGAAACTTGAACGTAAACATGAAACAGGGGAAAAAAGAAGGAAAATTTTAGGGATATTTGGTTAATAATTATATGAAACACAAAAAAAAAAAAAACCTGAAACATTTTACTTAAAATATGCAACAATTAATATGAAATATGGGTACTCTTAGAACATTAAACATAAACACATGAAATATGAAGTTCTGGACTTGTAATATGAAATTTGAACGTAAACATGAAATGAGGGGAAAAAAAGAAAATTTTGGGGGTACTTAGATAATAATTACATGAAACACAAAACAACAAACTTGAAATACTTGACTTATCATATGCAGCAATTAACATGAAATAGGAATACTCTTGTAACATTAAACTTAAAACATAAAAGATAACACTCTAGACTTATAATATGAAACTTGAATGTAAACATGAAATGAGAGAAAAAACTTTAGGAATATTTAAAATATGCTACATGAAATATACAACAAAATACATGAAACCTTAAATATTAAATATGAGATAGATTTTATAAAACATAAATTAAACTTTTGTCCTTTTGTTAACACTCATTTTATTTTTCAAAATATTTATAATAATTTTTTTCATTTTTATAGTACTTTTTTTTCTTGTTATTATTTTTTAAAAATTATTTATCTTATAATTTTTTTAATTTATTTAAATTAAAAAAATATAAATTAATGACAACAATCGATTGGAAAAACTAGTTGCTACGATGATAAAAATTATTTCGTTGCCAGATGGTAGCCCAACAATAAGAGGGTCAATAAATGATTCAGGAACTTTGAGTCCCTATATCATAAGCAACCCCATTTATCATAATATTGAATGTTTCAATAGAATGAGTTGAAATCTATAGCAGTTGATTAATTTTAAAATAAATCATGTGCAAGTCACTTGGCCTTTGGCCAAGCGGCAAAACCCATGCTCTCACAGCTGTGAGAGCATGGGTTTGAGCCCCCACAAGGGCTCAACCTCCTAATTATGTATGATTGTGAGGAAAAATTATGAAAAATTTCTCTTCTTTGTGAAATGCGAGTTGAGTAATGATATTCCTTGTGGAGTAGTGACATCCCTCGCAATGAGGGTTATTTATTTAGGCATGTGTTTAATTAAAAATTTCATGCAATATTGTAAGTCTCAGTTATATATATATAATTGTAAATATCAGTGTATTCATCTACCACAATGGCAGTTACTCTGGTTAAATTACAAAAGAGTCCTCTCCCTTACGAAATATGAGTGGAGTAGTGATATTTCTCGCAATAAGAGTTATTTGTCTCTCTGAACATGTACTTAATTAAAAATTTCATATAATATTATAATTTTCAATTGTATATATCTAATTATAAATATTATTGTATTTATCTATTATAATTGTAGTTACTCTGGTGTCTAATTATTATTAAAAAAGTAATAATAAATCATGTGCATGTCCATTTCAATCTGATGTCCCAAGTCAAAAGAAAATAATAATCAAAAGAAAAGTCCGCCCATGTCAATAAATAAACGTCATCTCAACTTTACTCGTTTGTCAGCTCTTTTGTTGGCACTATGCTTAATTTGTAATGTAAAATGTCACGCTTCGGAAAAGTAGTGCAAACAAGTTTCGTTGGTGTTTCCGACAGAAATAAGATCAAAGATGGAAATCTTGATGAGCTGCGTACTATGGCTTCTGTTCACATGGGTTTGGGTCATAACTTTAAGGTCTTTCTCTAAAGAATCAAGAAAGCTTCCACCGGGGCCGACGCCTCTGCCGATCATCGGAAACCTCCTGGAACTTGGGCACAAACCTCACAAGTCACTAGCCAAGCTTGCAAAGGTTCATGGCCCTATCATGAGTCTAAAATTTGGGCAGGTGACCACAGTAGTCATTTCCTCAGCAGCCATGGCCAAACAAGTCCTTCAAGATCACGACACATCTTTATGCAATCGAAACGTTCCAGAATCTATCAGATCCTGGCAGAAGGATGAATACGGGATCCCGTGGCTCCCTGTCTCGACAAAATGGAAAAAGCTTCGGAAAATATGCAACGTGCATATTTTCATTAGTCAGAAACTTGATGCCAATCAAGACCTCCGGCGCAAGAAAATCCAACAACTTGTTGCTTTTGTTCAAGAAAGTTGCCGCACGGGTGAAGCAATCGATGTTGGCCAAGCAGCTTTCGATACTGTAGTTAATTTGTTGTCCAATACGATCTTCTCTGTTGATTTGGCTGACCCTAATTCAGACTCCGCTAAAGAGTTTAAGGATTCGATGTGGGGTTTGATGGTAGAAGCCGGAAAGCCTAACCTGTCCGATTTTTTTCCTATGCTTAGAAAGCTTGACATTCAGGGGGTACAGCGTCGCATGACGAGACATTTTATCAAGATATTGGAGGTCTTCGATTGCTTTATTGATCAAAGATTGCAGCGAAGACAAGAATATGGCTTTGCTGATTCCAAGGATATGTTAGATATTCTTCTCAACATCAGTGAAAGTGAAGAGATTGACAGAAACGATATCAAATTTGTCATTTTGGTAATATTTAAATTAATTTCATTTCCTCCTCAAATTATTAGTAATTATGTAAACAAAAAATTGATTAATTATATATCTTAATAGGATTTGTTTGCTGCGGGGACTGAAACGACTTCAAGCACATTGGAATGGGCAGTAACAGAGCTACTACGCAACCCAGAGGCATTATCAAAGGCTCGATTGGAATTGGAACAAAAAGTAGGCAAAGGCAACCCGATTGAGGAATCAGACATTACTCGGTTACCTTATCTACAAACAGTTGTTAAAGAGACCTTAAGGTTGCACCCGCCAGTTCCGTTGTTACTTCCTCGCAAAGCCTCAGCAGACGTAGAAATCACAGGCTTCATAGTACCAAAGGGTGCACAAGTCTTGGTCAATGCATGGGCTATAGGTAGAGATACAAGCACATGGGATGACCCTTACTCTTTTAAACCTGAAAGGTTCTTAGGATTAGATGTTGATGTCAAAGGCCGGAATTTTGAGCTAATTCCATTCGGAGCTGGCCGGCGAATATGTCCTGGTTTGCCATTGGCAATAAGAATGGTATATCTAATGTTGGGTTCACTTATTAAATCTTTTGATTGGAAACTTAAAAGTAAGGTTACAGCTGAGAACATTGACATGGAAGAGAAGTTTGGCATCACTTTGCAGAAGGCTCAACCACTTCACGTGGTTCCTATTGCCATTTAAGGCTAGTTTGGTAACATTATATCCTTTAAAATAATTACTATTAGATGTATTGTAAAAATAATTAATTATTAATAAAATCAGTTAATGTTTGATAAAATTTATTTTTAAAAATGCTGTGAATTTTAAAAATAGTTGTATGTATTTAATAAATTTTATTGTAAAAATGTGAACGACTGAATTGAGCATATTGTTATAAAATTTATTAACACCTTTATGAAAATTGTATAAAATATTTTTATTATATATAATAATAATAATAATAATAATAATAATAATAATTGATAGTTAAAAGGCACATTTCAAATAATATTATTTTTTGTCAATATTTTTTGTTATTTCATTATAATTGGTAATAATAATAATATCTTTAAAATTAATAGTTCTATTTCCTAATTATTAACGATAATTTTATATTTTTATAATATATATGAAGATATATATGGAATTGTATTAAGTATAAAAGTGATTCTCAAAATTAAATTTTGAAAAGGTACTCCTTCCTTGTTTTTCAAAATTAAATGTAAGATTAAATAAAAAAAACTAAATGTAAGATGGAATAATTTTTCTAAAAGTGATTTTTAAAAAAATTTACCATACACTAAAATTAATTTTTAACTTTTAAAAATTACTTTTAAGTTTCACAAAAGTAATTCTAAATAGGCCCTTAATTATAAGAAATGATAAACTACAAATGGTGACAAAAATAAATTCAAAATGATGTCGTTTTGCCACTTAATGAAAAAAAAAAAAAAATCTCGTGCTGAGTTCTTTTTCTTTGCCACCAGTTTGTACGTCCATAATTGTTATTTAATTATGTATACTTTGAGAATGTTTAAATTTTAGAGTACAAATATATTTTTAATATAATTGTTATTTAATTATTAGGAAATTTCCAAAAACCATTCCCACCATGACAAATGCAAAATGCCGGAATCCCAAACTTCTTATAGATATATAAGAAAGATGATGCATATCTTAAATTAGAGAAATCATATTGAACAAATTTTTTTGCAAATCAAATAAGATTGATACACGTTTCCACAAAAATAAAATTAATTAATACAAATGAGTTTATCCGTATAGTGTTTTATATTAAATGATTTCGTTCAAGTACCATTTTTTCAGATTTCAACAACCATGACGCCATGACTCCACAGTGAGTCAAAGTCGTCTGCTTTACGATAAAATCAAGATTTTGTGGTCATGCTTTGGAAAGACTTAAATGACCAATTGTGCATCAGCCACAGCTTGCTTTGGTACAAGGTGGCCTAATTTGAACCGTGTTTTATGGACACGGACATGCAAGAGTTCGACAAAAGAGAAATCAACAACCATGGCCCACGGAGACGATGCGATCTTGGAAATTGGGGTAGCAGGGGCTGCGTATCTTTTTAATATTTATAGGTGGAGTTGTTAAAACCTGTGTTAACTTAATTTTCGCTATGCTCCTATGTAAACTATATAGTAGTTTTTTTCACCGGATTTAAGTTATGATTTAAACAAATAAAGTTTTTATTCAATGGGAGATCGGGCTAAGTTTAAGTTTAGGCATGTTTTTATGATATTTGTAATGGGGGTATAGCTACAATAATTTAGGAGGTGAATTAAAGTGATTTGAGAGATGAGTTGATGAGTTTGGAATATTATATATGGGTTAGTGGGGCTCGTAGAAGTTAATTTAAAAAGTTGATATAGGGAACTTAAAAAAGCTCAAAGGATAGCTCTGATGAATTTGAAGATAGCTCTAATGAGCTTATTCAGGAACTTCAATAAAGCTCGTAGGATAACATAGGTGAGCTCACATATAAAATACGATCTTAGTATCAAAACGACCATCATAAGAAGAAAATAAGCATAAACAATAAAGAACAGATAAAATTTTACATGGTTTGATCTTTTAGCTTACATCCATGGGAATAATAATCTCCAATGCATTATAAATGTTAAGTATTACATGATTTACTTTACAATATCGGCAAAACCTTATTCAAGATTGTTTATGGTGAGTAATAACATGAAGAAGATGTAGGTTTTATATAGATTAGAGAGTTTTCTAAAAGAAGAATAAGGAAAAAGCTTATTTGAGTAATGAGATGGTCAAAATCTTCCATCGAGGTATAAGAAATGGAGGAAGAAAGCTTAGAAATGAAGGAAAAAGAAGATGAAGCAGCTTTTCAAGAAATTAAATCTAGAAAAAAAAATTACCAAGAGTTGATAGATCAAAAAGAGAGAGAAAGATCCCCTTCAAGATTGAACATGCAAACTTATATAGCAGTGTTCACGAGGATAACTTGGTAATTTTGGTCAGCTGGTGAATTATTATTGGTTAGTTCTTCACAAGTGAGGTTATTTTAATATTTTTTCCTTTTTTTCCTTTGATTGTGATATCCGTTAGCTTGGAAGGCAAGAAAACTTTTAGCCTCCATAACTGGCCATGTGGTAAGCTTTTAGCATTATGGTCCTACTACTTTTTAGGTACCAACAAAGGATAGCTAAGGTGGCTTTTCCTTATTACTTAGTAAGGAATTTTCATTACTATTGGCTCATTTTTCTTAGCCAAAAAGAAAAGATATTTTGTTCTTTCTTATGATAGTTTGCATTACTCAGATGTTGGCTCTAACCACCAAAATTTGGGTTTTAATAGTACCCCTCGATGGTGAGTGTTGTGCAAATTTTATTGAACTTACAAGTGCACAAATTTACTCTAGAATAGATCAACAGTGACGAGTGTTCATCTCACAAGAAGGTGAATTTTAATTGCTTGTAGAGTTAATTTTCTAAGTGGGTGGTTAGATTTATGGTGAAAGTGATTTAGACTATCTTACAATTTTAAATCAGAGCGGGGGGAATAAACTATTAAAATGAAGTGCTTGGGTCTCTAGATCTGCACTCAACATACACCATGGGCTTAGCATTCCTTATTAGTGCCCATTAAATCATAAAGGGGGGTTTTCCACTCCTCATGAACCTCACTCAAATAAATCTGGTGCTAAGTGCTTATTGTGCCAAATAGTAATAACCTTGTACTAGGGAGATGGTTATATCGGTACAATATATAGACAAAATTATTACTATCTGTCGACGAAAAGTCAAAACATCCATAAAAATCAGAGGGGAAGAAAAAGTAAATTTACCAAATTAAGCCCATAGAACATGTTGAAACGTCACCTTCAACCTAAGCTTGAAAGAAAATTAGCTACTTATAATTAAACTAGGGGTAAAATGAGAATTTATTAAAATACATAGAAAATACAAGATAGAGAAGGAATTACTGAAAATAGAGCTAAAAAATATATTCATGGGTATCAAATTAGGGGGGCAGCCCCCTATTTATAAATATAATGAGTAAATCATGGCTATCGGTTAAAAATAATTTGGACTCTTAGGATTGCGACATGTGGCTAGTTCTGGTTTGATCGAACACTTTATCAGGGCTGTTATTCCGTGTATATGCATATACCGTATGTTCATTTTTGGGTTTACTAACATACTGCCATGTCACCGGTTAATGCCACATCAACATTTTAGTCTAATAGGATCGTGACAAATCATCGGTCAATACCACATCATCAGTTAATGTCACATAAGAAGTTGATGCCACATCATTCGTCCAATCGAATGCTGCTACATCATTGTACAGTGCCACATCATCATAACGTATATGCGAACAATGTCATGAATAGTGCTGTACATGTAAACAGTGTCATGAAAAATATTGTATATGTGAACAATGTCATTTATCTTTTTAGGTTCCTTTTAAGGTTTTCAACTGTCCTGAATTCAAAATTGCTGTCTGTTTTGCTATTTGATCTCTCGTTCATTATGTATAAAATACTTAATTAAAATAACACATACATAATTAAATTATAAGGGACTTAAATAAATAAAAGAAGGGATGTTCTCCTTTATAAATATACACTTTCTAACACTCAACACACCCCCCAACTAGCTTGTTACTAGTCCCTAGCAAATTAAGTGAAAACAAAATTCAAACCAAAATGATTTTTTTTTTTAAAATAGTCGTGTTTATTCAATTAGATTAAGGATAACAATCAAATAAAAGTATAAGCATTATTTCTACTCTAAAGAAATATCATCCCCACATCAACTATCCACATAAATCAGTTTAGAAAACTTTATTACAAAAATCTCACCAGTAGTAGCGATACTCTCACAAAGAAATTAAACCTAATAAAAATAGTCACTATAGTGAATGGTAAATTGAAAGAAAATAATGAAGAAGTAATATCATACACTTTCACCAAGATGAAAGAAATATGCCCTCAGCTTAGAAACAATACGATCTTAAGTCAAACAAAATGCTAATCAAATCAATGTATTCATCGTTTTTTTTCTTTTTTTTTGTTATGCATTACCACATCTTTTTAGCCCATATAACTAGTTTCTAATTCAGAATATAGTTCTCTAAAATCAAGAATGACTTTTATTAGGACGAAACATAGGCTATGGACATGGCTAACAAAGGAGGGAAAATAAGAAAAACAAAATATATATTTGAGAAAAAGTATAGATCTTTTGGAAATTACAAGATTCATTTCGTTGGTTAATGATTATTATATATGTGTTTTTTTCTTCTTTTTTTTTCTTTTGCACAACTTTAGTGAACAAAATAATTATTTACATTTTTCTCAAACATGAATAATTAATGGAATTTGTAAGTTCTCGGGTAAAATTCCAAATCAGATTGCTTCAAGATGATAAGTTGACAAAGAAAAGTTTATATATATAATTATTTATTATATATCCCTCAACTAGAGGTGAATGGGAACTATATACCCAAATCTAAATAGTAAAATACTACAGCTTAGTATTACAGAAATTGTTCTGTTGGATAATGCTATCTAAATTTGACTCTGGATTATTGGCTTTATGAATCTTATAAAGGGATGCTTTAATATGACAGTGGGTTCACCACGTTCTATGGTTAAACTCTTTAGAGGAGGATGTTCAGATTCTATAGTCCTGTCACTATCAGAAAGGTTCCATTCTGGAATTTTCTTTCTAATCGTGATTGGATTTGACTCTTTGAAAAGGTAGGAAATGCTATTGTCTGAAGCATACATTTCAAACCAGTCAAAAAATAAAATATGAACTTTGTGTAAATTTACAAACTCATAATAAAATTCTTGAATCTATTTTCTTTGATTTAGAAAGTGTTTAAAAAACCAAAATCTTTTTTCTTTATTGTTTTCTGAATAGAAATCATTATGCAAAAGATTTTTATCAAGTTCAAAATTCTTTTCAATGACTCCTATTACGTTTTCAGTAACTACTGAAAATGTGGGAGATGTTGGAGGAGAAAGTTATTTTTCTTCTTGTCTTTGTTCTTGTGGACGGCTAGTGTATATAGGGTGAGGTACACTAGTGGAATAGTCTACAGAATGAATAGAAGAACTAGGTATATCTAAAGTAGAAAACCTAGGTTGGTCTTTAGTAGTTTGGAAAAGAAGATTGATAACAGATGGTATTTTGGAAAATCTTCTTTCCATGGAAGGAAAACTAGAGACAGAGTCTTTATCAGAGTATCTGGAAGAAGTAGATCTCCTGAAAGATAATTTAACTCTGCCATCAGAATACTGAGTCACATTTTGCAACTCCGTATTTGGCTCAAGTTGTTTTGGAATCACTGGTTTAGTGGCTCTATCCAGAATCCATTCTTCTGGAAGGTGAATGTCTTTCCATTAGATAGGTTTTGGAATGACAGTATTTGCTTTAGATAGGTCAGTCTGTAAGAGAAGAGTTTCATCTCTTTTTGACTGGAATTTGTGTTGCGTATTAAAAGCAGAATGCATTGCTTTATAGGATATTTTGTAGATCAAGGCTACTGGAATTGATCCTTCAATCATGTGGTAGTTATGGGTTTTGATTTGAAGAATCATGCTTTTTAAAATGTTTTTGTCTTTAAGAGAGACTATTATATTTGGATAACAATCAAATGAAATGGGTCATTTACAGAGACTAGATTCAATACTACTGAGTAAGGAATCATCAAAGGAGATAAACCTCCCATCTCTGAAGACAGCTAATATGGACGTATCAAGTCCTTCTTTAGTTAAAGGTTTTATGCCAACTTGGATTAGACCAATATGCACATAATTAAAACCTTTTTCTTTTAATTGCTTTAAAGACTTTTTTGTAAACAAATGGATTGTTTCAAAAGGCTTTGAGAGGGTTATGTCTTGTTCTTCAGTCTTTATCACATAATCTGTCTTTAAGAAATCAAGTCTTTTCATTTTATAAATCTTATCTTTAGAAATTTTTGGAAGTTCCCAAGAATCAATAGCTTTATCAAAATTTGCAATTATGAATTCCTCAGAATTCACAACATTCTTTGAAACGCTAGTCCTCCCGGAGGAAGAGCTAGAGAAAGATGATGTTTTATGGAGTAAAGAATCCATGTATGAAAATTCTTTAAAGGTCTTAAAAATTCTTTTAAAACAGTAAATCAATCATAGGCTAAGAAATAGTTTTGTTGCCCTTAAACACTTGGACGGGACTTACGACCATATGCTACCTAAGCACCCGAAGGTAAACCCATTACTGAATTAATCAAATTTTTAATGCTTCAAGGAATTATTCAAACACAAAAACTTTAACCATATACCACTACTCTCCCTTGGCTCTGATACCAATTAGATCAGATCTGATCTATATCAGATCTGCCATAATACCTGATACTTTCCTCTGAGGTATAAAGACATGATCTCTCCTCTCAGTTGTAACTTCTCTTCTTCTCCTTCCTTCAGAGCACCATTTCTGGGATCCAGATCTGGTATTGTGTATGCTTAGCAGCCCACCTTAAGTATTGGATACCTAATCCATTTTAAGGCTTTATTCAAAGGTTTATAATTGATCACCAATCTCGATGTCCCTCTTGATCTCTCCCCTCAGTTGTAACTTCTCTTCTTCCCCCTCATTTAGAGTACCATTTCTCGGATTCAGATCTGGTACATATATATATATATATATATATATATATATATATATATATATATATATATACATATATATATATATATATATATATATATATATATATAAGGCTCAAAAGGGTTAACTATGGATATTTCACAAAAACGATGGCTAGAAAGGCTCAAATGGGTCAAAGATGGCATTTCTATCGTCTTTTAGGGTTATAAATAATCTTTCATATCTACTTATTAGGTGGAGCTTTAGATGTAGCAACACACACTTTTTTTTTTTAGAGAACGTTAACTCTAAGAAAATCTATAGATAATATATAAAACTATAAACTGCTAAGCTAAATGAAGAATGAACAAAAAGGGTTACTCTCCAAGAAAAATGACAAGCTCAAAAACTCACTTAGAATTTATTATGACATGTGCATTCTTTCAAGCAACTTATATTTGTCTCCAACATCAATATGTAGAGTCGCAAACATGGTGTAACATAACTCAAGACCAAAGATAATACAAATACTAAAATTTGAAAGTTATCATGTCATCCAATGTTAAAAGATCACACAAAATATATTTTTTTTTAAATTCTACCCCCAAGCCTATTCTAGACATGAAAAATATGTATGCAGAACGGTGAAAATAACATAGAAAACTACTAGGTAAAAGAAGAAGTTAGAAAGATCACACTTAAAATGATTGTCAAAGCTTTTTAAAAAAAAATTTTTGAAATTTTTTTTTAACTAAGAAGATGCATTTTTAGAGTCACTACACTCCATATTCAGCCATCTTCGACTAAAAAATTTAGCCACGGTTAGTCTCTACAACAAAAATCATTAAAAACTCCACCAAGATTGAGATATTCCACAATTGTCAATTATTCCCTCCTCCTAACCAGAACGAAACATTGTCCTCAATGTTTGAAAGGAAAAAAATAGGGTTTAGAAGACATCACCTGGGTGCTGCATCACAAAAGAAAATATTTACAAGTGGAAAGTTAAATCTAATTTACACTTCTTACTATAGCTACTGTTATCATCATTAGTTGGCCATTCCAACACAAGGGTCCTGGGATCTAGCTCTGGTCTATAAGCTTGTAATAGATCAAGTAACTCATTAGTAGTATGAGTATAAATAAAAAACTTTTTTACTGTGAAAGGGATGAAATGATTTTTTATTGCATGGTTAAGAAATGCGATAAACTCATCATAAAAGTTATTAACATTTAACAAACCAATGGGTTTCTGATGAATGTTTATATGGGTTCAAGATGCTAATGTGATTAGTGCTTTTAGAGTTGCAAGATCTCTTGGTAGGAAAATAAAAACATTAGTATGATTTAACATTTTAATTATTCTCTCTTGTATACCTAAAACAACTAACTCTTCTGCACTTGGTGAGTCAGACAAACAACCCAAAGGTTTTAGGTTTCTTGGGATGATGCTTAACACTTAACTCCCTTTTGATATAAGCAGTTTCTGACACCAGTATTGATAACCCTTGGTCACCTCCTCTATATACCAAATGTAATTTTCTCTCTGCTATGCTTCAACTTAGATCTATGGCTGCCTCAATGAACTTATTAAATTTGTCATAGTTAAACCCAGAGAGGACACAAATGTTCTTGAATTGTTTATTGGGAGTAGCTGTCATTAGGATACTTCTAAAAAATAATTTATGAGTGCTAAAAAAAAATCATATTCAAGGATCTTGGTAACGATGGTTCATAGCTGTATATGAGGTAGCATGTTTGTGTCAATAACGTGTAAAGCATATGGCTCGAGAGTAAAAAAAAAATAGTAAAAAGAAAAAGAAAACAATGATAATATAATTAAAGACAAGAATGTAAATGATAAAACAATAGTACAAGGATATTTATAGGTAGTTGTGACTGTAATTCACATCTTTCTTTGGTTTTACATCCAGAAACGGCTTGAACAACCTCTATGGGTCGAGTATAAGCTTCCCATTTAGTTTTCTTATAAACTGGCAAACAAGGTTATTTATAGTCAGATTCCCGAGATTATATCATACACTCTATTTCTGAAATAATGGCCATAACTAGAGAATTACTTTTTGTATATATCCACTGGGATGCGTTTTATGAGACAAAAGGATATTATCCAATGACTCTTTATTCAAGCAATCCCTAATGAATTGACTCTTATCTTCCCTGTTATCAAACATCATTCTTAAAGAACAAGGATTTTTATCGTATCTCATTCTAGCACACTTATGACAATCAACATGAAGTTTTTGAGCTCTTTGTTTTCTTGAGTAATTTCCTTTACCACAACCAGGCATGTGTTCAATAAATTTGAGAGGCAACTTACTTCCCAAACGTACTTTGGCCTTAATTAACCAACGGATGTCAATAGGGATGTTACCTTATAAGCAATTGCATACGTTCGGATTGAGCTTTATAGATTATAAGAAGGGCATTCTAAGGAAGTGAGGGAAATTGATTGTGAAGCTTTGCTAGAATTGTATTTTTGTCCATACTTTCGTCTCAAAATATCAGTTATTATGCGAAACTGAAGTAACCAACTTTGATTGTCACAAAGTACCGTTATCTGCCACTTAACCATGGTAACAAACTAAAAAACATAAAAAAATTTAATTTCACAATCATCCTCTTATTGAATTTACCTTAAGTTCTAATTGGATGTCGTTGATACCTTCTTCAATTTCTCTGAGTTGTCTTTCTAAATCCTATTATGTGATACTAACTCTGGTGGTTGTAGATTCAAAATATAATATGTTTTACAGAATTGTATTTGGCTTCTTAGATGAAATTGTACACGTTGAAGATGTTTAAGAAGGTTCAAAAAAGTCTGTCTAATTGAGGCACATATGATTAAAAGTGATACAAAAAACTAAATGGTTAAATAAACACACACTTGAAAAAATTTAAATAATCGAAAAGAAGAAAGAAAAAAATCTCCGTTCAAATTTAGTAGGTCACTCAAATTTATGTCGGTGTCCTCTCCATGGGTTAGTACTCTAAATATAACTTTAGTCTTTAACCATTAACTTTAAAAGTGACATCGTTCTTTGGATTCTTAATTTGAATTGCTCTATATGGAAAAACCATGTGAACTATAAAGGGTCCAATCCATCGAGAGCGTAACTTACTTGGGAATAAGTGCAAGCAAGAATTGAATAAAAGCACTTTCTAACCTGGGTGAAAGATTTTCTCATAATTTGCTTGTCATGAAAGACTTTCATTCACTACTTGTAAATCTTGGCATTTTCGTATGCATCATTACGAATTTCTTCAAGTTTTTCCAATTGTAATATTCTTTTTAGCTAGCTTGCTACGTGTCAAAGTTGAATTTTTTGATGGCCCAGTATATATGATGTTAGAGTTTCACAGGTAGGTGGCAAGCTTTTCCATATACTAGCTTATAGTGTGACATCCCAATAGTGACTTTCATTCACTACTTGTAAATCTTGGCATTTTCATATGCATCATTGCGAATTTCTTCAAGTTTTGCCAGTTGTAATATTCTTTTTGAGCTAGCTTGCTACGTGTCAAAGTTGAATTTCTTAATGGCCCAGTATACATGATGCTAGAGTTCCACAAGTAGGTGGCAAGCTTTTCCATATACTAGCTTATAGGGTGACATCCCAATAGTGGTCTTGAAAGCCGTTTTATATGCCCATAATGCATAATCTGGTCTTAATGACCAATCTTTTCTGTCTGGTCTCACCGTCTTTTCTAATATATGCTTTATTTCTCGATTGGAGATCTTAACTTGGCCACTGGTTTGTGGATGATATGGGGTTTCCATTTTGTGAGTAATGAAATACTTTGTCAAAAGAGCTTTGAATGATTTGTTACAAAAGTGGGCCTCACTATCACTGATTATTGCTCGAGGAAATCCAAAGTATGAAACAATTTTACTTTTCAAAAATTCGATCACCACCTTTTGATCATTGGTTCTACATGGAACTGCTTCTACCCATTTTGAAACGTATCATATGAAGAGCAAAAAATATAAGCATCTCGAAATATAGTTGGTTAATAGAAGCCATATTGTAAAATTTTAGTAGCTGTTTTCTTAGCGCTGAAATGGCCTCCACGAGCTTGTTCATGGTAGAATGAAATAAGATTTCGAAATTCACTTTCTGGGACACATCGTGTGATAATTTGATCTACATAACACTTGAACAGATAAGGGTCTTCCCAGAAGAAATTATTTATTTCTGTAAAAAATTTGGCTTTGTCCTGCTTAGTCCAATGCTTCGGAAGTTTACCTCTAACAAGATAGTTTAACTATATCAATATACCATGGTAATACTTCCACACTCATCAATTATTCATCTGAAAATGATTTATTCAATGGTAATGGTTCTGTAATTATACCAAAATTGAGACGAGAGTGATGGTCTGCCACAATATTGTTTATGCCTTTCTTATCTTTGATTTCAAAATCAAATTCCTGTAAAAGTAAAACCCAACGAATTAGTCTAGCTTTTATATCTTTCTTTGTGAGAAGATACTTAAGAGTAGCATGATATATGAAAATAATTATTTTACGACTAATGAGATAAGATCAAAATTTCTCTAATGCAAACACTACTGCTAGCATTTCTTTTTCAGTGGTTGAATAGTTCAACTGTGCATCATTCAATGTCATACTAGTATAGTAAATGACATGGGAAATTGGATCAACTCTTTGTCCTAATACTGCTTCTATTGCATAAGTAGATGCATCACACATAAGCTCAAATGGTAAGTTCTAGTTTAGGGACTGAATGATAGGTGATGATGTCAATAACTGTTTTAGTTTTTCAAAAGCCAGAAGACATGAATCATCAAAGACAAAAGGTACATCCTTAGCAAGTAAATTGCATAAGGGTCTAGAAACTTTGCTAAAATCTTTAATGAAACGTCTATAAAAACCCGCATGCCCAAGGAAAGATCTTACTTCTCTGACTGTTTTAAGTGGAGGAAGATTGGAAATGAGATCCACCTTGCCTTTATCAACCTCAATACCTTTGCTCGAAATGATGTGACCGAGAATAATACCTTGTTTTTATCATAAAATAACACTTCTCCCAATTTAAGACCAAATTCTTCTCTATGCATCTCTGCAGAACTATTGTTAGATGATATAAACATTGATCGAATGAATCACCAAAAATAGAAAAGTCATCTATAAAGATTTCAAGGAATCATTCAACCATATCAGAAAAAATGTTTAACATGCATAATTGAAATATAGCATGTGCATTACATAATCCAAATGGCATCCTCCTATATACAAAAGTGCCAAAAAGGCAAGTGAAAATGATCTTCTCTTGATCTTTTGGTGCTACGGGAATCTGATTATATCTTGAGTAACTATTTAGGAAGCAATAAAATTCATGACCTACTAATCTATCAAGCATTTGATCGATAAATGATAAAGGAAAATGGTCTTTACGTGTGACAGAATTCAACTTTCTATAATCAATACATACTTATCATCCCGTAGTCACTCTAGTAGGTATTAATTCATTATCAGCATTGGTAACTATTGTGACTCCTGATTTTTTAGGGATAATTTGCATATGACTAACCTATGAAGTATCAGAAATGATACCTATGTCTAACAGTTTAAAGACTTCAGTTCTAACAACTTCTTTCATGTTAGGGTTCAATCGACGTTTCATTTCCCTGGTAGGCTTAACATTTTCATCAAGGTAAATGTAATGTATACAGTCCACTGGGTTTATACCTTTTATGTCAGCTATAGTCCATCTTAATGTTCCTTTATGCACTTTTAAAACCTCAAACAACTTACCTTTTTGTTTGTCATTTAAGGATGATGAAATGATTACTGGCAGAGTGCTTTCTTCTCCCAAGAAGACATATTCCAAAGTGTTAGGTAGTGGTTTGAACTCGAGTTTTATTGGTGATTTTGATTGTGGGCGTAGTTTCTTTTATGATTGTGCTAGTTGTTTAACTCTTGACTTCCATTATTTAATGTCCATGGATTGTACTGAATCAAGGCGTTATCCTCATATACTGATTTGTCAATATCAAAATCCAAACCAAAGTGAGTTAAACATGTTTGTAAAGGTTTCGGGTAATTTCTTAATATATAGGTGTCAGTGCGCAAGTGTACACAACAAGTAATAAAGTGATGAGTATTTGAGTATCATCTCTACAGGGACTGATGCTATAAGAATTGCTACAGCAAGCAATTATGGTGCACTTTCAATTAAATGAAGTTCTTTTTAATAACTAAATTAAACTAAGAAATCTAAATGACAAAAAATAAATTGCACTATAATTAATCAACATGTCTCACATAAGGATGTAACCACTAAAAATGATGTAGTTGAGTGAATTAACTCACTTAATGGTATTGATTGTTTTTTCTGTTACAGTGCTATTGTTACATCAATTACTACAGCGCTGGGCATAATCTTAATGCATCCTCAATCATCACTTGTTGGATCTCTTATGTCTAAATGCAATCTAACAATGACCAGTTGATAAATCACACAAGATATAACATTATGCGATCCAGGTTCCTAATTACCCTACAAGGTGAATCCCTATGTCTAGTTCATCACTAGTTTTAAATTAAGCATAACCCTATTCAAATTGAGTTAACCCAACTTGGGAAACCTAATCTAAAACCGAGTATTGCTATGATATTTTTCACTAAAACAGGCCCTTTTGTGGCTCTCTCTTAGTTTGTATCACTAAATGGGTGGTTAACTGAAATAGTGAATGAAATTAAGTACTATCAAAACAAAATATTATAGTAATCATGTGGCAATGCAATATTTCAGTCAATAAACCATTAAGCTTGTCATTCACTCAACCACAAATAGATTTAGTTCATGATTTGCATCAAAACAGAAAATAAAACCAATTTAGCCATCATATACATCATCATGAATCAAATAAAACAAAGTGAATATAGATAGAGGCGAATGATCCTTTTAGATTTCTTGATTCTTCTTCTTCACGCCTGCAATTCTGATCAGCATTTGAATTTCTCTTCTTTTTGTTGTTTTCTTTTTATTTTCTGGTTATTTTTTTGTGGTTGACGGCTCTCTTTTCTTTTGTATGCACTTCCTTTTTATAATTGAAAACTATGGCAACTGGACACATAGAGCATGCATCTTCCATATTTGGAAACTGCAGATCGTAGATTTTTTCTGAGATTCGCACGACTTTTTCTCCTCTATTGTTTCAGGATTGCCACAGCAATGGTGGTACAACAATTTCTACTTTTCTACAGCCAATTTCCTTCCTCATTTGTTCAAGCTAATTGCACAACATTTCTTCTTTGAATTTGCACTTCCAGTTGCCTATAATGTAAATACATAATCTAAGTACACACAATTTATTGAAAAATCACCTAATCTATTGCAAATAACTAAAAATAGATAAATATGTAAAATAAAGCTAAAATGTAACTAAAACACATCATTTACTCTCTAAGTAATCTTAATTTAAGTCTAAAAGTGCCATTGATAACTCTCATTTTATAGAGTTATAAAAAGGGTCATCACTAAAGTTTGAAAGAAAAGTATTATCAACTAATTCTTCTATTAAATTTACATAAAAAATTCCATCATTTGCATTGTGAGGTTGTTTGGAAATGTTGAAGATATTTAACTCCATAGTCATATTGCCAAAGGACAACTGTATATTTTTAGTCCTGCATTGAATGTGAGCATTGACAGTTGTCAAGAAAGGTCATCCTAAGATAATGGGGATGTGCTTCCTCGAATCCTGGACTGGTTGAGTGTCAATTACAATGAAATCAACAGGAAAATAAAACTTATCTATTTGTATAAGCACGTCCTCCACAATACCATGAGATTTTTTCATGGACCGATCTACAAGCTGCAACACCACTAGAGTTGGGTGTAATTCTCCCAGTCCAAGTTTCATAAATACTGAGTAAGGCAACAAATTTACACTATCTCCTAAGTCCAATAAAGCATTCTCAATTGTGTGGTTCCCTATACTATATTAGATAGTAGGGAAACTTAGGTCTTTGTATTTTAAAAGAACTTTGTGTTGGAGTATAAAACTAATGTTTTATGTTAAAAAGACCTTCTTTTGAATGTGGATGTTTCTCTTTTTAGTACAAAGGTCTTTAAGAAACTTGGCATAAGATGACACTTATTTTATAACGTTAAGCAAAGGGATGTTAACACTTACCTGTTCAAAGATTTTAAAAATCTCACTTGTGAATTTTCCTTTCTTTGCTTTAGCTAACCTCTGGGGAAATGGAGCTTTAGGAATATATTCTCGTGGGTTGGTTTCTTCTTTTTCCTCTGATGATGAGTCTTCTACATTTACAGGTACAATTTGAGTTGTTTTTTACACCGACATCTCCACTTTGTTGTCAACTTCTTTTCCTTTTCACAAGGTTATGACGGCTTTGACCTCCCCATGCTGCTGAGGTGAACTGGTACTTGCTTCATGCACTCCTTTAGGATTAATCACTGGTTGACTTGGGAATTTATCTTTTTCAATAGTTAATGCCAAGGTTTGAACTAAAGAGGCAAGTTGTCCCTTCATCTGTTCGAGGTTTGAAACTGATTGGGTTTGTAAGGAAGCTTGCTCTCATCTCATTTCGCAGTTTATTAATGGTGCGGTTTTGTTGTTTGATTGTGGAGTGAGCAAGATTCTTAAAATTCTGAAATGCATCTTCCCATGGTCTTGGTTGAGAATAGTTCGGGTTCTGATTGTATAGTCTAAATGGTGGCTGAAAGGCTTGAAGAATTTGAGGAATTGGTTGTATTGGTTGAGCTGGAGGTGCTGGTTCATTTTGTTGGAATCCTTAAGACCATGAGAAATTGGGATGGTTTCTCTATCCAGGATTATGTGTGTTGGAGTAAGGGTTATAGTTTGATGGTTTTCTCATTACACTTATGACATTGGCTTGATCTAGGTATGAGTCATGGACATGTGGCTTTGTCGATTTAGCAGCTGTTAACGATGCTATTTGTCAGGAAAGACCTTCTACTATCTCTTTGACTTCTTTAATTTCTGAACTTGACTCGCCAATGTGAACCTCATTCAGGCCCTTTATTCTTCTATTATTCCTGAGTGAATGACTCCATTGTTGGGAATTATCGGCTTGTCATTGGAAGAAATCCCAAATCTCTAATGCACTTTTTGACATTAGCTTTCCTCCACTTGTTGCCATTAGCTATTCTTGCACATGCGGCAATAATCCTTCCAAAAAGTATTGGCATTGGTGCTATTTCTCATACCCATAATGTGGACACTTTAGGAGTAGCGCATTGAATCGCTCCTATGCTTCGAAAATTTGCTCGTCTTCTCTTCAGGTAAACTCTAAAATTTCCCTGCAAATAGTATTGGTTTTATGTACTGTGAAGTATTTATTCAAAAATTTTATTACCATTTGTTCCCATGATGTAATGCTATTAGCAAGCAATGCATTGAACGATGAACGAGCTATATCCTTTACAGAAAATGGGACTAATCTAAGTTTAACATCATCATATGAAAAATCCTCATATTTAAAAGTTTGACATATAGCATCAAAATCATTCAGATGATTATATGTGTCTTCATTTTTTAGGCCATAGAATATTGGGAGACAATTTAGTACACTAGGTTTTAATTCAAAACTCCTAACAGCTACATTTGAGTATCTTATGCATGATGTACTTAAGTTAGCTAAGGGACTAAAGTAGTCCTTAAATGGCCTCTCATGTGGTGTTGGTTGCAAATCCATTCTAATTTTATTTTTAATTACAACGTGCTTGTATGTATGAAGTGTTTTTTCTAGTTCAAAGTCTATAGGCTTAAGATTAGGTAATTGTGACCTTTAACCATGCATGCAAAGAACACAAAAAAATGAGAACAAAAATAAAAATAAAGAAAAAGGAGAAATTATGATACTAACCTTATCATGCGGTTACAACCTTGTTATGAAAACAAACTCAAGTGCTATATATTTAAAAAAAATACGTGAAACAAATTAATATGCGGTTGAACCGACCGAATTAAAAAAATAACATGAAAATTAATTACAAAAATTTAAAGAAAAAATAAAAAAAAAACTCACCTCAAAATGCATATTCATTTTTTTTCTTTTTTTAAATAAAAAATACAAGAAAACAACTACAAATAAATAAATAAATTATTTACAAAAATTAATTCTACGAATTAAAATAACTTATCTCCTCGACAACAACGCCGAAAACTTGTTGTGCAAATTTTATTGAACTTGCAAGTGCATGAATCAACGGTGACGAGTGTCGATCCCATGAGGAGGTGAATTTTAATTGCTTGTAGAGTTAATTTTCTAAGTGGGTGGTTAGATTTATAGTGAAAATAATTTAGACTATCTTACAATTTTAAATTAGAGCGATGGGATTAAACTATTAAAATGAAGTGCTTGGGTCTCTGGTCTTCACTCAACATGCACTATGGGCTTAACATTCTTTATTAGTGCCAATTAAATCATGAAGGGGGGTTTTTCACTCTTCATGAACCTTACTCAAATAAATATGGTGCTAAGTGTTGTACAAATTTTATTGAACTCGCAAGTGCACGAATCTATTGTAGAATAGATTCAATGGTGACGAGTGTCGATCCCACGAGGAGGTGGATTTTAATTACTTGTAGAATTAATTTTTCTAAGTGGGTGATTGGATTTATAATGACGATTATGTAGGCAATGTTTTAATTTAACGCTGTTGGAATAAAATATTAAAAAGAAATACTTGGATCTCCGGATCTGTACTCAACATGCACCATCGGCTTAATATTCATTATTAGTACCAATTAAATCATGAAGGGGGAACTTCCACTCATCATGAACCACACTCTAATAGATATGGTGCTAAGGGCTTCCCGTGCCAAATAGTAATAACCTTGCTTAGGGAGGCGGTTATTCCAGCCGATACCCAGACAAGATTATTACTATCTGTCTACGAAAAGTCAAAACAACCACATAAATTAAAGGGGAAGAAAAAGTAAATTTACCAAATTAAGCCCATGGAGCATGTTGAGACTTCACCTTCAACCCAAGCTTGAAAGGAAATTAGCCACTCATATTTGAACTAGGGGTAAAATGGGAATTTTATTAAAATACGTAGAAAATATAAGATGGAGATGGAATTACAGAAAATGGAGTCCAAAAATGGATTCAGGGGTGTCAAATTGGGGGAGCCCTTTTTATAGATACATTTGAGTAAATCATGGCCATCGGATTAAAACAATTTGGACGCTCGAGGATTGCGCCACGTGGCAAGTTCCTATTGGATGAAACACATCATCGGGCTCTTATTCTGTGTATATGCATGTACCGTACACACGCGTTTTTTCGATCCACTAATATTTACGCCACGTCACCGGTCAACATTTTTGGTCGATAGGATCATGACACGTCATCGATCAACGCCACATCATCGGATCAATGCGCCATAAGCGGTCAATGCCACATCATTCGCCCAATCAAATGCCGCCACGCGTCATCGCGATGCCACGTCAGATACTGACAAGGTGAAAAGTCTGCCGTGAAACGATGTCATGTATACGATCAGTATATATCAATCAGTCATCAGTATGTGTGAAAGTCGATCAGTATATGTGAAAGCGATCTTATTTTTCTTTTTTATGCTCCTCCGAAGGTTTTCGACTGTCCTGAGTTCAAAAGTGCTGTCCGATTTTCCATCTGATCTCTCGTTTATTGTGAAATGACCATGATATCCCCTAAAATACATAAAATACTTAATTAAAATAAAACATACATAATTAAATTACAAGGGACTTAAAAACATAAAAATAGGGATGTTAGTGAGACTTGGAGTGTAAAATGATGATTTTCTCCATTATAAATACACACTTTCTAGTACTCAACACACCCCCTAACCAGCTTGTTGCTAGTCCCTAGCAATTTGAGCGAAAACAAAACTGAAACCAATACATTCATCATCCTTTTTTATTTTTTATTTATTTTTTTTTAGTATGCATTACCACATCTTTTCAACCCATATAACTAGTTTCCATTTCAGACTGTAGTTCCCTAAAATCAAGAAGGACTTTTATTAGGACGTAACGTAGGCTAGGGACGTGGTTAACAAAGAAAGGATAATAGGAAAAACAAAATATATGTTTGAAAAATAGAGAACTTTGGAGATTGTAAGGTGCTTTTCACTTTATTTTTTATTTATTTATTTATTTATTTTTATTTTTTTTTATTATTATTTTTTTATTTGTAAACATTTTTTTTTCTTTTGTTTCTTTTTCTCTTTTTTTTTTAGCATCTTTTTTTTTTATGCAAAATTATCTCTATTTTCAAACATAAATGGGTGGTGAAAAATACAAAATATAAGGTGATACTCCACATTGGAGTGGGACAAGATAATAGGTTGCCAAAGAAAAAGTCTTTATTTTTACTTTATTATTATTATTATTTTTTTAAGGCTCAAAGGGGTTAACTATGGATACATATTAATAGGGTTGGCTAGAAAGGCTCAAACGGACCAAAGATGGCCTTTCTGTCATCTTTTAAGGTTCTAAATAATCTTTCATATCTACTAGTTAGATAGATCTTCAGATGTGGCAACATACACTTTAGTTTTTTTTTTTTTTTTGGAGATAATGTATAAAGCAATAAACTGCTAAGCTGAATGAAGAATGGGCAAAAAGGGTTACTCTCCAAGAAAAATGACAGGCTCAAAAACTCACTTGGAAATTATTATGACATGTGCATTCTTTCAAGCAACTTATATTTATCTCCAACATCAACATGTAGAGTAACAAACATGGTGTAACATAACTAAAGACCAAAGATAATACAAATACTAAAATTTGAAAGTTATCATGTCATCTAATTATGAAAAGATCACACAAAATGCTTTTTTTTTTTTAATAAGAAGATGCGTTTGTAGAGTCACTGCACTCCATATTCAGCCATCTTCGACTCAAAAAATTTAACCACAGTTAGTTTCTAAAACAAAAATTAGTAAAAACTACACTAAGATTGAGATATTCCACAATTGTCAACTATTCCCTCCCCCCAACCTGAACGGAACATTGTCCTCAATGTTTGAAAGAAAATAGGGTTTAGAAGACATCACTTGAGTGCTGTATCATAGAAGAAAATATTTACAAGCGGAGAGTTAAATCTAATTTGCACTTCTTATTACGGCTACTGTTACCATCATTAGTTGGCCATTCCAAAGACAAAGTCTTGGGATCGGCTGCAGTCATAAGCTTGCAGAATGATCAATTAACTCGTTAGCGTGTATGAGCACAAATAAAGATTTTTTATTTGTGAAAGAGATGAAATGATTTTTATTGCATGGTTAAGAAATGCGATGAAGCCATCATAAAAGTTAATGACATTTAAAAAACCGATGGGTTTCGATGAATGTTGAGATGGGCCCAAGATCTTAATGTGATTAGTGCCTCAGAGTTGCGGATCTCTGGTAGGAAAATAAAAGCATCAGCATGATTTAGCATTTCAGTTATTCTTTCTTGCATACCTGAGACAACTAACTCTTCTCCAGTTGGTGAGTCAGACATACAGGCCAACAGTTTGAGGCTTCTTGGGATGATGCCTAACACTTGGCTCAATCTGAGATAAACAGCTTCTGAGACTAGTTTTGATAACCCTCGGTCACCTCCTCCATAAACCAGATGCAAATTTCTTTCTCGCTTTATTCGTTGACAAGATCGATCGATTTGCCTCAACGAACTCTTTATGCTTGCCATAGTTAAATCCAGAGAGCACACAAATGTTCTTGAATTGTTTATTGGGAGTAGCTGCCATTGGGATGCTTCTAAAAAATAATTTGTGAGTCTAAAAGAAAATGATCATCTATCAAGGATCTTGGTGACAATGATTTACAGCTGTATAAGAGGTAGCATGTCTATGTCAATTAACGCGTAAAGCACATGGCTCGAGAGTCAAAAAAGGAAATAGTAAAAGAAAAAGCACTCAATTATTAAAGACAATAATGCAATTGATAAAACAACAGTGAAATAAAACAACAGTAAAGTAAAAAAACAGTAAAAGGATATTTACAATTAGTTGTGATTGTGGCTCACATCTTCCTCTGGTTTTACGTTCAGAAACGGCTTGAACGCCCTCTATGGGTTGAGGATAGGCTTCCCATCCAGTTTTCTTATAAACTGGCAAACATGGTCGTTTATAGTCAGATTCCCAAGACTATATCGGACACGTTCTTTCTGAAATAATGGCCATAACTGGAGAATTGCTGTTTGTACGTATCCACTGGGATGCGTTTCAAGAGACAAAAGGATATCATCCAATGACTCTTTATTCAAGCCATCCCTAATGAATTGAATCTTATCTTCCCTATTATCAGACATCATTCCGAAAGAACAAGGATTTTTATCGCATTTCATCCTGGCACACTTATGACAATTAACATGAAGTTTTTCAGCTCTTCGTTTTCTCGAGTAATTTCCTTTACCACAACCAGGCATGTATGCAATAAATTTAGGAGGCAACTCACCTGCTAAACGTACTTTAGCCTCGATTAACCAACGGATGTCAGCAGGGATGTTATTTCTCATAAGCAATCGCATGTGTTCGGACCGAGCTTTATAGATCGTAAGGAGGGCATTCTGAAGAAGTGAAGGAAATCGCTTGTGAAGCTTTGCTAGAATTGTGTTTCTGTCCATACCTTCTTCTCAGAATATTAGTTATTATGGGAAACTAAAGTAACCGACTTTGATTGTCACGGAGTACCGTTATCCGCCACTTAACCGGGGTAACAAAAAAAGAAAAGAAAAAAAAAGAAAAGAAAAATAATAATCTCACAATTGTCCTCTTATTGAGTTTTCCTCAAGTTCGATTTGGGTTTCGTTGATACCTCCCTCAATTTCTTTGAGTTGTCTTTCTAGATCTTCAACGTGGGATACCAACTCTGGAGGTTGTAGCTTCCAAATACGATGTGTTTTACAAAATCGTATCTGGCTTCTCAGATGAGATTGTACACGTTGAAATTGTCTGAGAATGTTCAAGAAGAACTGTCTAGTTAAGGAACACATAATTAGAAGTGATAAAAGAAAACTGAATGATTAAATAAACATACTTTCACAATAATTTAAATCACCGAAAAGAAGAAATAAATAAGAAAAATTCTTAATTTAAATTTGGTGGGTCACTCAAATCTATTTCGATGCCTTTTTTCACGTGGTTGGTACTCTAGATATGGCTTCAATCTTTGACCATTAACTTTAAAAATTACACCGTTCTTTGTATCCTTAATTTTAACTGCTCCATATGAAAAAAAAAGTGTGAACTATAAAGGGACGATCCATCGATAGCGTAACTTACACGGGGAAAGCGCAAGCGAGAATTGAATAAAAGTACTTTCGACCTAGTGTGAAAGATTTTCTCATAATTTGCTTGTCATGAAAGACTTTCATTCATTTGTTTGTAAATCTTGGCATTTTTGTATACATCATTACGACTTTCTTCAAGTTCGCGGTTGTGATTTTCTTTCTAAGTTAGCTTAGCTGCGTGTCATGTCAAAGTTGAATTTCTTGTTGGCCCCGAGATGCGCAATGCTCAAGTTCTGGTGGTGATTGTAATGATGGACTCGTTCTTCTCTCGATGGTACTAGTTGTTCCACTCTTGACTTCCATTTGTTAATGTCCATGGATGGTGCTGAATCGAGTAAGGCGTTAACCTCATCTATTGATCTGTCAATATCAAAATTCAAACCAAAGTGAGTTAAACATGTTTGTAAAGGGTCATCACTAAAATTTGAAAAGAAAGTATTATCAACTAATTCTTCGATTAAATCCACATCAACAATTTCATCATCTGCATTGGGAGGTTGTTTGGCAATGTTGAAGATATTTAGCTCCATCGTCATATTGCCAAAGGACACCTGCATATTTCGATCTGCATTGAATGTGAGCATCGGCGATTTGCCAAGAAAGGTCGTCTAAGATAATGGGGATCGCTTCCTTGAATCTGGACTGGTTGAGTGTCAATTACAATGAAATCAACAGGAAAATAAAACTTATCTACCTGTATAAGACGTCCTCCACAATACCACGAGGTTTTTCATGGACCGATCTGCAAGTTCGTAACACCACCTGGAGTTGGGTGTAATTCTCCGACCCAAGTTTCACAAATCGAGTAAGGCAACAGATTTACACTAGCTCCTAAGTCCAACAAAGCATTCTCGATTGTGTGGTTCCCTATACTACATGAGATAGTGGGGAGCAGCGTGTCTTTGTATTTTAGAGGAAGTTTGTGTTGGAGTATAGAGCTCACGTTTTTGTTAAAAATGCCTTCTTTTGAACATGAATGTTTCTCTTTTTAGTACAAAGGTCTTTAAGAAACTTGGCATAAGATGACACTTGTTTTATAGATCAAGCAAAGGGATGTTAACACTTACCTATTTAAAGATTTCAAAAATCTCACTTGTAGATTTTCCTTTCTTTCGCTTTAGCTAACCTGCGGGAAATGGAGCTTTTGGAACGTATTCTCGTGGGTTGGTTTCTTCTCTCCTCGATGATGGGTCTTCTTCATTTACCTAAGCACAATTTGAGTTGTTTTGAGTACCCAGCATCTCCACTTTGTTGTCGACTTCTTTTCCTTTTCGCAAGGTCACGACGGCCTTGACTCTCTCCATGCCGCCGAGGTGAACTGCATCGGCTTCATACACTCCTTTAGGATTAGGCCTTTGGTTGACTTGGGAATTTACCTTTCTCAGCGGTCATTGCCAAGTCCGAATCGATGAAGCAAGTTGTCCCACCATTTTTTCAAGGTTTGAAATTGATTGGGTTTGTGAGTTGAAACCCGCTCTCATCTCATTTCGTAGTTCATCAATGGTGCGGTTTTGTTGCTCGATTTTGGAGTGAATAAGATTCTTGAAATTCTGAAATGCATCCTCCCGTGGTCAGTGAGAATGGTTTGGGTTCTGATTATATGGTCTAAATGGTGGTTGAGAGGCTTGAGGATTTTGAGGAATTGGTTGCATTGGTGGAGTGGAGCTGCTGGTCCATTCTGTTGGAATCCTTGAGACCATGAAAAATTGGGGTGGTCTCTCCATCCAAGATTGTACGTGTTGGAGTAAGGGTTGTAGTTTGATGGCTTTCTCATTACATCTATGGCATTGGCTTGATCTGAGTATGAGTCCTGGTCATGTGGCTCCGTCAATTTAGAAATTGTTAACGATCTATTTGTCGGGAAAGACCTTCAACTATGTCTTTGACTTCTTTAATTTCGAACTTGACTCGCCAATGTGAACCTCATTCACCCCCTTAACTCTTCTAGTACTCTCGAGCGAACGACTCCGTTGTTGGGAATTATCCGTTGTTGGAAGAAATCCCAAATCTCTGATGCACTTTTTGACATTAGCTCTCCTCCACTTGTTGCCATTAGCCATTCTTGCACATTCGGCAATAATCCCTCCAAAAAGTATTGGCATTGGTGCCATTTTTCGTATCCATGATGTGGACACTTTAGGAGTAGCCCATTGAATCGCTCCCATGCTTCGAAAAATTGCTCGTCTTCTCTTTGAGTAAACTCTGCAATTTCCCTGCGAATAGCATTGGTTTTATGTACTGGAAAATATTTATTCAAAAAATTTTGTTACCATTTGTTCCCATGATGTAATGCTATTAGCAGGCAATGCATTGAACCATGAACGAGCTCTATCCTTTAAAGAAAATGGGAATAATCTAAGCTTAACATCATCATTTGAAAAATTCTCATATTTAAAAGTTTGACAGATAGCATGGAAATCATTCAGATGATTATATGGATCTTCATTTTCTAGGCCATAGAATGTTGGGAGACAATTTAGCACACTAGGTTTTAATTCAAAACTCCTAGCAGCTACATTTGGGTATCTTATGCATGATGTGCTCAAGTTAGCTAAGGGACTGAAGTAGTCCTTAAATGGCCTCTCTTGTGGTGCTGGTTGCAAATCCATTTCAAATTTATTTTTATTTATAACGTGCTTGTGTGTGCGAAGTGTTTTTTCTAATTCAAAGTCTATATGCTCAAGATTCGGTAATTGTGACCTACGACCATGCATGCAAATAAAAAAAAATGATAACAAAATTAATAAAGATAAAGAAGAGGGAGTAATTACGATACTAACCTTATCACGCTGTTACAATTTGTTATGAAAACAACTCAAGTGCTATATATAGAAAAGAAAATACGTGAAACAAATTAGAATAAATTAAGAGGCGGTTGAACCTGCCGATTTCACAAAATAAAATAATAATAATAAAAAAAAAATAACAGGAAAATTAAATTACATAAATTTAAAGAAGAGAAGAAAAGAAAAGAAAATAATACCTACTTCAAAATGTAAATTTACTTTTTTTTTTAATAATAAAAAAAAATATTACAAGGAAACAACTAAAAGAAAAATAAAGAAATTAAAAAAAAATTCTACGAATTAAAATAACTTACCTCCCCGGCAACGGCGCCAAAAACTTGTTCTGCAAATTTTATTGAACTCGCAAGTGCACGAATCTATTGTAGAATAGATTCAATGGTGACGAGTGTCGATCCCACGAGGAGGTGGATTTTAATTACTTGTAGAATTAATTTTTCTAAGAGGGTGATTGGATTTACAATGACGATTATGTAGGCAATGTTTTAAATTAAAGTTGTGGGAATAAACTATTAAATAAAGTGCTTGGATCTCCGAATTTATATTCAACATGCACCATCAGCTTAACATTCATTATTAGTACCAATTAAATCATGAAGGGAGATTTTCCACTCCTCATGAACCGCACTCTAATAGATATGGTGCTAAGGGCTTCCTGTGCCAAATAGTAATAACCTTGCATAGCGAGGCGGTTATTCCAGCCGATATCCAGACAAAATTATTACTATCTGTCTACGAAAAGTCAAAACATCCACATAAATTAAAGGGGAAGGAAAAGTAAATTTATCAAATTAAACCCATGGAGCATGTTGAGACTTTACATCCAACCCAAGCTTGAAAGGAAATTAGCCACTCATATTTGAACTATGGGTAAAATGGAAATTTTATTAAAATACGTAGAAAATACAAGATGGAGATGGAATTACAGAAAATGGAGTCCAAAAATGGATTCAGGGGTGTCAAATTAAGGGGGGGGAGCCCCCTTTTTATAGATACACTGAGTAAATAATGGCCATCGGATTAAAACAATTTGGACGCTCAGGATTGCGCCACGTGGTAAGTTCCTATTGAATGGAACACATCATCAGGGCTCTTATTCTGTGTATATGCATGTACCGTACACTCGTTTTTTTCCGTCCACTAACATTCTGCCACGTCACCGGTCAACATTTTTGGTCCAATAAGCTCGTGACACGTCATCAGTCAACGCCACATAAGCGGTCAATGCCACATCATTCGTCCAATCAAATGCCGCATCATTCGTCCAATCAAATGCCGCCACGTCATCGATGCCGCGTCATCGCATGCGTGCCACGTCAAAGATACAATAAAGGTGAACAAAGTCGTGAACGAGTGTCATGTCATGATCAGTATATATCAACCGCATCAGTATGTGTGACGAAAGACAGTATATGTGAACGATCACCATTTTTCTTTTTTATGCTCCTCCGAAGGTTTTCGACTGTCCTGAGTTCAAAAGTGATGTCCATTTTTCCATCTGATCTCTCGTTTATTGTGAAATGACCATGATATCCCCTAAAATACATAAAATACTTAATTAAAATAAAACATACATAATTAAATTACAAGGGACTTAAAGACATAAAAATAGGAATGTTAGTGAGACTTGGAGTGTAAAATGATGATTTTCTCCATTATAAATACACACTTTCTAGTACTCAACACTAAGTGCTTATCGTGTCAAATAGTAATAACCTTCTACTAGGTAAACGATTGTACTGGCACAATATCTAGACAAGATTATTACTATCTGTCGACGTAAAGTCAAAACATCTATAAAAATTAGAGGGAAAGAAAAAGTAAATTTACCAAATTAAGCCCATAGAACATATTAAGACTTCACCTTCAACCCAAGCTTAAAAGAAAATTAGTTACTCATAATTGAATTATGGGTAAAATGAAAATTTATTAACATACATAGAAAATACAAGATAGAGTTCAAAAATAGATTTAGGGGTGTCAAATTAGGGGGGGAGCCCCCTATTTATGAATACAATGAGTAAATCATGGCCATCAAATTAAAACAATTTAGATGCTTAAGATTGCACCACGTGGTAAGTTTTGGTTGAATAGAACACATAATGAGGGCTATCATTTCGTGTATATGCATGTACCGTATGGGCGTTTTTCGGTCCACTAACATACTGCCACGTCACTAGTCAATGCCACATCATCATTTTAGTCCAAGAGGATTGTGACACATAATAAGTCAATATCTCATCATCAGTCAATGCAACATAAGAAGTCAATGCCACATCATTCGTCCAATCGAATGCTGCAATATCATCGTGCAGTGCCACGTTATCGTATTGTATATGTGAACAGTATCATTTATCTTTTTAGGTTTCTCCTAAGATTTTCAACTGTCCTGAATTCAAAATTACTGTCCGTTTTGCTATCTGATCTCTCATTCATTGTGGAACGACTATGATCCCCCCTAAAATGCATAAAATACATAATTAAAATAACACATACATAATTAAATCACAAGAGACTTAAATACATAAAAGTAAGGATATTAGTGGGACTTGGAGTATAAAATGACGATTTTCTCCTTTATAAATATACACTTTTTAGCATTCAATAGTGAGTATATTTATTGAAACTATCATTTTTTTAGGAGCTCATCTCATAATTCTTTGAGAGCTATATTGCCATTCAGTCAAACAAGCTGACTTTTACATGGATAACTTTTTTTGCTACATGTCATCAAATCATTAGTCCATGTTAGTATTCAAATTTCTCCCCCAAACAAACCCATCAATTTCTTCTTTACACTTTTATTTCCATTAAATTTTTAATTGTCAAAATAATAATTGATAAAAAGGTTAATCTTGGATTATTGTCCTCTTGAATTCACTGTCTTTTAAAAATCTTAATTTATTCTTCATTTTTATTAAAAAGACAAAAAAATCATCAATCCAACCTTATTTTTCCCTTATCTTTTAAATAAAAATACTGATAATTGATGTTTTTAAAAGTAAAGGAGGTAATTTAAAGATACTTGCTTCAAGAGGAAGGTAATTCAAAATTTACCCTTGATAAAATTACCTTACTATCCATTATCTCTCATGTTCTTCCTATTCTCTCTGTTCTTATTCTTCTCCGCCTCACCAGTTCGCTTGATATTTTTTTTTTAATGGAAAATTGCAAATAAATTTTTTATGGCTGTCTCTTGTGAGCAATTGCCAATATTGATTTGACTTTAAACCTCACAAACTTAAACGAATAAAAGTGAACAGCATCTAATGATGAATGTTAAGAGTTTTTTTACAAACCATGAAATTAAAGTCATAAAAAAAAGTTATTTTCCTTCAAGTCTTCAAAAAGAAAAAAAAACTTCCCATCTCAAATACTATTAAGAAGATTAACCAGTATTTTAAAAAGGACGTAATAAACAATTTAAATAAAAAAATAACATTAATTGTAAAAATTATAGAACATCGGTTTAATAATATTTTTTAAACAACATTCCTAAGATACATTTTAGAAGAAAATAATGAGAGAAATAAAGTATTAAAACCAAATGGTTGAAACTTTAAAGAGATGACTTTGGTTTGTAAGATGTGATGTTAGAGACTAAGGAGAGAATATTTACAATTTTGAGAGGAAAAAAGAGATTAATGATGGGTAATTTTATGATTTTGGAATTTTTAAATTTCATTAATGAATTTATTTTTAAAAAGGATATAAAGAGGAATTTAGTGGGTTCAAATAACCTCATCCATTTTTAGAACAATAATGATAAGGGTTTTAATATTTGAGTCCCAACTTGAGTGTCAATCCTATATGTCACTTATTTATTGGATAATAAATATAAAATTACTTATTACTATACTCTATCATTCAATAGACGAATGCCACATTAATTAATACTTAAATTAGAACCTAAATATTGGGATCTCTAATATTACTTTCTTAAATTCATTTTAATAGTTGTTCGATTTTTAATTTAATTTACCATAAAAGCCTTGTTAAAATTTAAAAAAGGGTTGGGGCTAAGAAGGATAAATTGTGTTAATTAATTAGTCTATTGATGACATTAGCATTGATTTTATCATATCAATTGCCACAGGGATAGTACAAAGGACATTTTCATCTATGAATTTGTGAAAAATTGTTTGTGAAATTGGATGTAAGATCAATGGTTGAATGATAGTACTGTTGTGTGTGTGTGTTTTCGTCTTGATAATAGGTTATTATTCAATGTTTTGAACAAATGAGAGCTACTACAGTACGGTCATAAATACATATAATTAGATATTTTTATGAATTGTTTTTTAGTATTTATTATTTGTTGACATTTTTTATAAAATTATAGTTTTGTTTGAACTTAAACTTTTCTAAATTGAATTCGTGGGACTGTAACTGAGCAGCCGCATGGAAGTAATCACTGTACATGGTCTTTGTAAGAACAAACAGGAAAGTAGTTCGTATAAGCTTTTCTTTCTTTCTTTCTTTCTTTTTTTGGTACAAAAGGGGTTTTGAAAACAGAGCTAAGAAAACACTAAATAAGGGTAAGTAACCCCATACATATCATGAAGAAGAAACAGAGTAACAGTAGCTAGGGGAGTAATTAAATTATGAAGGCTAATGGGGAGGTTGGAAGCATAATTCGCATGATAGTCCGCAGCAAAATTCCCCTCCCTGTAAATTTGGTTACTAGTAATGTGCAAACTCCCGTGCATGAGCTCCTTAATTGACTTTACAAAGGGAGAATATTCATTGGTCATCTCCACAAAATTATTCAGCATCTACACAACACAGGCTATCAACTTTAACAAGCAACCAACAAACATCGTAGTTCCAAGCCATGACCAAACCTTGATATAGCCCTCATAGTTCAGCAATTGTGATTGAGCGGTGTCTGATGTTCATCGCAAAACCACCAACCCATTTCCCACTGGAATCCCAAGAAGTCCACTAGTAGTAAAGACCCCATTGCTTTTACAAGCACCATCATAATTGAGCTTACACCAAGGCCATGCAGGGGGCTGCCAACTAATTCATTTCTCCAACTTCCTTCCTTTCCCAATCAAACCAGACTTGATGGAGGAGATCTCCTCTACTCACGTAACAACATCCTGCAACATGTTAATGGTGTCCGTAGATAACTGATTGAATTGAATCTAATTTCGCTAGAACCATAGTCTCTATATTGCGACCTCAAAAATACAAGACCACTCTAAACCTTTCTCTATACATTGGTTACTATTCAAGTTAAGAGTTAACCAATCTCTAAGATTTAATGAGTAGAATTGATGACGAAACTCACTTGGAGGGAACTGATTCCATAATCTTCTAGCCATAAAACAATCACGAAGGACATGTAATGTAGTCCCCATTGTCGGCCCACATTTATCACAGTTCCAATCAATGTGAATGTGTCTTAGCCCAATTTCAGATTTAGTCATCAGCCGATCATGTAAAGCAAGCCAAATAAAAGTTTGGATGCGAGGCAATCCCTTCTATTTCTAAGCAAGACTCTAATAGGACTTCTCTATATCATTATTATTTACGGTAATGGTGGCATATACTGACTTGACAGAGAAATCCCTCTATTTCGATTTAGCAAAAAAAACTAATCATCACCCTTCCCTTCCATTGGCAGATGGACAGCTGTTATTCTTAGAATAATAGAATTAGGGAGGAGGTTTTCAAAAAATTCCTAATGCCAGTTACCATTAGCATCGGCAAAGTTAACAACCAATTTCATTAGACTATCATCCAGAATATAGGCTACAGTATAGTAAACCAGGGGCTTGTCCTTTGTAACCCAGCAATCCTATTAAAACTGTACCCTTCTGCCATTGCCAATATTCCACCGGATTCCCTTAAGAGTATCAGACCAAACCCTTCAATCGACTCCTATAGATATGATTCATTTCAAGTTTGTAACACATGAGGGAGAGCTAAGTCAACCAGCCCATATTTTGTATAAAGAACTTTAGACCAAAGACTTGTTGGTGAAGAAATCAGTCCCCCATGCCAGTTTCATAAATAAAGCTCTGTTCATCATCTTAAGGTTTTTGAGACTTAAGCCACCACAAATTTTAGACTAACAGACTTTGTTTCAATTGATAAGGCTCAACTTTCTATGATCATCCGACCCACTCCAACTAAACCTCTTACATAATTGATCAATCCAGTTTTTAACCTTAACTAGAAGCTGTAACCGAAATACTAACTAGACTACCCAAGAGGGAGGGTGAATTGGGTTCTTAAAACTTAAGCAAATAAAACCACACAACAATTAAACTAATGTCTTAATAAAAATCAAAAGCAATAATTTTAATAATGCTTCAAATTAAAAAGATAAGGGAAGAGAAATCAAACAAGCAATTTTTATGTGGTCTGGCCAACCGTGCCTACGTCCACGCCTCCAAGCTCACCGGGCTTGAGGATTCTACTAAGCAAGCCTCCAAGGCTTTAACCACTCTTACAATTGACTTCGAAGGTGTTAATAAACCTTTATAACAAAAGATTATTCCCAATCCCTTAAACCAAGTGTATCCCAACACTTATAATCACTCAAAAATAGAAATTACAAATAAACAATCTCTCACACAATGTGTATTGTAATCAATGAAATCTATAAGTGTGAATTAATGAAGTAAAAACAAGTTTGAAGCTCAATGAAGATTGTTTTCTTAGTAGTAAGCTCAATGATAACTCTTGGATCTATTTTGATTTGAATTTGATTGGGCTATTTTATAGTTGGAGCTGAAAACTAGCTATTGTTGACTTTCTGAGAATAATCGGATTGTCGTTTTCTGATATCAGTTAACCATTTTGACTTGTCCAAATAGCCATTGTGTTTCGATTTTAAATAAACGGTTTACCGTTTACAATTATCGGATCACCGTTTATTTCCAGAAACCTGCAAAACAAACTTAGTCTCCGTTTTTGCTAAACGGCTCAAGGTTAGAAAAATTTCTCTTTTCTGTAAATTATTGGTTCGCCGTTTTCAAATAAACGGTTCACCGTTAATTTCTAGAATCTTGTCAAAACAAATCTAGTTGAGATTAGAAAAACTCCATTTTTCTGTAAATTATAGGTTTTCCGTTTGTAATAAACGGTGCATTGTTAATTTCAAGAATCTTGTCAATTTAAATGGTGCAGGATTAATAAGACAATTTTCTGTCTGTAAATTATTGGTTCACCGTTAATTTTCAAAATCTATATTTTGACAACTTTTGTTTAAAAAAAAGTTTTCCGACTTAAGTTAACGGTCATTAAGCTTCTTTAAAACATTATATGGCTTTTAAGAAATTCATTTTAATAGCCCTAACATTTTAATCAAGAACATATAAGTTTTGTTATTATCAAAATCAATATTATAAGATTAACAATCTCCCCCTTTTTTATGATGACAAACTTTATACGTAAAGGTAAGAAAATTTTGTTAACTCCCCCTGAATATAAGCTCCCCTTGAAAATTATAAATATATATAATTTATTCTCCCCCTTTAGCATCAAAAAGAAAAGAACCAAAGCATATTCTTTTTTGGGAAGTAAAAATTTTGGCAGAGTCTCCCCTGTAGATTAAGCATCTCCTAGAAAATATTAACAACAATTTACACCCAAGAAGCCAAAATTAAGATAAAAAACAACTTCAACCAAGCAATAAAATCAATCCCAAAATAAGATATATAACATAATCATCCATAATCATCATACGTAAAATTTTCAAAAACATGAAAATGTTTATGCGAAATCAAATCATCCGAAACACTAAGAAACTACTGCGGAGGAGGAAGAGAAGAGGAGGAGAGGGGAATGCAGAGAGCAAAAAAGATACGCTACTGTCCATCCAGTATCTGCTGCTGCTGCTGAATCTAAAAAGACGCAAACTGATCCTGAAGCTACTATTGCTCAGAAAGTGCTCGAACATCGCTAACAAGTTGCTGAAGAAGACTATCATGAGCATGTGGAGCATCTGAAGCTGGTGGTCGATCGATCTCCATCTCATGCTCCTCAGAATCAGACTCTGCTGGAGGCTGTGAGACAGATTCCCGACGAGGGGGTAGAGGTCTAGCACCAAGCCTAAAATTGGGTTGCTGGTCAGAAGCGAAAATGTCATTTAGAAATCGGTTATCTTTTGGAATTACGAGGGTGTCTTGATTTTTGGTAGTATGCATTTTTATCCAATCCCGACGCCTTCGAGAAAACCCAATCGCCGAGATAGCCTCTTCCCCAATCTTCTTAGTCTCAACATATACCGAGTCATGAAGGGGTACATGAAAATATCACAAAACCTTAGAAATAATGCTACCGTATGGAAGAAACCTATGGTTAACCGCAAGAGTACTCAACATATGTCGCAAAATAATGTATCATAGGTTAATAGGTCAACCACTAAGTAGACTATCAAGAATCCCAATATCCAGCTGAGTCACCTCATCCGAATGCCTCTTCCTCGCAGTGACAATATGCTGCAAAATGGTATGAAGTATTCTTACCTGTAATGGTAACAGCTACAAATCTCGTTTGAGAGATCCTGATGCCTACATATGTTTCGAACCCCATGATGGTGAATGAAATCGGCAAAGGACAACTCTTTCTTAGAAGTGCAAATCAAATGCCTAGATTGCGGAATTCCAAAAATATTGTTCAAATCATAGACATCAAAATCAATCGGAACACCGCCGACATGAGTAACTATTCTATCCAATCTATTTGTGGACAATTTCTTGTTTGAGTAAAAAGCACGGACTAAGTTAGGATAAATACTCTCCTCTAAGTTTAATGCAGATTCCCAAGGCAATAACATCTACTTAACACTCCGACCACAAACAACCAACTCCGTAAAATTTTCCAAATCTACAAAGTAAGAATCGATTACCTTTCAACCCATGAATCGGGTTTCGAAGCGTTTTGCTTATGGAGCGGTTGGAAAATGAATCCTCTCAAACTCTAAAGTCTCCCTAGGTGGTATTGGGTTCTTACTGGGGACGGATTTTCTCTTATGACCGTTTATTGATGATTTAACCATGGTTGAAGCTTAAGAATTTGGGATTTTGACAAAAAGATGAAAATGAATGAGATGGAACCAATTAGAAGAACAAGTAAGGGTAGAGAAAGGGATTTGAAGGCTCAATTTGGTAGGAAAACGTTAAAAATTGAGCCAAAAATGGAGAAATCCATTTGGCTGTAGTTAGGGTTTGAAATTGGGATTTTTTTATTCGGGCTGTAATTTGATGTTTTCAATGGATAAATATGTTCTAAAGATGATGGGAAATGTTTCTATGACCTTGATTTGGCAAGAAATGGCAAGAAAAGCGAAAGGTGTTAGAGAGAGAGAGCTTAGGGTTTGCTGGTTTGAGAGAAAACGGTGAGGGTGTAAGTGAAAATGGGGAAAAAGAGCTGAAATAGTTTATATCGCACGAAAACGGAGATTCGTTTTCCTCAATCAGTTCATCGATAATTTCCAGAGAGCTAAGAAAATGTAAGCCTGTCACCGTTTATCAGAGCAACCTCTCTGTTTTTTAATCGGTTAACCTTTAGTAATAAATGGTTAGCTGCTAATGTCCATCAATTTTTCTAGTGTTTCTGTATTTAAACGGTAAACCGTTTGTTCTTAAACAGTAATCTGTTTTTCTCGACCATAATTTCGCACATTTGTTTTAATCTACGACCAATACTCAATACATTTCTAAATCATTTTATTGATAAAATATGTCTTGAAAGGTTAATATGATACCACAATTTAAACACATCCAAAATCAAACAAATATCATATTATAGAGAAATAAAGAAGATATTGTATAAATCACTACTATTATGCAACATTTATCATTCCAAGCACATACCTAATCTTAGCAAATTGTTCTTCGCAAAGAGGTTTAGTAAAGATATCAGCGAGCTATTTTTTAGTTGAAATAAAATTCAATGAAATATCTCCTTTTTTAACATGATCCCTTAAGAAATGATTTCTAATCTCTATATGCTTGGTCTGAGAATGTTGAATGAGATTCTTTGATAGGTTTATGGCACTTGTATTGTCACACATGATAGGTATATGAGCAAGATTGATACCATAGTCTCTAAGGGTTTGTTTCATCTAAAGTGCTTGTGCACAACAACTACCGGCTGTAATATTTTTAGCTTCGGTGGTTGAAGGCGCAACCGAGTTTTGCTTCTTATTAAACCAAGAGACAAGTGAGTGACCTAGTAAGTGACAAGTTCCTTTAGTGCTCTTCCTATCAACCTTATAACCAGCAAAATCGGCATGCGAATAACAAGTTAAATCTATATGAGTTCCTCTAGGATACCAAAGGCCAAGATCTAAGGTTTCTTTCAAATAACGGAAAATTCTCTTAATAGAAAGAAAATGAGATTCTTTAGGACATGATTGAAATCTTGCTCACAAATATACACTAAACATAATAAAGGGTCTACTAGCAGTTAAGTAAAGTAAAGATCCGATCATACCTCGATATGTTTTGACATCAACATCTTTACCTTTTTTATCTTTGTCAAGCTTGATTGTTGAGTTCATTGGAGTACTTTTGACCTTTCCATCTTCAAGTCTGAATCTTTTAAGTAAATCTCTTAAATATTTGGCTTGATTGATGAAGATTCCTTCTTCATTTTTTTTTATTTGTAATCCAAGGAAGTACTTCAATTCTCCCATCATGCTCATATCAAATTCTTTACTCATACAAGATGAAAAATCCTTACACAAAAACTCATTAGTAAAACCAAAAATGATATCATCAACATAAATTTGAACAACAAGTATATCTTGATTCTTATGCTTGATAAAAAGTGTAGTATCCACTTTACCCATTGAAAAACCATTTTCCAAAAAAAATTTACTAAGTCTATCATACTAAGTTCTAGGCGCTTGTTTTAATCAATACTTAGCTTTTGACAACTTATAAACATGATTTGAAAATTTTTCATTTTCAAAACTAGGGAGTTGTTTCACATACACTTCTTCCATGATGTACCCATTTAGAAATGCACTTTTGACATCCATTTGATACAAAACAAAATTCTTATGACATGCAAATGCTAAAAGCATCCTAATGGATTCTAATCTCGCTACGGGTGTAAAAGTTTCATCAAAATCAATTCATTCTTCTTGGTTGTAACCTTGAGCTACTAATATAGATTTATTGCTTAAAACCACACCGGATTCATCCATCTTATTCTTAAATACCCATTTAGTGCCTATGACGGATTGATGTTCCGGTTTAGGAACTAATTTCCACACATTGTTTCTCTCAAATTGATTTAACTCCTCTTGCATTGCCATAAACCAAGATTCATCGTTTTCCGCATCCGCAAAGGATTTTGGTTCAATTTGAGATATGAATGCAGTGTGTGCACATGTGTTCTTAAGTGATGATTTAGTGGTTATAACTCGTGAAAGATCTCCTAAAATTAAGTCTTTAGGGTGAGAAGAGACATACCTCCACTCCTTGAGGAGTGTTTGAGAATTACCTTCATTTTGCTCCATATTAGTTTGTTCTTCTTATTGCTTCTCTTGATTCTCACAAGGTGGAGCATATTGTTTGACATTTGAAGGTTCTTGTTGCACTTCTTCATTTGCATTATTAACAACAACTTTCTCCATAGAGAAGGGGTTAGATTCATCAAACGTAATGTCATGGATTCTTCAACAACCAAGGTTCTTTTATTGTATACTCTATAAGCTTTGCTAGTAGTTGAATATCCAAGAAAAATACCAACATCCGATTTTGGATCAAATTTACCAAGATTGTCTTTAGTATTCAATATAAAACATTTGCATCCAAAAACTTTAAAATAACCAATATTGGGTTTTCTATCTTTCCATAGGGAGTTTTATTAAAAAGTGCTCTAATTAAAACAAGATTTAACACATAGCAAGCGGTATTTACGGCTTCGGCCCAAAAGCATTTTGGTAATACATCCTCATTCAACATGGTTTTAGCCATTTCTTGAATAAACCTATTCTTTCTCTCAACAACTCTATTTTGTTGTAGAGTCCTAGGTGATGAAAATTTATGTTTAATACCAAAATCATTACAAAAACTCTCAAAATGCATGATTTTCAAATTCTCCACCATGATCACTTCTAATGTAAGTAATGAAATGGCTTTTTTCATTTTGAACCTTTTTACAGAAAACTTTAAATGCATCAAAGGCATCATCCTTATTAGCTAAGAATAATACCCATGTATATCTAGAATAATCATCTGCAATTATAAATGCATAATATTTACCACTTAAACTAGCATATCTAGGAGGTCCAAACAAATCCAAGTGAAGAAGTTGAAGCGATTTTGAAGTAAAAATATGATTTTTGATTTTGAAAGAAGTTTTGATTTGTTTTCCAAATTCACATGCTTCACAAATTTTATCTTTTTCAAAACCAATTTTCGGAAGTCCTTTAACTAAATCGTTTTTGGAAATCTTTGAAATTAAATCCATGCTTGCATGTCTTAATATTCTATGCCATAACCAACTATCATCATGTAATATGGAAAAAAATTTATCAAGAGTAGATGCACAATCTATATCAATAGTATAAACATTAACACACCTCTTTCAAACAAAGAAGATTTTACCATCACATGCATTTTCAATAACGCATTTTGTTTTATAAAAAATAACTCTATATCTTTTATCACACAATTGACTTATACTAAGCAAGTTGTGTTTTAGATTTTCAACTAAGCAAGTTGTGTTTTAGATTTTCAACTAAGCATACATTTTCAATTAGAGTTGAGGAAACTTTACTGACATTACCAATACCAATAATTTTTCCTTTTGAATTATCTCTAAAGGATACATCCCCACCATTTTCGATCTTGGTAAAACTTGAGAACCATGAATAATCACCCATCATATGTCTTGAACATCCGCTGTCCAAATACCACTTATTTCACTTTCCCTTTTTCTTTGATTCATGCAGAGAAGATCTCAAGTTTTAGGTACCCAAAACTTTTTGGGTCCTTGAGTGTTAGTAACGGTTCCTTTTGGAACCCAAACACATTTAATTCCATAATAAGCATTTTTCTTAATAGGACATCTATAATTCATGTGACAATTTCCATTGCAATAATGACAAATAATTTTATGATTATTAGTGGAGGTAGCCTTAACAAAGTAGTTTTTATAATATTTTTGTTTCGAATTAGGCTTATACCCAATTCCTCCTTTATCAAACACACATTTTTGAGAACTAAGTAATTTTTCTAAGTTCTTTTGACCATGTGTAAATTTTAAAACAATCTCATTGAGCTCATTGCTCTTCTTTTAAGCTCTTCATTTTCTTTGATCAAGTCATCAACATGTAATTTTTCATGCTCATATAAAGTACTTTGTTTACCTTTTAAGAATGCAATCCTACCATGCAATATTTCATTATCCACTTCTAGTCCTTTGATATTTTCATTTAGCAAATCATTGCATTTTTTCAAGGCATCCTTTTCATTTGAAAGTTCTAACATTTTCTTCTTAAGACATGTATTTTTCTTACCAATTTTCATCATATCACTATGCAACTCATTAAAAGCATCATATAATTCATTATAAGATGGAAGATCACTTACCTCATCAAGCTTGACTTTTCTTGTGATTATTCATCTTCACTTGATTCTTCATCACTATCATCCCAAGTTGCCATCATGGCTTTCTTCTTGAATTTGTTGAGAAGAGGGCATTCCGATTTTATATGACCATGCTTCTTGCATTCATAGCATATGATTGCTTCCTTCTTCTCCTTTTGATTTTTGAAGTTTCTGAACTTTCTTTGCTCACCGGTTTTCTTGAAAAACTTCTTAAATTTTTTGGCGATCATGGCCATCTCTTCATCTTCAAGTTCACTTTTCTCATAACTTTTAGATTTTGATGCTTTCAAGGCAATACTTTTCTTTTTCTTATCTTCATCTCCTCTCTTGGCTACCAAATCTTCTTCATGAGAAATAAGTGAGCCAATTAAATCATCAATAGATAAAATATTTAAATCTTTGGCTTCCTCAATGGCAGTTCTCTTAGGTCTCTACTCTTTTGGCAATGACCTAATGATTTTCTTTACCTTCTCGCTATTTGAAAAGGTCTTACCAAGTACCCCTAGAGTGTTTACAATATCCGTAAATCTATTATACATAGAGTAGACACTCTCATTTTATTCCATTTGGAACAATTCGTATTGCCTAGTATATCTACTTATTTTAGATTCTTTGACTTGATTTGTACCTTTATAAACAACTTCAAGTTTCTTCCAAATTTCATATGCATTAGAACAACTTGAAACTCTATGAAATTCTTTCTTATCTACGGCACAAAATAGGGCATTCATAGCTTTGGAATTTAGAGAAGCTTTTCTCTTTTCTAGCTCATTCCATTCACGTGAAGGTTTTAGAATATCTTCTCCTTCCTCATCTTTAGTCATAGGCATGAATGGACCATCACAAACAACCTCCCATATTTCAGAATCTAAAGCTTGCAAATAAATTCTCATCCTAGTTTTCCAATAAGAATAATCTTTACCATCAAAGAATGGTGGCCTAGTGGTGGATTGTCCTTCCCTAAAGCTAGAATCATTTTGGGTTGCCATGGATCTTTTACTCTAGATGGTTAAGTCCTAACAAGAGAACCTTACTCTGATACTAAATGAAATACTAACTAGGCTACCCAAGAGGGAGGGTGAATTGGGTTCTTAAAACTTAAGCAAATAAAAGCACACAACAATTAAACTAATGTCTTAATAACAAAGTAGCAAGCTCCAAGAAAAGAGAAGACTTGTAATATAACTTATCAAGTTATCAAGCTACCTTATCCTCTGAGATTCCCGTTATAAAGCTTTAATTCAGAACCATAATAGGATAACAATAAAAGCTAACATGAAAAATAGTGAAGCATGAACATTGTCAAGAAATAGGAACTCACGTGACCAAAATTTACTCATGCAACAGAGCTCTGGTCTTAATAAACCACATGGGAGAAAGTACCAAGTACAGAACAATCTTACCCCATTCCACCCTCTGATGAAATTTCTTGATCAAACAAAGGTAAGGTTGTTTTATGAAGTCTTGGAAAAATTTTGAAATGTCATGCTTTAGATTAAGAGGATCAAGATACTAGAAAAGCAACCTGCAGAAAAAATACAGAAGCCAACAACATGCAAGAGAACAAAGAAAACATGGGAATCAAATTTGGAGATGAAATATATTTAAAGGTTATACAGAAATGAGAGATGTTTTATAGAGAGAGTGGAAGGGGAAAAAGGAACATAGACACTAAAGATTGAGATAGGACACTATGTTAGGATTTTATAATTTTTATTATTTTAGCATTTTTTATTTTAATTAGAGCCAATTATGGTATATGTCTTAATCTTTTATTTATATTATAATTGTGATTTAATTTTCCCTTTTAAATTTAATTTAGGGAAGTAAATTTTCGCTATTATAAATAAAAAGGTCTTGTTATTATTTTCATAACTTTAGCTTTAATTATTCAATATAATCCTATTTTATAATCCCCTTTGTGATTACCTATTAAAAATCTTTCTTCTAAAGTTCTTCGGATTAGAGTGTCACCTAATCTTACTCAATGTATTATTAACAATTTCATTGAATAATTTGGATTAGTTTATGCTCCAATCATGGTAATGATGTAAGACGTTATTTTAGAATTCTAGAACTTTTATTATTTTATAATTTTCTATTTTAATTAGAGCCAATTATATGATATATTTTAATATTTTATTTCTATTATACTTATGATTTAGTTTCCCTTTTAAAGTTAATTTCGGGAAGTATGTTTCCTCTATTATGAATAGAGAGGTTTTCTTATTATTTTCATAACTTTAGCTTCAACTATTCAATAAAACCCTCTTTTATAATTCGCTCTAGGATTATCTATCAAAAATCTACTTTTTAGAGTCATTTAGATTATAGCCTCATCTAATCTTACTTAACGTATTATTAAAAATCTTATTAAATCTTTTGGATTAAAATGAATTCTAATCATGCTTTGGTTGGAATATAAACTAATTGCATTGGCTTAGTCTGATACTAGAACAATATTTAGTGTTTCTACCATATTAACTCTGCTTTGCTACGCTACCCCTTCAGTTAGTATCAGAGTAGTTCTGTGCAAATCACATAGCTTTCTTGGATACTTAGATCTATTCCCATCAAATTCACCATTAAAAAAAAAACCAAAAAACAAAAAATTCCTAATCAAACCTTAGTCGCCGTTGCTACCACCTCAGTTGCTGTCATCCTTTTAACCATTGTCATCGTTCAACCAACCACCAGAGTCACAACTAGCCGCCAACTATAGTCCTTTGCCAAACCTACTCGGTCTTCACCACCATAAATCGCCACAATAGCCACCCAATCCTGTGAGCTCCACCACTCATTCCACTATCATTCAGCCACCTTTCACCATCAATTGACACCATCATCAACGAAAACTTGACCAACCTTTGTCCTTGATTAAACGTGCAACCACTATAAGAACCGCCCAAAACCCATGACCTTCCATCTCCATATTCTCCACCATTAGACCTTATTACTATTGATCACCACTATTATAAGAATCCTTAACCTTCACCAACCAAAAGCCAACCATTATTATGACCAATCATCACCGGAATCTCCACTGTAAAAATGCACCTCATCACTATTAGCTACCACAACTTCAAGTTGGTTTTCCCAACAAACCTCAGAATCTGACTAATCCATAGCTATCATCGAGCTCTTCATTATCAAAGCTTCTAGATCTAACCATCATTGTTTCTTTTCACGGCCACTAACTGTTAGGGACCAAGGTCAATACTATTATTAAAAGAGAAAAAAATCACATGGCTTATCAAGAATTGTTTGATGATCTTGTTTGAACATTTTGGGCTTATTGTTGATCTTAAGGCTATTTTTGATTGGATATTTAGAATTGAAGATTTTATCATTGACATCATCTCATAAAAGAAGTATATCAAGTATGTCTCTTGTAGCCCCCAAGGGCGTGGCCGGATTGGTTACAGTGTAGCTGTAGCCCATCCAAAACCCGGGTTTGATTCTTAGGGTGGTAAAGGGGGTTAAAACTGATTTGGGCCTGCCTATCCCCTCTTACATTTAAAAAAAATATATGTCTCTTGCAAATTTACAAGATATTCTTTACATTGGTGGAGAAATTTAATGGCAAACGAGTTCATCAAGGAAAAGATAAGATTTGCACTTCGTATGATATGAAGAGGAAGATTAAAGTTCATTTTATACCTTATGATTATGCAAGTCCATGTTATACCTCATGATTATGCTGCAATGATATTTTATAAGTTTGAGAATTGTCGTCAAGAAACAAAATATGTTTGAGCCTATCATTTTCAATTTCAATGTTACTATTCTCATGTAATTTTTTTTAAAAAAATGATTATCTATTAATTTCAAGATTTGTAAGAGGGTTACGTGATAAGATCAAAGAACAAATTCCTTTGCATTATGTGATTAATGTGACTTTTGGGATATCATGAAAATCATGTTGCGGGTTGAAACACAAATCCAAAGAGAAAGAAGTCAAGTATCGACAAAGTTAAGTCGACAACATCCACCACACCAATTTGAGATCCCTAGTCTTATTAATAGCCTAAAGTGAATTACATCCAGATGAAAGAATTTTGTGCCTTTCTACATATTGAAGAAATGCCTGATGTTGCAAAAAAAGAAGAAGTAAAATTATTATTTAATTTAAAGTTCCAATTTGACAATTTGTGCAAAAACGTGCATGATGTTCCTTAGAGGAGAAGACAAGCGTTAAAGATGATGAGGTTATTGATTTATCTGAGTTTTTAAAAGAAGAAAAACAACCTACTCTTGATTTGAGCATTGAGCCTAACTATACTATTGTTGAAATGATCGAAATAGTTGTACATATTCACATTGAAGACAAGAAGGTAGTGCTTGAAAAAGGTTTGATTGAAAAGGTGAAATTCATTGAAGAGCACATTGAGCATCAATTAGGGAAGAATAAGAGTTATTTGATCATTGCTTATTCTTGGAATTGTTTATTACCTTCAAGAATGTATAAGTAAAGGAAATTGATGAAGTACGGATTCTTTTGTTTTAAGAAAGATTGATGAAAAAGACAAGTTCAAATTACAAGATGATTCTCTCTTACACTACAAGTGTCATCCTCCAGACTATATTCAAACTAGAAGATGAGTTTCTTTTAAGAGAGAGAGAATTGTGTAGGATGCAATTTTAAGATTATAGAATTTTTATTATTTGAGGATTTTTTATTTTAATTAGAGCCAATTCATAGTATGTATCCTTGTATTTTATTTCTATTATAATTTTGATTTAATTTCTCTTTTAAAGTTAACTTAGGGAAATAGGTTTCCCTTATTATAAATAAAGAGGTTTTGTTATTATTTTCATAACTTCAATTTTAATTATTTAATACACTCTCTTTTATAATTTCTCTAGGATTATCTATAAAAAAGGCTCTCTTGTAGAGTCATTTGGATTAGAGCATATCTCACTTAATGCATTATTAAAAATCTCATTGAGTCATGATGCAGAGGAAGTTTATAGTTCAAATTATCCCGTTGATTCTAGAGACTACCGAAATAAATGAAAAAATTAAATTCGCATTAATTCAAAAGAATGTCGTGAATTTAGGGGTTAAAACTTGTTATTCTGTAGAATAATGAGAATTAACCAAACTCAAATACTCTTACAGAGATTTGAAAACTGAGAATATTATTGAACTCTAAAATCTACCTTTGAAGGCTACAAGAAAGAGCTATTTATATTAGTAGTAATTATCTTAAATCATGAAGTAAAAGGAAAATAAAAGTTCTAAACTAGAAAAGAAAATAAAATCTGAAACTTTAGATAATAAAGAAACTAATCCTAGTATAATATGGATTCCTAGTCTATATCATTCTCCCCCAGGTTGGAGAGAAATCGCCCTCAAATTCAGATTGTTAGTACTAGCATCTTCATCATGATCACCTCTATAAGAAATAAGATGCTTGACATTGAATACATCTACAGTGCGGATATAACTAGGAAGCTTGAGTTTGTAGGTATTAGATTTATCTTTTCTATAATGTCAAAAGGTCTAATTTTCCTGGTAGAAAGCTTGTTGTAGTCACTAACTGAGAACCTATCTTTTGTTAGAATAACCCAAACAAGATCTCCCACCTGAAATTCTAAAGCTCGACGCCTTTTATCAGCCCCAATTTTATAACCTTCAGTATTCTTTTTCAAAGACTCTTATATAGTTGCATGAATTTTCTGAATTTGGTCAATAAAATCTTCTACCTTGTTACTCTTGCGAACTAAATCTGAAACTAAAGCTAAGTCAATAGGAGCTCGCGGATTGTATTTATAATTCACCTTAAAAGGGCTTAAAACAGTACTACACTTAACTGCACGATTATAAGCAAACTCGACTTGGTACAACTTTTGATTCCATTTCTTCAAGTTATTGCCAACTAGATTGTGTAGATGGTTTCCTAAAAAGTGGTTGACTATTTCAGTTTAACCATCGATTTGTGGGTGGTACGCACTTCCAAAATTCAGATGAGTATTAGTCAACTTCTATAATGTCTTCCAAAAATAGCTAAGAAATCTCGTATCTCGATCAAACACTATAGAACTCGGTAGACCATGCAATCTATAGACTTCCTTGAAGAATAGACAAGCAATAGTTAAGGTATCTATAGTCTTCTTGCATACAATAAAGTGAGCCATTTTCGAAAATTGATCCATAATAACAAATATTGAATCCATGCACTTTAAATGCGAGGTAATCCCAAAACAAAATCCATGTTAATTTCAATCCAAGGTTGTGTTGGAATTACCAGTTGCATATATAAGCTTGCATTAGTTGTGGTGCCTTTGGAAACCTGACAAATGCGACAAGTCTCGACATAGTGATAGACATCACGCCTTATAATAGGTCAAAAGTAAGTGTTGGCTACTAGGGCCAGAGTTTTGTCATGACCAATATGCCCTTCGTTATGTAAATTTACAATGATTTTCAATCTCAAACTTGAGTCAGGAATACATAACTGATCACCTTTGAAAATGAATCCATCATGTAAATGATAATCTGAGTGAAATCCTGCAAAAATGTCTTCTAATAGAGAAGAAAAGAAAGGTTAGTCGCATATAATTCTCGAAATATGTCGAATCCAATAACTTGATTATGCATCTGTGTCAACAAGGAAGATCATTGACTAAGTGCATCTTCCACTATATTGGATTCACCAGAAGTATGCTTTACTTCAAAAGTAACTTGTTGAAGGAATGATGTCTACATGGCATGTCGGTGAGAAAACTTGTCTTAACTATTGAGATATTTTAATGCAGCATGGTCAGTGTAGAAAATAAAGTCTCTATAAATCAAATAATGTCGCCAATGTTTTAATGCCTGGACCACTATATAAAACTCATGTCATAAGTGCTATAATGAGTCTTTGTTCCATTTAGCTTCTTACTACAATAAGCGATAGGCTTACTTTTCTAGCTAAGAACAACCCTAATGCCTACTTTGGATGCATTACAATGCACATCAAAAGTGAGCGAAAAATCTCGTAGAGCAAGTACTGGAGTAATAATCAATTTCTCTTTGATAACCTCAAATGCCTTAGTAGCTTCTTCTGTCCAAGAGAATTGTGCTCCTTTCATACAATCTATGATTTGTACCATAATAATACCGAAATGAGGAATGAATCGTTTGTAAAAAGATGACAATCCATGAAAACTTCTTATGGCAGACAAAGTAGTTGGTTGTGGCCAATCTCGAATAGCATCCACTATGGATTGATCAACAAATACACCATTCTTTGATACCACATATCCTAAAAATAATATTTTCTTGGTCAAGAAAATATACTTGTTTACTGCAGTATATAAACTTGCTTAAAGCCAAAAGTATTTCCCTCAAGTGTTGCAAATGTAGCTCGTGGCTAGTACTATAGATAAGTATATCATCAAAGTAAATAACCACAAAATTTCCAATGAAAAGGCAAAGAACTTGATTCATAACTCGTATAAAAGTACTCGGAGCATTGGATAAGCCAAATGTCATTACCAACCATTCGTATAACCCTTTGCGAGTTTTAAAGGTTGTTTTCCATTCATCCCTAGGCCATATTCGAATATAATGGTATCCACTCTTCAAATCAAGTTTAGTAAAAAATTGTTGCCCCACTGATTTGATCCAATAAGTCATCTAATCAAGGGATTGGAAATTGATATCAAACTATAATCTTATTGATAGTGTGACTATCCATGCACATTCTCCAAGAACTATCTTTTCTTGGAGTCAACAAAGCAGGGACCGCACCAGGACGGAGACTTTTACGAACAAATCCCTTTTTTAGTAATTCTTCTACTTGTCTCCTTAACTCCTCATGTTCCGTAGAACTCATATGATAATGAGGTCGATTTGGTAAAGCTAAACCCAGTACCGAATGAATTTGGTGTTGCATGTCTCTAAGAGGTGGTAAATTATGCAGTAACTCATTGGGGGAACAAATCTTGAAATTCCTTCAATATGGGTGTCATAGCTTCAGGAATCTTTGAATTATTTCAACTCTCCTTCCCCAATAAAATATAGACCCTCTTTATTTTTGTTATAAAATCTATAAACTCCTTCTTACTTGACAAATAATTTCTGAAATCCTATGTGAGAGTGAGCTCCTTATTAGGTAAGAGAATGATCTTAGTGTTGTTAAACATAAAGCTATAGGTGTTCCTTTTTCCATCACGTATTACGTTTCGATCTTACTACCAAGGTTTGCTTAGTAATAGATGACAAGCATCATAGCCACAACGTTACACCAAATTTAGTCTTTATAGATCGATCCAATGGATAAGAAGAGTAGGCAATGTTTTGATACTGTCACTTGATTTCTTTTCTTACAATTGCCTGAGTCTATGACCATATGGCATACTTTTTCCCTAATTGTGCAAGTAGTCTAAAAAATACTTTGTCGTAACCATTTGTCTTTATCTTATCCTTTAGGAGTGAAGAGTGGCGATTTACGATCAACATTGGTCTGCTATCATTATGTTCTTCAACGGATCGTGCATTATCACTACTATTAAAAGTTGGCTGTTCAGCGAACTCTTTAATTTCTTCCTCTTAGTAATCTTTACTTTCCTCAATGCCTATAAATAAGCTTTTACCATACTTTTCTCCCTTCTTACACTAGGTCATCTGATGCCCATTTTCTCTACAATTAAAATAGCGTAATCTTGAACCCGAGAATTGAATTTTACTGCTTTGACCTATTTCACTGGATTTATTAGTTTTACTTGGAGGATTTAAAGGAGTGAAATTGCGGAGTTAGAAAGTCAGGTTAGAATTATCACGAATAACACTTTGAGAACCCCGAAAGTTTGAGTCACTAGTACGTTGACTAAATTGTTTCTCCAATTACAAAGTTTGTTGATGTGATTCTGAGATAAAATATGGATCAAATAAATTCAAATGATCTTAAAACTGTGATCGTAGGCCTCCAATATATCAGAAAATTTGTTGTTCTTTTGTCTCCATTAAATTATTGCGTACTACCAACCAATGAAGTTTTGTAGTATAATCATCTCCTGATTAATTACCTTACCTTAAATTCTATAGATGTTGGTATAATAGTTTGGCGTAATTGAGAGGTAAGAATGCTCCACTTAAGTGCTTCTTCAATTTTTACCTTATTTTATCCTCGTAAGTTTTGTTTGTTGCCACCAAACTACTACTCTTCCACGAAATTGAGTTGCAACAAGTAAAAATGGTTTATTAATAGGAACTTCCTTGTATTCAAAAACTTCCTCAATGGCGTTAATCTAGTCCAATAATTCTTCTGGTTGACCACTTACTTGGAATTCAAGAATGTCAATCCTCAATTCAAATTCCTATCTTCTATCGTCAGTGGAATCAATTCTATGTCGATCCCCAGTGAATGGGTTAGTGAAGTTTTCACTTGATTTGTCTTCGCGTTCTGGTGTATGATGACGTTCAGCAACTTTGCCATTTGAGCCAGTGTAGTTAACATATCAATTTAAGTTGTCATGTTAGCTAAGGCTTCATCTCTAAAAACATCATCTTGATTGTAAGTTATAGTGTGGGAGGCATCACGAGCTTTTCTTGGCGGCATTTTCTCAGTTTGCTTAAAAAAAAAAGGCCTAGGGGATAAATTAGAAATTAATCAAAGCTTTAGGTAAAACGATAATTAAATGAAGTTTAGGTTTTAAGTGATGGTGGTCAGAAATCCAGCAAGGATGGGTGGATATGAAAGATTTAAGGCCAGTGAGTGTGATGGTGGTCGTGGTTTGTCCAAAAAGGTGGTGATTTTGTCAGAAATTAGAGATAAAGGTGGTGGCTTAGTGTTGGTTTTGATTCCAGCGATGGGTTAGTTGATCAGCGATGGGGATCGGATAGAAAGGTTATATTGGTAGAGAACAATGGGTTGATGGTGGTTGTGCTGCCCAAAACACAGCGGAATCCAGTGATCTTGGAGGTGAAAATTGCAGTTGTTACGACATTTTTCCAACAATCTCGATGGTGGAAAAGGCTGGGTACGAAGTGGAGCTTTGATTGCCAGCTTGTTTTGACTTGGATGGTGGTGGTTGTGACTGGTTCGGTAATGGAAAATTAATGTTGGCAACCTTTGGACAGTGGCCGACGCTACTAACTTTTCTGCTGCTGTTTCTATTTTTTTTTCTTTAAACTAAAGGGGGAAAAAGAAAGGGTAGGTGGATGAGGAAAGCTGAGAATCAGGCTTTAGACTGATACTAATCTGATGCAGCAGAAGTTTGTAGTTCAAATTATCCCGTTGATTCTAGAGAATACTTGAATAGATGAACAAATTAAATTCACATTGATTCAAAAGAATGCTACGAATCTAAGGGTTAAAACTCTTTGAGTTAGTAGAATATCAAGAATTAACTAAACTTAAATACTCTCACAGAGATTTGAGAACTGAGAATATTATTGAACTCTAAAATATGCCTTTAAAGACTACAAGAGAGAGCTATTTATATTAGTAGTAATTATCCTAAATCAAGAAATAAAAAGAAAATAAAAGTTATAAACTAGAAAGAAAAACAAAATCCTAAACTTTAATAATAAGAAAACTAATCTTAGTATAATATGGATTCCTAGTCTGTATTAGTAATTTGGATTGAAATAAGATTTAATCACACTTAGATTAGAGTAGAACCTAATTGCGTTGCCTTGATCTGGTACTAAAATAACATGTAGTGTTATCTATTTTATCAATTCCGCTTCCCTTACCCGCTTAATGAAAGATCACCCAAAATGGAATGTTGAAAAGAGACAAATAAAAGGTCCAAAAGTCTATTTACACAGTCAAAGTAAGCTCTGGTTATTCTCCTTGCCTTATTGAATTATCATTCTTGATACTGTTAAATAAGTAAACAAAAATTAACAAGGCCACTCCTGCAAGAGAAGCAAAACCAAGCTTAATCACATCACACCTTAATGGAATTTCCCTGTTTTCAAGTGATAATTCTCTAGGTAAGTAACAAAGTTGCTGCGACAGAGCACTGCTTCCATCAACCAATCTCTCATCAAGATAAAGCATACAAGGGACAGAAAGTTGGTAGCAAGATGTTGATACAACTGCTTTGACCATAGCAAACTAATAGAAATAATGAAAGGGCACCTACAATTAAGGATAATATGTCCACATATTCAACAAAAATAACAAAAATGTTTCGAAATAATGTAGGGTGCGTTTAGCACACTGTATTGTATTATGATGTATTGCATTATTTTAATGCAGGTGTATTGTATTACGCTGTCTTGTATTAACATTGTATTATAATAATGTTGTACAGTACTTGACATTACACTGTATTGTATTAATTTTTAGTTATAATATGTTTGGTGTTGCACTATATTGTATTAATCTTTTTAGTGATTAATTTTGATTACATATTTAAAAAAAATAATATTTATTAGTACTTAGAAAAATACTAAATATAAAATTTTTAAAATTGAGAAATTTAACATTATTTTTTTAGTATAATTTTTTTTTAAATCATAATTCTTCATAAAGATTGAACTTTTATGGCTTTAAATTTTTGTCCACATAACATTTACTTTTTTTTTTGTATTTTCTAAATATATAGCATGTGAAATAAAGATTGAAGCAAATAATACAATTAAATAAACTTTAAATAATATCAAAATATAAATAAAATCCAACACGTCCAATTGTAGTCTTTTAATTTCATAAATTCAAATTCTAGGATTGCTTAATCCATAAATTTAAAATCTTTTTTATTCTTTTATTTTTAGAAATTTCTTGCAAGATCTCTTATAAAAAATAAAAAAGAAAAAGAAAAACGAAAAAAAAAAGGTGAAGATCCTATTTTAACATAATCGACTGGTGAAGGATCATATTTTATGGGCAATAATTGGGACATGGAATTATAGCTAACTTCACCAAGGTTACATGAGGTTTGATACATGACATAATGCACAATCTTATTTATGCATAAGAATGGGAGCCCGAGCCCTTACAATCGGGAAAATTAACTAAAAATTGTCAAATATCGATGAGAAGAATAAAATGTCATATAAATATGATGGTTAAAAATGTCAATTAAATATGACTTGTTAAAACTATCAAATATTACACAGGTTTTAAAAAAATTACAATAATAGAGTCTCTTGAATTGGGTTACATAATCTATATTAGGTAAATTTAACACATAAATTTAAACTGAAATTTTGAACCAACTCCTAACAACACAATAAAAATGAAAAAAAAAATCTGAATCATATTATTAACATCAACTTGTACATAAATGTATTTATATATCTAAATAAGGTCTTGTTTCCAAAACTATATATTTATCTATATATATACTTCAACTTAATTTCAAAATCTGTACCAATGAATCATTTTCAACACCAAAAGCGACACCCAAAACATAAACTCAACAGCTACATTTCTTTAATACAAGTCAGATGTAGTTAGCATTCCACCATTGATTCCAGAATTCTTCATAACGGGCCTGTGCAAATATAAAAATTAGAAACTATTAAACATATCTCCATTAATATAATAGCTAATAAATGCATCCCAACAAACAAATTAAAGCATATACGTAAAATTAATCATTTGAGCTTATAAACAAAATTTCAAAGAATAAAGAAGTTTCTTATATTTCTCTTTTTCAATCTAGTAGGTATCCAGATTCAGTTCAAGAGTATTTGGATAAAACTAAACCTCTAATTACAATCTATATAAAGTTTAATGTATCAGAACTTCGTCTTTACTGCCACCAGACCCATCTTGAACTTTTAAATGAAAACAACAAGAAGATGTCACTTTTGGCAAGCTAGAAAAGTGGCTTATTAATAAAAAGTATAAATTAAGACACAAACTTACAGGATGCTTAGGGAGACTAATTGGCCAACAAGGATATAACATACTATAGATATGGGGAATCATTGTAAATCTTCTCGTTGAGCATGTTGAAGATGGCATTTATGAAGTAACTGAAAAGAAAAGAAAAGCTGCTTAAAGATTTTAGCAATTATGTAAACAACATTTATAATCAAAACAAAAGTAAGGCATATATGATATGACAACACTACTAAGTTAATCTATGTTTTTGTATACACAACATACAAGCAATCAAGTGCAAGCTTTGTATAATATTCCTTCACTTCTAGCTAAAAAAAAATGGAAAAGAAAAGAGGGCAGAGTTACTAAATTTTAACCATAGAATTTCTGTAATAGTGAAAAAGAGCACAGAGTTACTAAATCATAACTCATCCTAATATTTATGTCACTAATGGAAGCTTGAGTCACAAAAGTCATCACCTATTCACATTGATAAATACTGATCTTTAATACTTTTATTTGATATCTAGAAATAATAAAATTAAGCTATTACAAGGATATCTAAATAAAGATGAAAATAACTTAGGCAACATTTGGTCTGATTAATCCATGTTAACTCATCTATCAATGCAATCAAGAACCTGGAAAAGAATATTGATAATGATACAGGCTGCCAATGTCATCATTCAATAGCAATAAGACAAAAGGAGAGAAGGAATAAACTTCTCTTCATATCTAAACTAGAACTTTAATACTGATATAAAGCAAAGGAATTTCTAATATTAAAGCAATAAAATGCAACTCTTTTTTTCTTAACCGAAAAGCCTATGTTTAATGAAAATAATGATACAATTATTTCAATTTGGTCCAGTTTATTTGCTTTCACCTCTAAAAGGCTTCAGCTACAATGCAGGGTTTAAAAACCCCTGCATGCTGCAGAAGGCCAGGTGCAACCGTTGGATTCGCTCTATTTGAATCCAACGGCTAGGATTTTAAAGGGTTGAAAAAAGCAAGGAAAAAAAAAGGGAACCGATTGAAAAAGATGCAATCGGCTCCCTCTCATTATTTTTCCCTCCCTCTCTCTTTCTCGATCCCTCTTTGTTTCTCCCTCCCTGAAAAAAAAATTTCCCTCCCTTCCCCCCCCCCATTCTCCCTCTATATGGATGATAACACAAAACCAAACCTTTTTTTTTTCTCTCTTTCTCTGTCAATCGCAAGCTCTTGCTCTTACTAACTCTATCCCTCCAGCTCCACTCACAGTCTTGCTCTTGGTCCAACTCACACTTACGCTCTACCTTGCTCTCACCGTCGTTCTTGCACCCGACTCTAATGTTGTCTCTTATCATCAAGGTGAATCAACTTTAAAGTTAGGCTTGTAATGGTTAAAGTTATTAGGTTTTTAATTTATTGCATTTAGGAAAAACAAATTATTAATGATGTAGTGTATAAATATAATGCACAGATAATATTTGACGAAATGCCACAAAAAAAGTATTTGGTTTCTTCTGTTAAGATTATAGGTTGCCTTTTTTTTTTGTTTGAGAAAATGTTGCAGCTGCATTTTGCTATTCTGTAGAAGAATTTTATAATGAATGAAAATTATATTTAGCTGATTGAGTGTGGCAGTTGTGTGATAGGTTGGTCTATGCATTGGTTTGGCGCAATGATATCATGTATGCCTTTGTTTAGATGCATATCGGTTGATGCGTATGATAGTAGTGGGTTGTGTTTTGGTGCAATAGGCACTAGTCGCACTAAACACGAGTGTGATAGGTAGTAGTTGTTGTTTGTTAACTGCTTTGTTGTAGATTTTACAAAAAGACATAGAATCTGTTCATCTTAAGAGAGAAAATTCGAAAGGAAAGTCAGTACAGCAAGAAAAGCAAGGAGCGGAAAAAAAAGCATGGATATATTATTTGTAAGTATAAATTCTATGCACTTATGTACCCATTATTATTAAAGGTTTAATTTTTTTTAATTAATGCAACTTAAATTATTGATTACAAAGCAGAAGCTAAACGACTAAGGTCATTAGGGGTTGAAAAGGTGGATAAAATGGTATGTAAACTAATTATAACCTTCTGAATATTGCATTTCCTCTTTCGTAAAATAATATGCCACCGAACGTATATGTATTATCATTTCGCAGGTTAGAGCTGATATTTCAAAAATTGGAAGAAATAAACCATTGAGGAGAGGCGTCAATGGATTCTTAGTAATATGGATGAGATCTTTACCTCCATTATTGATGAAAATAGTGGTGTGAGAAAATTTTCGAGGAATTTGATTAGGATAAAGCGGATGGTGGCAACCAATACATGTCATTGTCGTGTAGCTTTCTTCTTGTAGGTGGTTTCATCTTTGTCAATTGATCAACAAGAAACAGATTAAAGAAATCAGCTTTGGAAGCCTACTTGATTTAAAATGTGGGCGACTAAGACAAGAGTTATGCGCAACGTTAGTTGAACAATGTGATATAGATAGGCAAAACATACTTCTTCATGGGAAAGAATACAATTTAAGCCCTGCAACTTTTGCAACCATAATAGGGGTTAGAGATGGAGGTACACGTGTGGACTTAAATAACCAAGCTACTTATAAAAGTGATATGCGTGCTATGTATAACAGTGGACCTAGAGGCATTCATATAGCATTGGTGAGGAAAAAGCTAATGAGCAATATAAGTTATGATGATGAATTCAAGATACTTTTCAGTCTTTTTGTTTTGAGAACCATATTATGTCCCACCAGTACAACATACATCAATCCGTCATATCTTCATGTACTAAAATATAAAAATTGTATTAGAGAAAAGAATTGGGCTAGTTGGTGTTTTAATTTTTGTGGGAAAGTGTGGAAAAGTTTAAAGAAAATAAAGTGAGTTTCATTAGTGGCTGCGTTATTTTCTTAAAGGTATGTTTAATAAAAATATGTTACTCTAATATTGTGTTTTACTTATTTCGTTCAATTATGTGATTTGACTTTATAACATACGTACTTTGTCATTGATGCACAACTATTTTACCTTACTTTCATTGCATATGATTGACCTTCAATCGACAAAACAGTGTGTCCTATTAGTGTTTGGCACAATGATGAGATTTGACGATTCTTAAAATGGCAAAAAAGGCTTGGTGGCATCAAAAGCAGTAGGGTATAAATTATAACATTACTTACTATTTTAGTGAAATCAATGTACCATGTTTTAGGCTAAATTATTATTATTTTATGAAATATTGAAGGTTGCAATGTTGTTGATCTTATAAATTGATTTTGATGATAACAAAACTTATATGTTCTTGATTAAAATGTTGGGGCTATTAAAATGAATCTCTTAAAGCTATAAACTTGTTTAAAGAAAGCTTAATGGTTGTTAACTTGAGTTGGAAAACCTTTTTTCTAAACAAAAGTTGCCGAAAATATAGATTCTAGAAATTAACGATAAACCGTTTATTGGAAAACGGTTAACCGATAAATTACAGAGAGGAAACTGCCTTTGTAATCCTGCACCGTTTATCTGAGAAAATTCTGGAAATTAACGGTGAACAGTTTATTTGACAAAGGCTAACCGATAATGGACAGAAAGGAGAAAACATTTTAACCTTGATCCGTTTAGCAAAACGAAAGCTAAGTTTGTTTTGCAGTCTCTGGAAGAAATCGGCGATATAATAACTTTAAACGGTAAACCGTTTATTCAAAATCTAAGATAACGGCTATTTGGACAAGTCAAAACGGTTAACCGATAGAAGTAATCGGCGATCCGATTATTCTCAGAAAGTCAACAACAGCTAGTTTTCAGCTCCAACTATAAAATAGCTCAATCAAATTCAAATGAATAGTGATCCAATAATTATCTTTGAGCTTGCTATTGAGAAAACAATCTTTTTTTAGCTTTAAACTTGTTATATTTCATTGATTCACACTTTGGAATAGATTGTGTGAGAGATAGGTTGATTTTAAATCTTTATTATTGAGTGATTGTAAGTGTTAGGATACACTTGGGTTAAGAGATTGGGAATAATCTCTTGTTGTAAAGGTTCATTGACACCTTTGAAGTCAATTATAAGTGTTATTGAAGCCTTGGAGGCTTGCTTAGTGGAATCCTCAAGCCGGTGAGCTTGGAGGCGTCGACGTAGGCACGGTTGGCCCGGTGAGCTTAGAGATTGTAAATCTCGTGTTTGATCTCTCTTCCCTTATATTTTTAATTTCGAGCATTGTTAAATTTATTGCTTTTAATTTTATTAAGACATTAGTTTTAATTGTTGTGTGGTTTTATTTGCTTTATTTTTAAAAAACCCAATTCACCCCCCTCTTGGGTAGCCTAGTTAGTATTTCAATTGGTATCAGAGTAACATTCTCTTGTTAGGACTTAACCATCTAGAGTAAAAGATCCATGGCAACCTAAAATGATTCTAGCTTTAGGGAAAGACAATCCACCACTAGACCACCATTCTTTGATGGTAATGATTATCTTTATTGGAAAACTAGGATGAGAATTTATTTGCAAGCTTTAGATTACGAAATATAAGAGGTTGTGTCTGATGGTCCATTCATGCCTATAACTAAAAATGAGGAAGGAGAAGATATTCCAAAACCTTAACGTGAATGGAATGAGCTGGAAAAGAGAAAAGCTTCTCTAAATTCCAAAGCTATGAATGCCTTATTTTATGCTTTAGATAAGAAAGCATTTCATAGAGTTTCAAGTTGTTCTAATGCTTATGAAATTTGAAAGAAACTTGAAGTTGTTTATGAAGGTACAAATCAAGTCAAAGAATCTAAAATAAGTAGATATACTAGGCAATACAAATTGTTTCAAATGGAACAAAATGAAAGTGTCTACTCTATGTATACTAGATTTACGGACATTGCAAACACTCTAGGAGCACTTGGGAAGACCTTTTCAAATAGCGAGAAGGTAAAGAAAATCATTAGGTCATTACCAAAAGAGTGGAGACCCAAAAGAACTGCCATAGAGGAAGCCAAGGATTTAAACATTTTATCTATTGATGATTTAATTGGCTCACTTATTTCTTATGAAGAAGATTTGGCAAAGAGAGGAGATGAAAATAAAAAGAAGAAAAGTATTGCCTTGAAAGCATCAAAATCTAAAAGTGATGAGGAGAGTGAACTTGAAGATGAAGAAATGGCCATGATAGCCAGAAAATTTAAGAAGTTCTTCAAGAAAACCGGTGAGCGAAGAAAGTTCAAAAATTTCAAGAATCAAAAGGAGAATAAGGAAGCTATCATATGCTATGAATGCAAGAAGCCTGGCCATATAAAATCGGAATGCCCTCTTCTCAACAAATTCAAAAAGAAAGCCATGATGGCAACATGGGATGATAGTGATGAAGAATCAAGTGAAGATGAACAATCGCAAGAAATGTCAAACTTGGCACTCATGGCAATAGGAGAAGATGTGCTTGATGAGGTAAGTGATCTTCCATCTTATAATGAATTATATGATGCTTTTAATGAGTTGCATAGTGATACGATAAAAATTGGAAAGAAAAATGCATGTCTTAAGAAGAAAATGTTAGAACTTTCAAATGAAAATGATGCTTTGGAAAAATGCAATGATTTGCTAAATGAAAAGATTAAAGGACTAGAATTAGATAACAAAAGATTGCATGATAGAATTGCATCCTTAAAAGGTAAACAAAGTACTTCATATGAGCATGAAAAATTACATGTTGATGACTTTATCAAAGAAAATGAAGAACTTAAAAAGAAGAACAACGAGCTCAATGAGATTGTGTTAAAATTCACAAATGGTCAAAAGAACTTAGAAAAATTACTTGGTGCTCAAAAATGTGTGTTTGATAAAGGAGGAATTGGATATAAGCCTAACTTGAAACAAAAATATTACAAAAGCTACTTGTTAAGGCTACCTCCACTAATAATCATAAAATTATTTTTATTATTGTAATGGAAATGGTCACATGAATTATAGATGTCCCATTAAGAAAAATGCATATTGTGGAGTTAAATGTGTTTGGGTTCCAAAAGGAACCATTACTAACACTCAAGGACCCAAAAATTTTTAGGTACCTAAAAACTTGAGATCTTCTCTGCAGGAATCAAAGAAGAAAGGAAAGAGAAATAAATGGTATTTGGATAGCGGATGTTCAAGACATATGACTGCGATTACTCATGGCTCTCAAGTTTTACCAAGATCGAAAATGGTGGGGATGTATCCTTTAGAGATAATTCAAAAGGAAAAATCATTGGTATTGGTAATGTCGGTAAAGTTTCCTCAACTCTCATTGAAAATGTATGCTTAGTTGAAAATCTAAAACACAACTTGCTTAGTATTAGTCAATTGTGTGACAAAGGATATAGAGTTATTTTTTATAAAACAAATTGTGTTATTGAAAATGCATGTGATGGTAAAATTTCCTTTGTTGGAAAGAGGTGTAACCACTAGATCATCACTTAGGAACACATGTGCACATACCGTATTCATATCTCAAATTGAACCAAAATCATTTACGGATGCGGAAAACGATGAATCTTGGATTATGGCAATGCAAGAGGAGTTAAATCAATTTGAGAGAAACAATGTGTGGAAATTAGTTCCTAAACTAGAACATCAATCCATCATAAGCACTAAATGGATATTTAGGAATATGATGGATGAATCCGGTGTGGTTGTAAGGAATAAAGCTAGATTGGTAGCTCAAGGTTACAACCAAGAAGAAGGAATTGATTTCGATAAAACTTTTGCACCTGTAGCAAGATTAGAATCTATTAGGATGCTTTTAGCATTTACATGTCATAAGAATTTTGTCTTGTATCAAATGGATGTCAAATGTGCATTTTTAAATGGATACATTATGGAAGAAGTATATGTAAAACAACCCCTTGGTTTTAAAAATGAAAAATTTCCAAATCTTGTTTACAAGTTGTCAAAAGCTTTGTATGGATTAAAACAATCACCTAGAGCTTGATATGATAGGCTTAGTAAATTTCTTTTCGAAAACGGTTTTTCAATAGGTAGAGCGGATACTACACTTTTTATCAAGCATAAGAATAAAGATATACTTGTTCAAATTTATGTTGATGATATTATTTTTTGTTCTACTAATGAATTTTTGTGTAAGGATTTTTCATCTTGTATAAGCAAAGAATTTGAGATAAGTATGATAGGAGAATTGAAGTACTTCCTCGGATTACAAATAAGACAAAACGAATAAGGAATCTTCATCAATCAAGCCAAATATTTGAGAGATTTACTCAAAAGATTCGGACTTGAAGATGGAAAGGTCAAAAGTACTCCAATGAGCTCAACAATCAAGCTTGACAAAGATGAAAAAGGTAAAGATGTTAATGTTAAAACATATCGAGGTATAATCGGATCTTTACTTTATTTAACTACTAGTAGACCGGATATTATGTTTAGTGTATGTTTGTGTGAAAGATTTCAATCATGTCCTAAAGAATCTCATTTACTTGTTATTAAGAGAATTTTCTGCTATTTGAAAGGAACTATAGATCTTGGCCTTTGGTATCCTAGGGGAACTCATTTAGAGTTAACTTGTTATTCAGATGCCGATTTTGCTGGTTATAAGATTGATCGGAAAAGTACTAGTAGAACTTGTTACCTTCAGGTCACTCACTTGTCTCTTAGTTTAAGAAACAAAACTCGGTTGTACTTTCAACCACCGAGGTGAATATATTGCGGTAGGTAGTTGTTGTGCACAAGCACTTTAGATGAAACAAACCCTTAGAGACTATGGTACCAATCTTGCTCATATACCTATCATGTGTGATAATCAAGTGTCATAAACCTTTCAAAGAATCCCATTCACATTCTCGGAAAAAGCATATAGAGATAATGCATCATTTTTAAGAGATCATGTTCAAAAAAGAGATATTTCATTAAATTTTATTTCAACTGAAAAACAACTCGCTGATATCTTTACAAAACCTCTTGGCGAAGAACAATTTTCCAAGATTAGGCATGAGCTTGGAATGATAAATGTTGCATAATAGTGATTTATACAATATCTTCTTTGTTTTTCTATAATATGATATTTGTTTGCTTTGGATGTGTTTAAATTTTGTAATCATGCATTATATTGGCCTTACAAGATATTCTTGATCAATAAAATGATTTAGAAATGTATTGAGTGTTGGCCGTAGATTAAAACATATGTGCGAAATCATAGTCGAGAAAACGGATTACCGTTTACTCTTAAAACGACTTACTGTTTAATTCCAGAAACACTAGAAATTTTTTTTGGACATTAGCGGCTAACCGTTTATTACTAATGGTTAACCGATTACGATTTCTAGCTCTCTGGACGCTATCGGTGAAACCGATTGATTTAAATGGCTTACCGTTTAAGTACAGAAGCACTAGAAATTTGTTTTAACATTAGCGGCTAACCGTTTATTACTAACGGTTAACCGATTACATTTTCTAGCTCTCTGGACGCTATCGGTGAACCGATTGAGTTAAACGGCTCGCCATTTTTGTGCGATATAAACTGTTTCAGTTCTTCTTCCTCGTCTCTACTTACCCCCTCACCGTTTTCTCTCAAACCAGCGAACCCTAAGCTCTCTCTCTCTCTTATATCTTTCATTTTTCTTGCCATTTCTTGCCAAATCAAGGTCTTATAAACATTTCCCATCATCTCTAGAATAGTTTTTAATCATTCAAAACATCAAATTATAGCTCAAATTAACAAATCCCAATTTGAAACCTTAACGGCAGCCGATAAGTTTTCTCTATTTTTAGCTCAATTTTTGACGTTTTCCTACCAAATTGAGCCTTCAAATACCTTTCTCTACTCTTCCTTGTTCTTCTCAGTGGTTCAAACTCATTCATTTTGATCATTTTATGAAAATCCCAAACTTTCAAGCTTCAACAATGGCTGAATCATCAAGAACCGGTCGTACGAGGAAGTCAGTCCCAAGTAGAAACCCTATACCACCTAGGGAGCCCTCCGAGTTCCAGAGGATTCATTTTCTAACAGCTCCACTGACAAAAGGATTTGAAACCCGATTCATGGGTCGCAAGGTAATCGACTCTTACTTTATGGACTTAGATAATTTTGTGAGTTGGTTGTTTGTAGAAAAAGTGTTAAGCAGATGTTATTATCGTGGGAGTCTGCATTGGACTTAAAGGAGAGGATATATCCTAACCTAGTCTGTGTTTTTTATTATTCGAACATAAAATTGTCCGCAGAAAGAGTCGATAGAATAGTTACCAATGTCGTGGGTGTCCCTATTGATTTTGATGTTGATGATTTGAACCACATTTTAGGACTCCCGCATTCTGGACATCATATTTATACTTCTAGGAAGGAGTTATCCCTTGTCGATTTTGTCCATCACCAAGGGGTTAGAAACATTTGTAGGCGTCGGGATCTCTTTGATGAGATTTGTGCACTTCCTTTTAGGTCACAACTTTTACCGCTGCAGGTTAGAATTCTTCATACCATTTTGCAGCACATTGTCACCCCTAGGAAGGGACACTCGGATGAGGTAACTAAATTTGGATGTCGGGATTCTTGATAGTCTTCTTTGTGGTCGCCCATTAACCTCGGATACATTATTTTGTGACATGTGTTGAGTACTCCTGCGGTTAACCATAGGTTCTTCCATACGGTAGAATTATTTTAAGTTGTTGCGACATTTTCGAGAACCCTTCGCGACTCGGTTTATGTTGAGATAAAGAAGATTGGGGAAGAGGTTATTTCGGTGATTGGTTTTTCTCGGAGGTGTCGGGATTGGATCAAAACGCCCAATACAAAAAACCAAGACACCTTCGTAACTCCAGAGGATAACCGGTTTCTAAACGACATTTTCACTCCTGACCAGCTACCGGATTTTACGCTCGGCGCTAGACCTCCGCCCCCTCGTCGTAGATCTGTCTCATAGCCTCCAGCAGAGTCTGATGCTGAGGAGCATGAGATGGATACCGATCGGCCACCGACTTCAGATGCTCCACCTGCTCATGATAGTCTTCTTCAACAGCTTGTTAGCGATGTTCGAGCACTTTCCGAGCAGAAAGCGGAAGAACTTCAGGATCGCCATTTGCGTCTTTTCGGCTTCAACAACAAGAGATCTCGGACGGACAAAGCGGCAGTATCTTTTCGCACTCGGCATTCCACCCTCCTCTTCTTCTCTCCCTCCTCCCTCCTCCGCAGTAGTTTCTTAGTGTTTTGGATACTTTGATCTCGCACAAACATTTTCATGTTTTCTAAACTATTTATGTATGATGATCATGGATGATTATGTGTCTTTTGATATTGATTTTATTGTTTGGTTGAAGTTATTTTAATTTTTTACTTCTTGGGTGTAAATTGTTGCTAATATTTTCTGAGAGATGCATAATATACTAGAGAGATGCTGCAGAAATTTTTACTTGTTATAATCGTTTATATTTTTATTCTTTTCTTTTTTTTATCTTTGAAGGGAGACTAGGTTAAGTTATATTTCTAAGGGGAGTTTAACAAAAAAAAAAATTTAAGGAGCTTATATTCGGGGAGTTAACCGGTAAGTAAAGCGGTGATCCGATTATTCTTTAAAATCAACAACGGCTAGTTTTCAGCTCAACTATAAAATAGCTCAATCAAATTTAAATGAATAGTGATCCAACAATTATCTTTGAGCCACATCGAGAAAATAATCTCTTTTGAGCTTTAAACTTGTTATATTTCATTAATTCATACTTTGGAATTTCAATTGTATTCATATAGATTGTGTGAGAGATAGGTTGATTTTAAATCTTTATTATTGAGTGATTGTAAGTGTTGGGATACACTTGGGTTAAGAGATTGGGAATAATCTCTCGTTGTAAAGGTTCATGGACACCTTTGAAGTCAATTGTAATTGTTATTAAAGCCTTCGAGGCTTGCTTAGTGGAATCCTCAAGCACGGTGAGCTTGGAGGCGTAGAGCGTAGGCACGGTTGGCGAACCACGTAAAAATCTTGTGTTTGATCTCTCTTCCCTTTATCTTTTAATTTCGAGTATTGTTAAATTTATTGCTTTTAATTATTAAGACATTAGTTTTAATTGTTGTGTGGTTTTATTTGCTTTATTTTTAAAGAATCCAATTCACCCCCTCTCTTGGGTAGCCTAGTTAGTATTTCAGCAATGCGTGATCCAGATTGTGTTCAGAAGCCTGAATAGACAGAGAACCCGTAGGCAAAATGATGTCAATAATGATGCTTTGCAACTACTAACCGAAAGTTTTAGGGCATTTGTTGACCAAAGCAAAAGAGTCGTTCTATAGCCTTGAACAGAGATTAGAGAACATAGAAAAATTATTAGGTGAATTGACATCAACCTATTATAGAGGATCAACCAAACAACCATTTGTTGCCGATCCACCTTCAAATATGAAAAGCTGAAATCATTCATCTCCATGGGAAAACAATGTCAAAAGTGAACGGAAAATGATTTTGGTCGGTGATGATGACTTTGTGGATCGTAGAGTGAAAATCGGTTTACGAGCCTTTGATGCCATGTTGGATGGCATCGAGACCACTCGCACAAGTTAGCAAAACTCTTTGGATTCATTTAATTTTGATGAAGGTCATGTCCCTGATATAACAACGATACGCCAAGAGGAATGACAGGTTTGTCTATGCAATCTCTAGCTATAATTTGATTTCGATGATAATGAAATAATTATGACCTTGAAATTTTGTAGAATTTGGATGAACCAATTGACATTAAGCAAAAGTTCCAAACTTCCACTAGTATGAGTGTATCGGCAACACGACCAGTAAGGAACAAAAAGCCTGGGCAATACCAACTTTCTCCTTATGATGAAGTGTCTCAGGGAGCGAAGGCTAAGTTTAAAGCTGGTCCTTTCTTTGTAAATAACCATCTTTTTCTTGACCAATTGAAGCTCATTCAATATGCATTTGATACATATGGTAATGGATAGTACTTGTGGTTTATATAGATTTGTTTTTAGATTTCCCCAGTACGTATGTCGTCATTAGCTAACACTTTATTATTTGTTCATGTTTTCAGTGAAATCATTGTCTCTATTGATGATCAATGCATATCTAGGCATGCTTTCATGAGTCTTTTGCCTAACACAATTAACGAACGGAGAGGATGTGGTGTATTCTCACAAACTTTACGTATGATGTGTTTGGATGTCTTATTCTTTCCCAATATTAAGTTTTCATTTATCAAAGACTGTTTTAGATTCTTACCATGATAACATATCATCTCACACTTTGTGAAGCGGGCTAAACGTGCGGATGAACCAATAAACCGGTATTTACTAACACTCTATGCAATAAGTATCCACAACTTACTTTTCTATGTTAATTTATGTTGTTTGTTTATGTACAATTATTTTTCATACATTGTTTTATACAACAACATATTTTGAATGCATTATTTACTGAAATATCATTTTTTTATTTAATTTTTTTTTTTTTAGCAATCAGCACTTACTGTCGAAGCTGAGGTGGATGGTTTTGCACAAGCATCAAAGGTTGGAAAGCCTTTTATGCCAGATTTTCGCAGGTGTTAAAAGGTTAGTTTTTAAATTGTTAAGCGATTTGAGTTTATGTATTGTATAACTTCTTCATTTATGTGAGAGACATCGATCCTTTTTTCTAGATTTATGTTCCAATTAACGATGGTGCCTTTCATTGGTTCTTGTTCATCATCAATGTCAAAGAAGCCTATGGTGAGATTTGGGATCCTCTTCCGAATGGTCAAAGTAATCGAAAATGGGAGCAACAAGCTGAACACATAATATGTTCTATTTGTACATGTTGTTCTTCAATTTATGTGTATATTTATTTACCAAATTTGAGGTGTTTTGTTTTCACTTGGCGATTACATTCTCTTGATTCCATATTTCATTTGAAATTGCCTCGAAATGTCGAGCCATCAACAAGGTTCATTTAGTTCCCTATCCAATCAGGTCAGGGTGTTCTGAAACAACCAAATGGGTATGATTGTGGAATTTATATCATTAAATTCATGGAGACTCCAGGGCTCATTCCCAACAAGTCGTACATGGTAAAAATAACAAAATTTCTTATTTTTATATTAACTTATAGTCACCTTCCCAATTCAATTAGAGCAATCTATCTTATTACAGTATCTTTTACTTGTGTAGCATGATTCTCAAAATGTTCATGGAAGACTAGCAATTCAACTCATAGACTCAGCCTTCAATGAAGCAAGCCCTCGATTGCTTGCTTAAGTAAATATTACATTTGAGGAACATGTTGCCCAAGCTAAGGCTATAGCCTTTATACAAAAGGTCAACATATATCAATTATGCGCTAAAGCTCAAGGGAAAAGCCAGAAAAAAAATCTAAAAAGAATTAGGGCATAGAATGGTTGGTCTTGTCGATGGGATTTGTGTGAAACGTGCCAATTTGGTTTTGGTTTGGTTGTACAGCTTATGGTGGACAATTTATACACTGACTGTTGTTTTATAAATTACTTTTCTGTAACGGAAGCATTATTGTTTCTATTATGTTGTGGTCATTTCTTGTAATCTGTACTATAACAATACGCTCTGCTTACATGCTTATGCGTGCTTTCAATAGAAAATTCTTGAATGGCTTTTCATAATCTTGGTGTAATATAGTCTTTTGATTTCATCCAAGTTCTAGTTAATGTATTCTGCTACGCTGTAACTTGTTGCTCTCTGCACTTATTCGTCATGCCTCTCAAGTTAACAATAATCGGTTACCTATTGTGTACCTCTGCCAATTTAATGTATACCGATTAGACGAATATTACATCGAAGTTTAGGGTTTTGGTTCTTCTCTAGAAAAACCAGTCTTTTCGTTTTATGGAAATGGCCAATAGATTACTGCACAAGACCACTCTAAAGCTATCTAGATTACCTCTTAAGTTATTCGGTTTGTCGGGTAGTGAATAAATTGATTATCCCGAGCTAACCGGTTTCACGTTTACATTTTCTAGAAATCTGGTTACCAGCAGGTGCATTGTTGCACTAATTGGCTTACCACTTAAATTAGTCGGAATGCCATTTAATGAATTTGAGCTTTCTGAACCCATCCGGCTTGCCGATTGAGTTAAACGGCCAATCGATTATTTTGTATCAGCATTCTAGACCTAACCAGCATGTCGTTTAACTATTCTAATTTTCGTTGTAATGAAGTGAACCTTTCTGGAGTTAATCGACACTTCGGTTATTAAAACAGTAGGCTGGTTAGGTTTAATAGCATTTTGGAATTAATCGGTAACCTGTTTAACGAAGGCATCTTGTATTTTGGTAGAAACCTCTCTGGACCTAATCGATTTGCCGTTTGTATTAACCATCTTGTCGGTTACTAGTAGAATCCCTCTAGACCTATTCGGCACGCCGCTTAATAAAATGGGTATAATGTTTAATGTTCTTCAACATATCTGGAAATATCCAGCATGCCGGTTAATTTAAACGGTAAGCCAGATAGGTCGATTAAAGACAAACCAGCCATTCACCTTCTCATTCGGTAAGCCCCTTAACCACTCTCTCTCTACAAACCGTCAATCACCTGCCCAACTCCTTGAATTTCTTCTAATCCCACTGCAAATCAAGTGTCGAAATCCATTTTCCCACTCTCCTATATCAAAAAGTAACCATTTAAACACACTTTTCTCATCAAATTCCTAAAATCCCAAATCTAAACTTAGCTTTTCTCTCGCAATCTCTCACAACGATTCGAGCATGTTTTAGTGATTTATGGTATAAATTGAATTGACATATCACTTCCAATCAACGTTTCAGCCAATATAATCAGTTAGTTTTGCTTAACTACTCACTTGTCTCATTTTCACCATTGTTGTGAAATTATGTCCACTTCAAGAATAAGAAGTAGTAAGGGGAAGGAGAAAGTGAGTGAGGTTGATGGCAAACAATCACAAACAGATAAAGGAAATGCTGAGGAAAGTAGTTTAAGGCAAAGCACTTTCCAAACAAGCAACTGGCCAATAGGTTCTTCACCAAATTCATGTCTCGCTTTGTACTTTCTTGTTTTTATGTTGAGTTAGAGTTATTTTGAACTGTTCTGATTGGTAATAGAAATTTAGTGCAATTATTAGAACTGTTGGTTGGGTGAATGGTGTTGTGATTGAGGAACAAGTGTATCCAAAAATAATGAAAGTGTTTTATTCGAATATGGATACATCTGAGGAGAAGCAAAATCATGTAATTACTCATGTTGGCGGAATAATTATAGAGCTTGATGTTGGTCTTCTGAACAAAATCCTAGGGACTCTAGACCATGGCTTGGATATTTATTCTAGTAGGAAAGCACCTTATTTTCATGATTATTCTCATGTTGAAACAGTTAGAAACATTTGTAGAAGAATTGATTTATCTGATGAGGTGTGCACTTTGTTCATCTTTGTGCCCAATGCTTGTGTCTACAGTCTCGAGTTTTGCTTTGCATTCTTCAGGCTATTTTTACTCCTAGGTCTGGGCATGTAGATGAAATATCTCATATGGATGTAGCCTTGTTAGATTGTATTCTTAGGGGACGGGTTGTTAATTTTGGGTATACCATTATTCAGCACATGCTCAGTATTCCATGTATGGTTAACTATTCCCTTCCTTACAGTAACCTTATAACTCGAATACTTAAGTTCTTTGAAGTGCCCATAGATGAACCAACTTTTGAGCTAACTAAACCTATGGGAGATGAACTTATTTATAGCCTAGGTTTTGAGTGGCGCAATGAGGAATGGTTGAAGGTTAAGCGAGATAAGGCAACTTTGCTTGTGCCTAGTGACGATCGGCCTCTAAACTCTATAATACCTGCTGATCAGTTACCTGATTTCTCCTTACCTTTGCGGGGTCAGCGCAGAGGTCCGAGGATGCAATCATCCATGCTTGATTCTGTATCTCCTACCCCTCCTCATGAGCACATGGGTTCGAAAGAGGTTACTCTACAGCAACTGATGGATAAAGTTAAGATGCTATCCATTCAGTAAACTAGCTTTTGACAGCATATTCTTGAGGAGCATGAGCGTTTATTCCAACAACAGCAGTAGCTTCTTGATGGCCAGCGACGTCTTTTTGAGCATTTAGGTGTTCCTTATCCATTCCGACCACCATCGCCACCCCCCCAGTAGTACTTGTAATCTATCATTTGCTTGTAGTAGACACAACAACATGTACTGCTTCATTTAATTTTATTTTATTTAAACTGATCGCATTAACTTCCTCTTTTGGATTATGTGGATGTTTATTTCATATGGATCTTTGTGGATGTTTATATTCTAGATTGGCCACAAAAAATGCTAAATTGCTTGCCTTGGCATTTCAATAAATGCTTTATTGAGCAATTTATCAAAATTTGTTGATGGATAGGGAGATATGATATATTTTACTATGTTGTTATGAAAAAAATCCATAAAATGATCAACTAATAGTGAAGAAATATAAATCGTGAGCAAGTTAAGGTTAATATAAATCTCACATTAAGCGAGAGTGTGAAATAGTATCAAACAAATAAAATATTCAATTACAGCCTGCCAAAATGAAATGACGTCAAATAGAAATAATATTTCTTCCTTCCGATTACAGAAACTCACTGTCACCAGGCCAGCAATTAGAATGCAGGTTACAAAAAGGAAGACTTGTAAGTGTATTCCCTCCCACTAACTATGACATGGATGCATTGGTGCTGAAGTAATGCATGGGTTTTGAGAACACTTGAGAACTACTCCCACATTCATAAGCTGCTTCAATAGGGGATTCTGAAAATTGTAAACTTGAGCGACCTATCGCATAACTAGCATGACCGTCAGTGTTACCAACACTTCCGAAATTAAAATTGTAAAAATTAATTTATTACTAATCGGTTATGCATATTGTTGCAAAATATTAGAAAACAATATCCAACAACTGTGAATACAAGTCACTTGATGTCATTGCTGGCAATAGGATAGGTTCGTGCAGTATGACCACCTAACCGGTAAACGCTACACTTTCAGTAGTCTCTCGCTGCTTTGTTGGTTGTTGCTAATCCTTTTGTTCTTACTATTATTGGATATAGTACCCTTGAATTTTGTTGTGCACCACATGTAAGGCTTAGGTTGGCAATTCGCTCCTGTCGAAACAGTTGTTGAAATTTCCATGTCAATTTCTTAATCTCAGCCAAAGCCTTTTTAAACGAGTCCTAGCTCTTTACGGCATGAAAGCACATTGTATTACTAGCGGTAAATAAAGCATTAAATCTTACAAAATTAGAAGCCTCACTGTCAACTTCTGGACCAACAAGGCTGAGTGAGTTATAGTCCTTCGCTGTTTTCGTCCAACAAGGAAGAACCATGCTATCAAGAATTTTTTTAAATTGTTCCACTTTCATGACGTGAAACATGTGTCGGTATAGGATTCCAACAGAATCTATCATTTGACATAAGTATTCTATTTTATTTTCTTGTTTTCTATAAACCATTATCCATTTAAAGTCCGCATTCTCGAACTGTGTGAGTGTGTAGTAGTTAGAATCAGTGCAATAAAGCCTTCAAACTGAATTAAAGTGGCTTCTTCATAAATTTCTTCCTTGATCCAATGGAATACCCTAATTGGAAAAAGAGCTACAACATACTTTTCTAGGCAACGTAAATGGGTTGACAATACAAAAGTACTGTATTTAGTTTTGAACTCATCTTTTCTTTCGGTGCAACGAATGCTACGGAGTGCATGATCAATTTGTTGCACGAATTCATATAATTTCAACCGGTATTAAAGAAAACGATTGAGATAAGAATTCATACTCTCACACTGCTGAATGCTTTCCATTCCAGCAAAAATACTTCCTTTAAGATACGCTTCAGCCCATTTATGTCACTTTGCATACATTTTCTTAACCCAAGCATTATCATGTAACTTGAACTCATCTAGTAAAGTAAACCATTGTTGGTCAAAATCACTTGGACTGAATCGGGTCAACATAAGATCAAGAAATTTACGAATGAAGTCTTTATTTTTTATATTTGCTTATGCACTCCTCTCTAAATGCCAACACCAAAGACGGTGAGTACATCCAACAAAAATAGTTTTAATTGCCTTAGACATTGCCTTGTCTCCATCGATAATTACGGACTTCGACTTCCGGTTACCCATGGCAGAAATAAAAGTTTGCAGTAGCCCTGTGTATTATTCAATTGTCTCATCTACGAGTAGGCCAAATCCAAACACGGTGGTTTTGCAATAATGGTTGGTGCCAACAAGGGTCACAAGTGGTTTCCGGTATGCATTAGTCTTGTACGTCGCATGAAATGCCAAAACATCCCTGAAGCACTTATAATCATACCGTGCCATGTAGTCCGTCCAAAACAAGTTTCTTAACCTATTCTTGTCGTCTAATGTGTACTCGTGATATAGCTTAGGATCATTGTCATCTTTTGTGGTAAAATATGCAATAGTTACTTTAGAATCAGTATCTCCAATCTCTGCACGTCTAGCCACATCCAATCTATTTTGCAAATCCTTACATTTAAATTTGAGATTTTCTATACCCCCAACTTGATCCCCTATGTAATCAACAACTTGGCATGTCTTCACACCAACATGCGTCAATGCCATAGCTTGAGCAAGATCTACTTCAATAACATGCCAATGTGAACGAAGTAGGTGTACTTCATTTGGAGAAGTCAGTGGATGATTGTGCTCTGCTATAAATTCTATCGCAATATACTTGCGGCTGCATTTGTCTTAATTCACTCGAAATGATGTTTTACAACCAATACGCATTATTGGTCATGGTTCTCACACTCTATTATCATTTGCCAAATATTTTTCAGCCCTATCTCCTTCTAGATTACAAACCCAGCGACGAATTGTAGTTCGGCCAGACTTCGACTTTTAAAGCTTGTTTCTTCTAACAATAAAACCAACCATTCTTGAGTAGTTCATATACCATGCATCTGCATCTTCTACTGAATCAAACTGAGCTCCAAGTACACTTGATGGATGTAACTCACCAATATTAGATGAAATACTCATATGTAACTCCTAGAAAATAATAACATTAAATATGGCCAAGAAATAAGATTCAATGACAATGGATATATTACAACACAATCATTTAACACCACACACCTTTCATACACTTTTAAAAACTAATCCAATGCCTGAGTGAATGTTGGAAAACCTAAATCGAAATTATAAATTTTCATCATTCCACACATGAGTTAAAATCTTTTTACATGACAAACACAAATTATAAACAAAACTTAAGTGTGCCTTATTTAAAAAACAAGTATTTTGCTCTAAATCACTTACTTGATTAATACTACAAGCTTTCATTGGTTTCAGCTGTAATAAAAATACCAATAGAGGTAAAACCAAATCTTGGTGGTTTCCCTTTTTTTACTACATCATTTCAAATGAAAAATGAAAAAATAGTAATATATACATAGCTAAATTAATGAAGGGGCAATGCATTAATTTAACACTAGTGACTAAGTTATAAATGCAGTAATAAATGTATTAGGATAGTTGGTGAACAGAAAAGTTTAGGGGGGGGGGAGGGGGTTCCACTAAATATTACAAGCACCAAGGAACATCATACATGTAACGATTTACTTAGAATATGCAACAACTAACATGAAACATGAGTCGTCGAACAACTTCAAACACGAAACGTGAAACATGAAACCCTTGACTTGTAACATGAAACTTGAACATAAACATGAAGGGGGGGAGAAAAGAAAAGTTTGGGGGGATTCTGATAAATATTACATGCAACAGGGAACATCAAACATGCAACAACCTACTTAGGACATCAAACATAAAACACAGAACTTAAAACATAAAACATGAACGTAAACATGAAACGGGATGAAAAAAGAAAAATTTTGAGGTATTTGGAAAATAATTACAAGAAATATTGAACAATGAATATGAAAGAACTCACATAAAACATGCAAAAATAAACATAAAATATGAGGACTTCTGTAACAGTGAATATAAACGTCAAACATGAAATTCCGAACTTCCAACATGAAACATGAACATAAACATGAAATGGGGTAAAAGAAAGAAAAATTTCGAGGTATTTGAAAAATAATTACATGAAACATTAAACAGTAATATATGAAACACCTAACTTAAAACATCCAACAATGAATTTAAAATATAAGGACTTCTGTAACAGTGAATATAAAACGTCAAACACGAAACTCCGAACTTACAACGTGAAACATGAACGTAAACATGAAACGGGATGAAGAAAGAAAAATTTCAGGGTATTTGAAAAATAATTACATGAAATATTAAACAATAAATATGAAACACCTGACTTAAAACATGTAACAATGAATATAAAATATAAGGACTTCTGTAACAGTGAACATAAAACGTCAAACATAAAACTCTGAACTTGCAACGTGAAACATGAACATAAACATGAAATGTTGTGAAAAAAGAAAAATTTCGCGGTATTTGAAAAATAATTACATGAAACATTGAATAGTAAATATGAAACACCTGCCTTAAAATATGCAACAATGAACATAAAATATGAGTACTTCTTTAACAGTGAACATAAAACATCAAACATGAAACTCTGAACTTACGAAGAGAATCATGAACATAAACATGAAACGGGGTGAAAAAGGAAAAATTTTGAGGTATTTGAAAAATAATTACATGAAACATTGAATAGTAAATATGAAACGCCTGACTTAAAACATGCAACAATGAACATAAAATATGAGTACTTTTGTAACAGTGAACAAAAACGTCAAACATGAAACTCCGAACTTCCAACGTGAAACATGAAAATAAACATGAAACGGGATAAAAAATGAAAAATTTCGCGGTATTTGAAAAATAATTACATAAAACATTGAACAGTAGTATATGAAACACCTAACTTAAAACATTGAACAATGAATTTAAAATATAAGGACTTCAGTAATAGTGAATATAAAACCTCACACACGAAACTCCGAACTTACAACGTGAAACATGAACGTAAACATGAAACAAGATGAATAAAGAAAAATTTTGAGGTATTTAAAAAATAATTACATGAAACATTGAACAAAAAATATGAAACACCTGACTTAAAATATGCAAAAATGAACATAAAATATGAGTACTTTTGTAACTGTGAACATAAAACGTCGAACATGAAACTCTGAACTTGCAACGTGAAACATGAACGTAAACATGAAACGGGGTGAAAAAAGAAAAATTTCGGGGTATGTGAAAAATAATTACATGAAGCATTGAACAGTAAGCATGAAATACTTTACTTAAAATATGCAACAATGAATATAAAATATGAGTACTTACATAGTGATAAACATAAAAAGTTAAACATGAAACTCCAAACTTACAACATGAAACATGAGCATAAACATGAAAGGGGTGAAAAAGAAAAATTTTGGAGTATTTAGAAAATAATTATATGAAAAATAAAACAATAAACATGAAACTTGAAATATTAAATACGAGACATATTTTATAGAAAATGGATTCAACTTTTTTTTTTGTTAACACTCATTTTATTTTATTTTAAAAAAATTTATAGTAAAAAATAATTTTTTAGTTTTACTTAACCTGTCTTTTTTTGCATATTATTATTATTTAAATGAATTGACCCTACATGATGCGGGGGCTTTCCCTGCATCATAGCCACCCCCCCTAAAATAATGCCGTTGAATCGAACCAACATTGCTTTTCCTTCTCCTTTCCTCAAGCCTCACTACAAAATCAAGAAAAACTTACAACAATATCCACAATAAAACACAAAGTTCTATAGTAAAAAATGTCATTAAACCAATAACGAGACATGTGTCTAATTTGCGAAGCTTAGTTTATCAAAGTTCAAACTGCTGCACGTTCGAAAATCAAACGAAAATTAAAGCATGAATAGAAAAACAAAATGTCACTAAGAACAACCATCGAACACCTTCCCTTCATTTCCTATCGTGCTTTCAGTGGATGCTTTACAATCTCCTCCTCTCACAAAACCAAAAATCCAAAACAAAAACCCACAATCATCAAATTCAAAGCGAAAGCCAACAACAAAACAAGAATCCCTATACACTCCTCAAACAAGACCTAATAGAAATCCTCACTCACTATGCTTCATTAGGGTTCAATGTCCCCAAATTATCAAAAAAATAGCACTTCCATCATATTGTGAAACATTTACATAAAAAATTAAAGTTAACAGTTGGGAACAAAATGCTTAAAGAGAAATTAAATAAATTGAGAACCTTCAGGTTCTTGAAGATCCTATATAGGTCTAAGACTATAGCGTTTGCCATTTAATCTGGAATAGAATGAGAAACAGACATGTGTTATTCAACCTTTGTTTTGTTACGGAAATCGTGAGAAGAAATAAAGAGAAAGACCTTTTCAAAAATCAAAGCTATAGCTTGTTGATTCAGGCGATGAAGGCAAGAATGACGGTGGTGTTGCGAGGTGGGGTGGTGGTGGAGTTGGCTATCATGTTGTGATAGAAGATTGCATGGGTGGTCAAGTGTCGTTAGTCAGCAAGAGAAAAGAGAAGGCAGTGGTGTTGCGCGATGGGGTGGTGGTGGAGCTGGGTGTTGCGTGGCGAAGGAAGATGGCTTGGTGTGGAGCGCTGTGTTCATGAAAGAACATAGAGAATGAGAAAGTCGAGAGAAGGAGAAAGACCTATTACAAACCTGCGAGGAGAGTCGGTTTAGTTTATCCGCATTATAAATTTTAGTTAATGTAATGAGTCGTAATTATGGATAATAATTTGACCCGATCTAAATTTTAGTCCAATTGACCTTATCCGAATTTTTAGGGCTTTGGCCCAAATATTCAGGTTTCGAATCGGGCTCAGGCCAAAATCCAACCCAACCCTATAATTAAAAAAAAAAAACACACTGCACAATAACACACACGATTACACTCATCACACACATCACAATCACACATAGACACACTCACAATCACAATTCACAAACACAAAAAGGCAAAAACCAAACCAATCAAGCTTTGACTTCGAGCGAGCGGCGAACCCTAAGCCACCGACAGCTAGCGCCGCCTTCTCCAATCGAGTCTCCCACTGCTGCTGTCTCGACCGAGTGACGCCGTCACACCACTAGTTGATTCAATTGAATTAGGCATTCAGCAAGCTTTAAGCCTCCAATTAGCTGCAGCTCGCGCGATGCCGTAAGTCGAACCAGCCTCGTATTGTCCCGCTGTTGTCGCCACCACCAACTGATTGACTTTACTTGCTGCTGGCTGCTACTAGTTTTGGTAATTTTACAATTCATAAATATTAATTAATTTTTTTCATTTATGCTTATAGATTAATTTCGAATTTTAGCTAAATATATTTCTAATAATTATATAGTTATTGTAAATATTATATTTTAGTTAAATATAAGGCTATATAAGATTATAAATATTAATTATTAAGTTGTAATTGTAAATTAAGTCTAAATTATTATGTTATAAATATTAATTATCAAGCATATAAATTAATTTAGAATTTTAGGATACTCTTTGGCGTTAGTTCAAAAGATAATGCAAGTAATTACTCTATCAAAATCATAATAGTATTGAAGCAACATGCTTGATAAGATTAATATCTTTAACATAGCATTCAGTTATATAACATACAACCAGTATTGAATAGAACTGAATGCCCTCTATTAAGTGATATCAGGAAGACCACACAAGAAAACCGCAATCATATTGTGAATTATAATAAATTTATGGCTCAAGAGCTATAAAATGAAGAGAAATTGCATCTCAATTCTGTGTGGTTACCATTGTTTCTAAATGTTTTATTGACATTAGGAATCTTTCCTTGATAATCTAAGCACTAACACATAATCACGAATTTAATAGTCCATAGGTTTCATTGGACCTGAGGTGTCACTGTTGTGCTTGAATTATGCTAAGTCCCCAACAGTTGCTACTGTACTAATAACAATAGCTCTAAGCTTAAGCTCTTTCAGCCAAGCTGGATATCTCCTCAATATTCAAGTAAGTTTCACTGTTCAGTCACTACAATACCATAAAGTTTTTAATAGCTGATCTTAAATTATTTTCCCCTCCAATTTAATATGGTTTCTACGAACTTTTTAATTAAGAAATAGCTCCATATTGCTCAAGATTTCTTCACGGTATTGCAAATTCAACAAGAACATTAGCTGCAATAATCAGCATAATAGGAACTGGTTATTTTGTACAATGGCTTGGATCATTTCAATATAAATTATTATGTTGTAATTGTAATTGTAAATTATTATGTTGTAATTGTAAATTAAGTTTAATCATATTTTAAGTTTATAAATTATGAATTAATTTAAAGTTGTTATGCATTTAATATAGGTCATTATGTCAAATTCAAATGCATGGAAATCGAAATCATGTGAGGATTTTCATGTGGGCAAAGAGAATATAAATGATGCCATTCAAGATGTTGAAGGGGTCTAAGAGGTTGAAAGAGTTGAAAAGGTATCTTGTAATGATGATGGGGTGCAACAAAGTAGCAATAAAAAAAAAAAGCAAAAGGCGCGAGAACCATCTTATGTTTGGGGACACTTCACAAAGGTAACCATTAATATCGATTTGAAGGCGAAATGTAACCATTGTCGAGCTAAATTGGTAGCATCTAGTAATTAAGGAACCTCACATTTGGATAGACACTTGAAAAGATGTAAGGCAAAGGGTGTTCTCTCAGTTTCTGATAGCCTACAAAAAAACTCTTAGCATGATGAGGAAAGATGATGGAACTAGTTGTGTTGAGGCAAGAGAATTTGATCCAATTGTTGCTCGGCAAAAGATTGCAACATTGGTTGTAAAACATGAGTTACCACTTAATTTTGTGGAGTATAATGCATTTAGGGACTTAATGTCTTATGCGAACCCTTTGGTGAAGAATTTGAGTAAGAACACTTTAAAGAGTGAGATACTAAAATTGTGTCAAGCTAAAAAGGCAAAAGCAATGGCTTTGTTGAAGAATAATGATAGTCAGATGGCGATTACTACAGATATGTGGACTGCGAGTAATCAAAAGAAGGGGTACATGATTGGTATGGGGCATTTTGTAGACAAGTCTTGGCGGTTACAAAGTCAAATTTTAAGGTACTTTTCTTATTAATTGATATTTATTTTTAATTCAATTTAATTAATTCTAAAATTAAATTTTTTGGTAATGAATAGGTTAATATATTTGCAAAGTTGGTATTATGTTTATTTATTTCTAATTCAATTTAATTAATTCTAAAATTTAGTTTTTTTGTAATGATTAGGTTCATATATTTGCCGGCTCCACATACTGCTGAATTTCTTTCTGAAGGATTTTTTAAATGAATGTTGGATTGGAATGTGGATAGAAAGATATCAGTTGTAACTTTAGATAATTTTTCCACCGATGATGCTATAGTTGATAGGTTGATGAGGTTGATTCCAGTTGATTCTATGTTAATGGGTGGAGATTTTTTTCATATGAGGTGTGTGGCTCATATTTTAAACTTAATTGTGAAGGAGGGGATGAAGGTGATTAAGGAGTGGATTAAAAAGATTAAGGATAGTGTGGCTTATTGGACGTGCACACCAAAGAGGGTAGAAACTTTTGAGATGACTGCACGTCAATTGCAAGTCAAGTGTGAGAAAAAGTTGGTGCTTGATTGTGTAATTAGATGGAATTCTACATATGTGATGCTTGATGTTCTGTGAAATATAAAAATGTCTTTGCTAGACTGCAGTAGCGTGACAAACACTACACCTCTTTGTCAACAGATGAGGAATGAAAGATTGATGAAAAGATGTTGGAATATTTGCTACCGTTTTACTCTATGACAGAGTTATTTTCAGGTACACAATATGCCACATCTAATCTTTTTTTTCCAATGATATGTGAAATGAGGATTAATTTGGATGAATTGTAACTTTTTTATGTGCTTATGGTTAGACAAATGGCTGGTCAAATGATTATGAAATTTGATAAATATTGGGCCCAAATTCATGGGATTTTGGTGATGATTGTTATTCTTGATCCGAGGTTTAAAATGCAATTGGTTAATTATTATTTTCCACAACTTTATGGTGAGGGTGCTATAAATGAGATTCAAAGGGTACGCAATTTAAGTACTGATTTGGTTAAGTTTTATGAAGGTAAGAATGGGAATATGAATGATGCAGTTGTTGGTGAATTTTCTTCGACCGATGTTCGCTGTAATTTTAATATAGGAACTGGCCGTAAATTTTTTTATATAAGTTCGAGGCATTTGCAAGCCAAAATAGTGAGGCCATGGTATCGAAGTCCGACCTTAAGAGATACTTAAAAGAGCCTTTAGTGAAATCCACTATAGACTTTAATATTCTGAATTGGTAGAAGGTGAATTAAGGAAAATGCCCTATCTTAGCTCAAATGGCGAAGGATATTTTAGCTGTTCTCATGATAATCATTGCCTCTGAATTTGTATTTAGCACTGGAGGTAGAGTCTTGACTCCACATCGAAGTAGCTTCATCCTACGACATTGGAAGCGCTTATGTGCACTCTGTTGTGCAAATTTTATTGAACTCGCAAGCGCACGAATCTATTGTAGAATAGATCAACGGTGACGAGTGTCAATCCCACGAGGAGGTGGATTTTAATTGCTTGTAGAATTAATTTTCTAAGTGGGTGATTGGATTTATAATGACAATGATGTAGGCAATGTATTAATTTAAATTAAAGTTGTGGGAATAAACTATTAAATAAAGTGCTTGGATCTCCGAATTTATATTCAACATGCACCATCAGCTTAACATTCATTATTAGTACCAATTAAATCATGAAGGGAGATTTTCCACTCCTCATGAACCGCACTCTAATAGATATGGTGCTAAGGGCTTCCTGTGCCAAATAGTAATAACCTTGCATAGCGAGGCGGTTATTCCAGCCGATATCCAGACAAAATTATTACTATCTGTCTACGAAAAGTCAAAACATCCACATAAATTAAAGGGGAAGGAAAAGTAAATTTATCAAATTAAGCCCATGGAGCATGTTGAGACTTTACATCCAACCCAAGCTTGAAAGGAAATTAGCCACTCATAATTGAACTAGGGGTAAAATGGGAATTTTATTAAAATACGTAGAAAATACAAGATGGAGATGAAATTACAGAAAATTGAGCTCAAACATAGATTCAGGGGTGTCAAATTAAGGGGGGGAGCCCCCTTTTTATAGATACACTGAGTAAATCATGGCCATCGGATTAAAACAATTTGGACGCTCATGATTGCGCCACGTGGCAAGCTCTAATTGAATGGAACACATCATCAGGGCTGTCATTCCGTGTATATGCATGTACCGTACACACGTTATTTCGGTCCACTAACATTCCGCCACGTCGCCGGTCAGCATTTTGGTCCAATAGGATCGTGACACGTCATCAGTCAATGCCACGTCATCAGTCAATGCCACATAAGCAGTCAATTCCACATCATCGTATAGTGCCACGTCATCGTACAGTGCCACGTCAGCGTACAGTACATGTGAACAATGCCGTGAACAGTATCGTATATAGTACCGTATGTGTGAACAGTACTATTTATCTTTTTATGCTTCTCCTAAGGTTTTCGACTGTCCTAAGTTCAAAAGTGCTGTCCCTTTTTCCATCTGATCTCTCGTTCATTGTGAAATGACCATGATATCCCCTAAAATACATAAAATACTTAATTAAAATAAAACATACATAATTAAATTACAAGGGACTTAAAGACAAAAAAATAGGAATGTTAGTAAGACTTGGAGTGTAAAATGATGATTTTCTCCATTATAAATACACACTTTCTAGTACTCAACACACTCAACATTGATTATAGGCAAGCTCCAAAGGTATAAATACAAATAACATACAAAATATTTAAATAATTGGTTTAGTAACTTAAATTATTTTCTCGCTTTTTTTTTTTTTTTTGTTTTACAAGTAAAATTCTCGAAAGTGAAATTTTTACTGGAGAGGAATTTGTGGATGAAGATGAAAGTGGCCCCCAAGTATTGGAGTAGTTTTTTTTTTTTAATGTTTTGTTGTGGAATTGAATTATGTGTTTTTATTTGTATAAGACATTATTTTTATTTTTGAGTTGTGGAATTGAATTGTGTGCTTTCATTTGTATAAGACATGATTTTTTTTTTAATATTTGGTTGTGAAATTGAATTGTATGTGATTGAAATGGTTGTAGAATTAAATTGGGTGCTTTTAATTTAATTGTATTGTGTGTTTTTAATGTTGGATTTTAGAATTGAATTGTGTGTGGGGTTAAAATGGTTGTGGAATTGGATTGTGTGTTTTTAATTTAATTGCAATGTATGTTTTTAATGTTGGATTGTGAAATTGAATTATAAAAATTATTTCTATTAATTGGTTGTTTTATGAATTATTTTGTGATTAATTGTATTGTATATTTTGCCTTATATTGTTAATTATTTTAAATTAAAAAATTACTTTTTGTTTTATATTCATGATATAAATATAATAGCATTATAACTAGTAGAAAGAGAACAAAATATAAAAATAAATTTCGACCGGATCGGGCTTTGATCGGGTCGGGCCTTAATTGCCACTCCTAATTGTAACTGTCAAATACAAGATTGTGTAATTTTAGTACTATACGGAATCCTTATACTATATATATTATCATGTGCCAAATATTCCCTAAAAATAATGAAAGCACACCTGCAATTAAGGATAATATAATCTACATATTCAACGAAAATAACAAAAATATTTTAAAATAAAATAATGTAATATCTCAAATATACTGCGGATATCAAATGATAGAAAGTAAATTACTTTCCATTTTCTAATCGAAACATTAAACAAGTAATAATCTCAAATTTAAAGGGTTAGAGGATAATATTTTTCCTTTTTCACCAATTTAATCATAATTCATTAAATTCAAAAATAATATAATATCCACAATGGCCCCTCAATTTCTCCAAGATTTCACACAGGATTGAATCAACCTATCACAAGAAAAACATAGAAGAAAACAACATTCAAAATCCTAATTTTAGAATCATCGATTGATGGACCTTGGGGGATTTGAAGCACAGGGGAGAAAGACCGGCTTCCGAAACGGAAACCCTAAAATCTTCAGTGAGGTCCAAAAATTTTGAAATTGAGATATTGATAGATCCTTTTATTTCCTCGTCTTTGTCGATATCTTCAATGCCTTTTAGGATTTGTGCGAGGTGGAGAAGAGATTAGTTATTTCTGGTAGAGTCGCCATGATTATTCAGACGGCGACGAGTAAACTGATTAAATGAACTGATAATAATATTAAAATAAAGGAAACACTTGACTGTTGGTTTTCCCGCCAGAATTTCATTTTTGTTGAATCCGTACTATTTTAGTTTGGGCTTTTCTGTAAGTGGGCCTTCTCTGTTTAAAGATATAGGAAGGGATTCTATCAATGCCCCTCCAAAATGTTTTCTATCCCCTTATTTTAAAGAATGTTTGTTTACTATTTATTTGATGAAAATTTTCAAAGCCAAGAAGATATTATAAATACGAATATGTTTGGGTGGGTGGATATTTTATACGTTCATAGGCATTGTCAATTTTTACTCATTGGGTCGCTTCAATTTGATTTGAATATAGCTTCTTTACTGACTTGTTTTGGGTCAAGAAGCTCATGATTTTGTTGATCTTTGTTGATCTACATGCCCAGATGAGCGTGGTGACAAAGAACTCTCTTATTCTTTTATTTTTTAAAATAATTTTTTTGCAAAGAAGAGATTCTAGTGTTAACTGCCGTTCTAGTATTCAGTAAAAAAGAAAAGAAAAAGAAAAGTAAAAGAGAGCTGCTCTTCTACCCTTTTGGGACCTTTTGAATTTGTTTTTCTCGTGACTTTTACTTTGATTAACTTGTACCATCCTTTGTTCTCCCATCGACCTAAACCCAACATGACTACCGTTATTTGTTATAGAGAAATTCAATATTTGTTACAGAAGGTGAAGTTCTTATCGCTGGTAAAGTTGGTTAAAAATCTTGTGAAGAAGAAACTACTAAATAAATATTTGACTCGAGTTATGCTACTCTAAGAGCATTGCCATCGATAGAATGACAATGTTAGCAGAATATTTTTTAATGGTTGTAATAGTTGTTATAGCAATGGTGTTCATAGTTACACCAGTATTTATTTCTATACTTGACTCTCTTTATTTATGGTCGTCATGCAGAAGTTGTATGTTTGCATTATTTTTTATTCTTTAGAACATCACGATAGATTTTTCAGTTGGGTTTTGTATGATGTTTCACAGTCTTTTCACTGCAAATTACGAAAAGAAGTATTTTCTATCTTCTTTGTTGTACTCTTCACGCTTGTGGTATCTTTAATATTCCTGACAAAACACGCGCGCGTGCAAACATACGCATTTTCTAATAGACATTAGTATACTTATCTTAAAAACTTTTAGTACTTGTTGTAACTTTATTTACTATAACAATTGCAACTACTTTTGTAGACATGTCCCAAGGGCGTGGTCGAGTTGGTTGGTAGTGTAGCTGTCACCCTTCACACTCGTGTGGACTCGGGTTCAATTCTTGAGGATAGTAAGGGAGTAAAAATTGATTTAGGCTTGTCCACTTCCCTTACCTTTTTTTTTTTTTTAAAAACTACCTTTGTAGACATATTCTTCTATAAGATTGATAAGGCAATTAAGCAAACTATAATTATCATAATTATTGTGTGTCTATTATTTCTTTTATGATTAATAAAAAGTTTCTTAGGTTTGTAGTGCCTTCCTTTGGTTTCTTATTTTTAACAATTAAATAATGGAAGATTTAGAGAATTTTTCTATGAAAGTTTCGCTACAATTTGAGTCACTTTTTCCATGTTACAATTGTAACCAAAGTATATAAAATGACTTTTATTATAGCCAAAAGCATATGAAATGGATTTATACTTCACCAATTTATCATATGATATTAACTTTAGTTATTCGTTGTAAATTATTTAACAAATTCTTGTATTTGAGAGTTATACAAATACTCGAGGATACTCTGAAGAAAGGCCATCGAAATGTTATCTAGAAGAGCTCAGAAAATAGATACAATCACATTGGCCAAGAAAACCAACTTCCACTTGCTATAAGAGCTTAGAAAATTGATATCATAGATTTACTTGATAAATAAAATGAGTCATGAGCACCCAATAGCTTAAAAAACAAATAATGCCACTTCTATGAGTATTGCTTGGAATGTTGGAGTTGCTAGAGTATTGGTTGAGAGAGCACCTTTTTTGGTAGTTACGAGAAGCAACTTAGGAATTCCATTATCTACTGTAGATTACTATGCGAACAAGATTTGGCTTCTTTCTTTTATGAACAATCCTCAAATTTTTTTTAGAAGAAAAATTAAAATGAAATGTTCTTTCAAAGCATTTGAGGTGGACTATATAGTATTTCTCTTTTGCTTTTAATTTTGTTTACAATATTTTATTAACTTCCTAAATGCATTTGCATTTATTATTTGAAAAATGCTAGAAGTGGTTATTTGAAAAATTCTTTCGTCTCTTTAGTCTAAATATTTCGTTTGGTTCTCGAAATCACGATGGATAAGTCGAATGATGACAAAGAGTTTTGATTGGAACGATTGGTTGGAAGCCTTGACTATGTTGGCAACACAACCCTGGGTGTTTTTGAAGAGGATCAAAATATTAGGCTAGGTTTTCATTCCCTTGTTAGTGAATTTTTTTTGGAGTCATGTTGTGCCAATATTATTTATTTGTTTATGTTCACACACCTTTTTGATTTGCAAGTAAGGTGTTTATATTTTCACTATTACAGAAAAGGTTCATATCTTATTTAGAAACTGAATAAGTTTGTTTTAAAAAATGGTCTTAAAATGTGAGAAAAAAAATGCTAATAGCAGTGCTAGTTCCTAATATCTTATTCGTAATCAAGAATTGCCGGATGATGTTTATAAGAATAAATTGATTATTTTTCCTAAAGGAGTAAATTAGTTATCATTGTTTTAGTTTTGGTACTAAATGGCAATTTATTTTTGTTTCTTGTACTGAGCAAATAATTCAATGTAAAGACAAGCACTTTTATTGTTAGATTATCTTATGGTAAAAGTAGCATTGTCCTTTGAAGATTTGAGAAATTTTTCAAAACGCTCTCAATATTGCCCATAATAGCACATGCTGGAATTTATTGTACTTCTATAGACTTTTTCTAGATTTGGCTGATATGCGAGATAGTTCGGATTTAAACATTTTTTATGCTGCTATATGATAAGCTTATAATATGTGCATATTTTACTTTTTATTATATATTTGTAAGTTATTTTTATTTGTTATTTTTAATTAATTAAATTATTTTATTGAATAGGGAAATAATTGGAGATTATAGATAAAAAGTGCATGGAGAAGTATAATTTAGGAAGCAATGAAGATTAAATTGAAAATAAATTGGAAGACTATTTTCTTGAGCAATTAAGCAACAAATGGGCATGCATCATTGGAAAATAAACAATTTACTATGGCAATTGCACAGCATGGCTATTGTGGAAAGCAAAGTAATTGCTTGAAATTGGAATTAGAATCCAAATTGGATTCGGCCAATAAAGCATACGGAATTCATTCATAATTGATGGTCATAGCATTATGAAAAGAAGAGATAAAAAAGAAGCCAGAAAAAAAAAAGAATAGGATAGAATCGCGGAACACAGAGAGGAAGAGGAGCGGCAGCAGCGGTCCTTCAATTTTTCCGTGCTGATTCTGTTAGTTTTATTATTCTCCATTCAAGTGTGGCTAATTAATTTTCTTATATTGAGGTTAAGAATAAAACCTTATTTAATGAAATAATTTTTTATTTAATTATTTTTCAACATGTGTTTTTTTATGATTATAGTCTTGTTTCACGAAATTGATTGAATAATTATCTTTTCATATTTAATATCATGTAATCTTGATAGTTAAGAGATTATTTTATTTAATCTAAGCTTAGTAAAAATAAAGATTAATGTGATTCTCTTTGATTATTTGTTTTTCAATAAATTGGATACATAGAATACTTAGAAAACTCTAATTCTTTGTTTTGCAATAGGATATGTATAATTCTTAGAAATTCTATCTTGTAGTGAAAAAGAACCTACAGAAGATTTAATTACTTAGGCTTAATTGTTATATCGATGTTAATAGTTATATCAATGTAGATGACAAAGATTAAATTCAAGTTGTCGCTCCAAAATTGGGGGTTACTAATAATTAGATAATTACTGTTTGAATAGAGGTGGATTTTGAAACCTTGCTAACCTTTGTCTTATTAAAAACTCCTATGCTTTAGTTATTTTTTAAATTTAATTAGTTTAATTCCTTTATAACTCCTACTCAACTAGGTTAGAATTAATATTAATTTTAGATTTAAATTAGATTTTCCCCGGTAGGTTCGACCTCATTACCAATATTTTATTTATGAAGATTCATGCACTTGCTGGTATAATAAAGTTTTACTTATCCGGTATAAGTTGCTATTTTTTATCTATGAAATCATGCCATAAAAGAGGATTGAGGTTCTAGAGATACTTAGTATATGTGCTTGATAACCAAAGACGTGGCTAGTAGACATCTTTTTCATGTATAGAAAATTCATAAAACAATTCAATTTGACTCAAATAACATAAAGACATAAAAAAGCTTAAGAATAGGGTTGAAAATGAAGAAAGGAGAAATAAAATAAAAATAACTTAAGTTATTAACTCCTCAAGCGCTTGCATGCAATTAAGGATCTTTTGGAGCTCATGAAGTTAGTATACTTCTTTCGAGCACTAATGGAATTATGGAACTTTTAGTATAGTTATTTTGGCCACTTTTCGTACTCATAATATCTCTACAACACAATGTTTTGATGAAAATAGCTCTGTCTTGCATACTTCCCTCAAATCTTTGCAAAATAATGTTGTTTGGTACAGTTAGTTGACACACTTTTCATGCATAAAGAAATCCAATTATACATGCACGGTAATTATTTTTCTCCCTTTGAACTTAATTATTTTTCTATTTTTTTCCTTTCACGATTATGTTTACAATGTTTTATTAAATATTCAATTGATAGTTTAACATATTTTATAAGAGGTGAAGTTCTTAACTTTAACAAAATTGGTTGAAAAGTTACATGGCCAAACTGCTAATTTCTATTTTTTAATTTTAATTTTATTTCTTAGTCATACTTTTATGCTGCATGAGTACTTAATTGCATAATAGTAATAGTTTCCAAGGCTGATTGACGATCAAGTGATAATAGTGGTAATAAAAAGTAAGGAAAGAAACAAATAATATTATATAAGAACAATGGCATAAGAAGAAAAATAAAACCCAATGTATCGTCAATTGGCCAATAATTTCAATATATTAACAATTAATATTGTGGTCCTCAGCTGCAATTCTCATATCTATCAATTCCTTCTCATCATAATAGAAGTCCATCATAACAAAAGTGGAAAAGTGGTCTCATACTCATTATTTATATATTTCTCATTTATTTCTTCTTTATGCATTTATTTTGGCTCCTATGAAAATCGTCTAATTATGCTTTAATTATGTTACCCTAGCCATATAACCATTTAATTTATTTATTTAGATTTAACGTCGAACTAAATTTCATATAATTTTTTAAAATATTTAATAAATATTTATTAGAAAAGAAATTAGATCTTAACTATATTGTTTATAAATATAGGCGTGATAGAAGAGCTGCAAATTTTTCGTAATTATGTTGCATGTTTCTTTGCTCAAGAAAAAATTAGGGCACTACAAAGTAAAAGAATAGAGCGCGGCACTTGTCACTAGTTGGCTACGTGCCCGCACGCATGTATGTTTTAATTCTTTGGTCACGACTGACCATTAATTTCTATCCTTCGTTCATGACTTCACCATGGTCGTCTAAAATCTCCACAAATAACATTCATTAGGAAAGTGAAACTAGGACGTTGTATTAACAAGATTTCTTATGTTAGGTTGATTTGTGTCAATGGCCACGGTGTAGAAAGCTATTGGTCTGCAAGTATAGCATATGGAAACTGCGGTCCTTATCCTTGTTATAATGGTGAACTTATGAATAATCAGAAATGTCAAACAGGTTGTGGGAAGCCCTCTCAAATATGGTGAGTTTTGAATCATTGGTATTTGTTAATTTGTACACTTTGAACATTTATAATTGAGATTGTTGAATCTGACTTGTACTATTTACACAACAAAATTAGATTCCCCCAAGATCCTTTATGAAGATCAATCAAGTTGCATGTGACAGATTAAGTAGATTGGAAGAATCAATAAGCCTCAGACTGAATATCAGGCAAAGAAATATGAACAATAAAAGAAAACTAAACAACTGAAAGCAAGGAATAATCAACAGAACGCTTAGCAGATTAACGTCGTTTAGCCATTAATGGCTTACATCCACGGGTAAAACCATCAAGCAGGCTTTCATTGAAAGATTCAAGGTGTTTTGTTACAAAGAGATGAGAACAACTGAACAAAGAGCAAGATTTTCTAACTTTCTCTCACAACAATTCCTCTCCATATCTCTCTCTTCATTCCAGTAGCTTCCCCTGAATTCTCAGCTTATAAACCCAGTCTCTTAACAAACCTAACAGCCCAGAATGCACAGCTTCGAGACAGGTGTGCAAGAAATTCGTTACAACGAACTTGGCTTCAATTATCAATCACGTGATTGCTCGCGTGATATACTTAACTCAAGTGACACCAAAACGCTTGCACTTAATGCCGTTCCGAAGTTATAAAGAACAGCCGTGCTTCTCACTTGAGTTTATTAAGCCATTAAGAAGCTGAAAACGCTGCCGTTTGGGAGAAGGTGTTTGAATTCACCTTGCAACCAACAGTGATGTTATCATTGATCTTTCAGGTACATATTCCAAGACCATGGGTGAAGCCAATTGGGAATCTCCAGCCTGTGTTTGAAGAATTAGGTGGTGACCCAACAGGAATTTCTTTTCACATAAAAACTACATAAACTGATTCTTACTGCATTTAACATTCCCATCATTCCATAATTTTTACTTCTTTACTTATTTAGTAACTTCAAAGTTAATGCAACGACATGATTTGTATATTACATTGTTGTCTTCGTGATGATGTATTGTACAAGTTCCAACAATAGCCTACGTTTCAGATTTGTACAAACCAATTGCTGAGAATCTTATCGCCCCATAAATGGTGTGAAACTTCTTGTAATATTGGCAAGCACCCACTTATTATGGTTTTATTACTTAATTCATTAAAAAATAATATGTAAGTGCAACAATTATTATATGCTAATATTTTACTACTAAAGAATTATAAAATCTTATATTTTATTATTTTATTGTTTAACTAATTGATTATTATTTGATCTTAAAATATTAATTAGACCCTCACTTTGAAAAAATATATAAAACTCAGATTTTAACCGATAAAATATCAATAAAGCTCTTGGAAAATAAAGATTGTTTTATCTTTGACTTAAAAAATTAGTATTAGAAAATTACAATTATGATTGTCATCCAAAAAGACATTTATATATGTTATGTCTTTGCTCGTTTATAGTTTGTATTTGCTTTTTTCTTTTTTTTTTCCTCGCTTTTTGCTTTTTAATGACAATTTTCCCTTCAAATTTTAATGAATTTCAAATTTGGATTTACTTTTTATGCATAAAGACACTTTTAATCCTATTTCATTAACATAATGACGTGTGTCAATATTTTAAGGAGTCCCATGTGCTTCAAAATATGATTTTCGGTGAACATTGTTCACATTGCCCATTCGACACGGAATCACATTTTTTCAAATTTTAGGCACCAAGAGTCCACGAGCACGAGCGTGTTCAAAGTCGTCTGCCTTATCATAAAATTTAAAAGGCCTAAGACTGCATCGACCGCAAGTTGTCTTACAATGCAAGGTGTTGTAGTTTGAACGATGTTTTATGGACTTGGACGAGCAAGAGTTTGACAAGGACAGATCAACTGCCACAGATGAGAACGGGCAGATTTATGATCAAATTGGTGATAATATAATTGGAGTTCTCTTTTCAGCTCAGGACACAACAGCTACTGCCCTAACTTGGATTCTCAAATACCACCACGATAACCCAAAACTTGTGGAAGATGTAAAGGTGAGATTAAGAAATTATCCCATTAACAGAAGGGCATAAAATTGTACCAAGTGGTTATTTTTATCATTGGTTTAATGTTACAAAGGCAGAGCAAAAGGTGGTATTTGATAGCTCCCAGTCAAAGTTTAAGGAATTATTACACGAAAATAGCTCTCTTCAGGTGAGAACAGACCACAATATTTGGGAAATTTTCTCATGCCTCCCTTTATTCATTATTCATTGAAGGAGTGTAAATACAAATAAGTTCAAGCAACTCTTTCCTATTATCACGCCGATAACTTGAGTGAATAAAACAAAAACTCAATACATGAAAACAACTTTGCAAGAAAATAGCCAACTAAGTGCTAATGGGATATTACACTGCACATGAAAGTAGAACTTGTTCTTTTGTGAACGTTACAACCTCATGACTCAGTCCATGTATTTCTGATTTGGCTAAGGATCACTCCGAGATCTTCGTGGTTTATCATTACTCCCCCCTTTCAATGGAACCTTGGCCTCAAGGTTTAGTGTAGGAAACTTGTCTTGGAGCTCAGCAGTACTTTCCCAGTGGCATCTTCAACCAGCAGGTGTTTCCATTTCACCAGGCTCTCCTATAAAAATTTCATCCCTTTCTTTATCCAATGAGTATCTATGATTACTTCAGGTTCCATTAAGATGACACCATCATCATTGAGAAGTGGTAGGTGAGGACAAGTGGGGCAAGAATCACCAATTTTCTTTCTCAACAAGGACACATGGAACACTGGATGGATGCAAGAACCTTCAGGAAGTTGGAGCTTATATGCCACCTTACCAGTGCATTTTTTATTGGAAAAGGACCATAAAACCGATTGACCAATTTGTGATCTACCCTTTTGAACACTGTCTGTTGACAATAAGGTTGTAATTTAAGGAAAACAAGATCACTTACTCTGAATTTGATGTCATGCCGCTTTGAGTCTGCAAGTTATTTCATGCAGTTGGAAGCTGCATGTAAATTGAACTTTAGTTGCTTTAAGAGATCATTACGGGCTGCCAAATTCTTGTCCACTTCATTAACAGGAGAGGTGCCAAATTGATAGTGAGGAATCATGGGAGGTGGTTGTCCATATAAAGCTTGAAAATGTGTCATTCCCGTTGATGTGTAATATGTGGTGTTGTACCAGAATTCTGGCCAGGGAAGAAAAGAGTGCCATTTTTGTGGCTATTGGTGAATGATGGCTTTATGAAATGAAAGTTATCATAGCACTTTTGAAACTTAAATTAAGATTACTTAGAGAATAAATGATATGTTTTTATTGTATTTTAGTTGCATTTTGCATAAACATCCATTCTAGTTTAATTTTATAATAAATTGAGTTATTTGAGATTGATTGATACTTAAATTATGTGCTTAATTGTAAGTGACCAAAAGCTCAAGTTTTAAGGGAGGAATGCTATTACAGTAAACTGACAGAAATAATGAAATAATTAGGTTGTAGATGAATTTAAACAAATATGGAGTAGTACTGATGTTGTAGCCATTGCTATAGCAATTTTGGAGTATTGACAAAGAAGATTTCGTGCAAAATAATTAAAAGATTTCAATCTAGAGTTTCCAAAAAATGGCAGGTGCACCCCACACACTTTCAGTTGCCCTAGTTTTACTTTATAAAAGGGGAGCATGCACACAAAGAATGGGGGAGCCGTCACTTAAGAAAAAATACAAAGGAAAAACACAAAAAAACCAGAAAAGAGGAGAGATTGGAGGGATGCAACTGAGAATTATAGTGAGCAAAAAGGAGTTATCATAAGATCAAGCAGACTTTCTCTTTCTTTTATTTTCTTGTCTTTTTATCTATTCGTGGGATTGTATCTGATACCTTAACCTCTTTTATTTATTGTTTATTCACAAATCATAAACTAAATTCGATTGTAGTTGAGTGATAAGCAATCTCAATGGATGTTTGGCTGATATAAGTATGTTGCTCTGTATTTGCTATAGCATTTTTTCTTAATTGTACTTGTTTTAATTTCTTATTTCGGCTGATCACCCATTTAGTGGATACTAGATAAGAAAGAGCCTTAAAAAGGTCTGACTTAGTGAAACCAATTAAGACAATACTTAGTTTTAGATTAAGCTTCCCATGAAATTCATTGAGCATGTCATCAACAGTTGGACTCTTTTATTTATTGTTTATTCACAAATCATAAACTAAATTCGATTGTAGTTGAGTGATAAGCAATCTCAATGGATGTTTGGCTGATATAAGTATGTTGCTCTGTATTTGCTATAGCATTTTTTCTTAATTGTACTTGTTTTAATTTCTTATTTCGGCTGATCACCCATTTAGTGGATACTAGATAAGAAAGAGCCTTAAAAAGGTCTGACTTAGTGAAACCAATTAAGACAATACTTAGTTTTAGATTAAGCTTCCCATGAAATTCATTGAGCATGTCATCAACAGTTGGAATAGAAAATCGATCTTTGATGGTAATGGAGTTAAGAGCCCGATAATCAATTTTTACCCCCTCCCCACCCCCAAGGCTTGAACCCGAGTTCACACAAGTGAGGGGCGACAGACTGCACTGCCAACCAACTCCGCTACACCCTTGGGGGCCATAAAAGAACCCCCAGTTAAAAGGTAAGGTATTCTGGTTTTAAGACACAAAGCAAAACCAAAAGGTTTCTCTTCTCCTTAATTCTTTCTTAAGCTGTTGTCATCTCTTTGCTGGTAACAACCGCAGTGCATTACGATTTTCTTGTTTTGCAGATCAAAGCCTCCCAGTTCGAAGAATCAAACAGCAATAGCTTGAGGAAAACTTCGAGCTCGATCTCTACGTAGCCCAAACACTTTGTCAATCCAAATTTTGGTATCTAACATATAAAAAATTGGAAATCATTACATAATATAAGAATTTAATGTTATTAAAGGCAGAGTAAAAGGTGATATATCAATCAAATAATGGCGGCAAAAGGCCCTAAATTAACATGGACGCAGACAAAGAGTATGCCATGTACATATAGGCAAAGTTCTACAGTGTTCTTATAGTTAATGTGATAAAAATTGAAAATCATCATAGCCTGAATAAAAGAATCTAATTTATAAATTTATCATAGATATTGAATGTTTTAATCGAATGTGTTGAAAATCTATCGCAGTTAACTAATTTTAAAATAAATTATGTGCATGTCCATTTCAGTCAAATGTCCCAAGCAACAAATAATAATATTTATAAAGAAATTCCGGATCAATAAATACGCATTATTTAAAATTTATTTGTTTTCAGCTCCTTCGTTGACTCTGGGCTTTGTTTGGGATATAAATACTCACCCTTCAGAAAGGTTGTGCGAATAAGTTCCATACAGAGCCAAAAGTAAGATCAAAGATGCATATCTTGATAAGCTGCGTACCATGGCTCCTATTCACATGGGTTTGGATCAAGGCTTTAAAGTCCTTTTCTAGGGGATCAATAAAGCTTCCACCAGGACCGACACCGTTGCCGATCATCGGAAACCTACTGCAACTTGGGCACAAACCTCACAAGTCACTAGCCGACCTTGCCAAGGTCCATGGCCCTATCATGAGTCTAAAATTTGGACAGGTGACTACAGTAGTCATTTCTTCCGCAACCATGGCCAAACAAGTCCTTCAAGATCATGACGCATCTTTATGCAATCGAAACGTTCCAGATTCTGTAAGTTCCCACCAGAAGGGTGAATACGGGATCCCATGGCTCCCTGCCTCGACGCAGTGGAAAAAACTTCGAAAAATATGCAACTTGCATATTTTCACCAGTCAGAAACTTGATGCCAATCAAGACCTCCGGCGCAAGAAAATCCAACAACTCGTTGCTTTTGTTCAAGAAAGTTGCCGTGCCGGAGAAGCAATCGATATTGGTCAAGCAGCTTTCGATACTGCAGTTAATCTGTTGTCCAATACGATTTTTTCTGTTGATTTGGCTGACCCTAATTCAGCTTCCGCAAGAGAGTTTAAGGATTTGATGTGGGGTTTGATGGTCGAATCCGGAAAGCCTAACCTGTCCGATTTTTTTCCTATGCTTAGAAAACTTGATATACAGGGAGTACGGCATCGCTTATCAAGGCATCATGTTAAGATATTGGAGGTCTTGGATCGCTTCATTTATCAAAGATTGAAGCAAAGACAGGAACACGATTTTGTTGGTTCCAAGGATATGTTAGATACTCTTCTCAACATCAGTGAAAGTGAAAAGATTGACAGACATGATTTCAAACATCTTTTCCTGGTGATATTCTAATTAATTTAATTTCCTCCTCAAATTATGAGTAATTACGTAACCCATAAATTAATTAATTACATATCTTAACAGGATTTGTTTGCTGCGGGGGCTGAAACGACTTCAAGCACCTTGGAATGGGCATTGACAGAGCTATTACACAGCCCAGAGGCATTATCAAAAGCTCGATCGGAGTTGGAAAAGCAAATAGGAAAAAGCAACCCAATTGAGGAATCAGATATCGCTCGATTACCTTATCTACAAGCAGTAGTTAAAGAGACATTGAGGTTGCATCCGGCTGTTCCATTGTTAATCCCTCGCAAAGCCTCAGTAGATGTAGAAATCTCAGGCTTCATAGTGCCAAAGGGTGCACAAGTTTTGGTCAATGCATGGGCTATAGGCAGAGATGCGAGCACATGGGATAACCCTTACGCTTTTAAGCCTGAAAGGTTCTTAGGGTTAGATGTTGATATTAAAGGCCGGAATTTTGAGCTGATTCCGTTCGGAGCTGGGCGGCGAATTTGTCCTGGTTTGCCATTGGCAATAAGAATGCTGTACCTAATGTTGGGTTCACTTATTAAATCGTTTGATTGGAAGCTTGAAAATGAAGTTACAGCTGAGAACATGGACATGGAAGACAAGTTTGGCATCACCTTGCAGAAGGCTCAACCGCTTCGTGTGGTTCCTGTTGCCATTTAATTATGGGAAATGATATAAGTACAAAATGGTGACCTAAATAAGTTTGAAATGATGTCATTTCATCACTTAATGTAAAAAAAAAGAAAGAATAAAAAAATCTCGAGTCTTTTGTTTTTTTCTTTATCACCATTTTGTACGTCTACTGTTGTTATTTAATTATATGTACTCTGAGAAGGTTTAAACATTAGAGTATAAACATACTTTTAATATATCTTTTTATTTATATTTGTTTTTTTTATTTTTTTGTGTATGTGTGTGTAACACACAAGAAAATAGGTAATTTGATATTGTCATTTCAAGATACCTAGAAAATTTTCCAAAAAGATTCCCACCATGGCAAATTGATAAAGTGCAAGAAATTGAAAGATCATTTTTAGATTGAAATTTATAATATTTAAAAATATTTTAATTTATTTATTTTCTAGTTTAATTTGGTTACCTTTTTACAGTTTTATTGTTCGTTCGTTACTTATTTGAGTTGTATTCTTAATTTACATTTGAGTTTTATTAAAATAGGTTTTTTAGTCAAATTATGATCAGTGTGAGCATAAATAATTGTCTTTTGTAGCTGATTAGTATTAAAAATTGTATATTTATTAAAGGATAAAAATGTTATTTTGTGCATATATTATAATTTATATTTGTATTCATGTAATATATTAAGAATTATTAATTATGTTTTAATTATATTTAATTTTGAGTATTTTTGTGTATTTATTAGGTAAAATATTGATTTCACGTAATTCGAGGCTCCAAATGGGAAAATGAAGGTCAAATTTAGATTCTGGAGGTCCGAAAACCTTAGGATGGGTCAAGACCGGCTTAAAATCCAGCTTTTAGAAGAAAAATTGACTTTTGCAGTTGACCAAGCATTGATTGAATGATAAAATGAGCTTACAATAGATATGAATACACTGGATAACTGTTAATTTTGACTAAATCTCAATCGTTCATTATTCAATGGTCAAAATTGTGCCACGTGGCAGTGATTGATGAAGGAAGTTGAAGGATCCAAATCTTTGTATTTGGGTCGACCCAATCCACTCATTCACCCACTAAATCTCAACCGTTCTTTGATCAAATCAGACGTTTCATATGATGCCACATGTAAGGTTGACTTTTGAAGTTTGACCAGCCGTTGGATCTTGATCTAATGGTTGTGTGGAGTGCATGCATCAAGCTTATCATAGAACGCAAAGCACTGGATTATGAATTTATTTTTCTATAAATGGAGCTTCATTTTTGTATTGTTAATCATCCCTCTTCTTCTTAAATTCTCTCAATCCCCTTGTAATTCTCTTTCCCAGGTTTGTTTTAATATTTTGTGTAATTATTTTCATAAATAATATTAGTTTTATTTTCAATTTTAGTTGTTTTATTTCCTTTTAATTATAAGTAATTTAATTTCAAGAATTATTTTTATTTCAATCATGCTTAGTTAAATAATAATAGTTAGGGTAAGGTGAAACTCTTGAGAAATAAATATGATTTAATCAAATTATATTTTTAATTATATAAATTAAATTATTTTCTAATTAATTTTATACATATTTTATATTTTGAAATTTTGATTTATTGTAGACAAAAAAAAAAGATTTTGGCACAATAAATTCTTAATATCTTAATATAAGATATGGTAACTTTGTATCTTGATTTATTGTAGGTAAATTAAATTTTGGCACAATAAATACTTAATCCATAATAAAATTAATGAGAAAATAATAATAATTTATATAATTAATCTTTTGGACAATAAATCTAAATGAAAGGGAAATCATTGAAAACCAAGATAATTCAATGAAAAACTTGGTAGTCATCTCCTTATCCTTTTAAAATTTATAGATTTCACAAGATTGATGCATGTATTAATGTTGACTATTTTATGCATGATATATAGTTTGTTGGACGAGATAGTTACACCCAAAAAGATATTGATAAAGTAAGAATAGAGTGGGCAAAAGTACATATGATAGAACATTTTTGGTAAATTTTGTAGCACAATGACTTTGCGAGGTTAGTAAATGAAAAGTATTATTTTTTTTATCTACATATTTGTTATTGTCTTTGTTTCGAATAAAGCATTAAAAAGATTTATGAAATTATTTCAATTATTTTTATATTGTAATCAATGAAGGTTCATCAAAAGGTTTCACTCTCCAACTCCCTCTGGCTTTGGCATGATTATTGGAGTAGCCAACTAGATGGCCAGCTGCATTTTATTGTTCTTGGAAGAATGTAATATTTTTCTTTTAAGAAAAAAGAATTATAATATCTAGTTACTTTAATCTGGAAATTGTAAACACAAAGAATTTTTTTAGTATTGTTTGTCATGTACCAAATTTATATATGAGTATTACAATTGCTTGATGAATATTTATTTATATACTGCAACTTTTCAAAAGAATTTATTGCAGCACAGGTTAGCATAAAAAATCAATAATAATAATAATAATAATAATAATAATAACAATAGGCATTTCAAATCTTTAGTAATCTATTCATATTAGGTTGACTACTATGAAATTAGTCATTTATACTCAAAAAGAAGATAATTCTTTTACAACATTAGGTGACTAATTTTTTTAGAAGTCATCTACTTGAAACTGAACACAATTCTTTACAACATTAGATGACTATTTTTTGAGAAATGAGTCATCTATAGTACTTATTAGATGACTACTTTCACGCGTCATCTTTTGCACCTCATTTTAGATGACTGCTACAAAGATGACTAATTTTACTTCGTCATCATAAGGTTAATTTAAACGTCATCTATGCTCTTTTGTGTAGTAGTGAATGTCCCAATTATTATCGTATTAGGTAATGTTCATATATCTTTTTACCTTGTAGAGCATATAGAGGTGCTCGTTGATATAATCTCTTATTATTCTCTTGATTTGCCTAAAGAAGATAAAGAAGGTTGTGATAATTTTTAACAGTAAGTCGTCTTTTTGCAACTATGTTGAAATTTAACATGAACAATACCAGAAGGTAATGTTAGAGAAATTTTAATCAAAGATTTTTTTTAACGCCATGGGAGTGATTTGATGCACATTGTTACAAAAGTAAGAAAATTCAAAGTTTATTGTCAACATCAAAGTTCTATTTTGAAAATTTATCTTTATGCACGTGAATGTCTTATTGGAGACTACAACAAACAAAATTTGAGGACGAATTTTCTCCATCCTGGTAGGAATGATAAAGAGCAAGAAATTGAAGAGATTATATTTAGATTGAAATTTATAATATTTAAGAATATTTTAATCAATTTATAATTTGGTTGTCTTTTTAGAGTTTTAATACTTAAGCATTACTTATTTAAGTTGTGTTTCTAATTTAGATATGAGTTTTATTAAAATAGATGGTTTTAGTTAAATTATGATAACTTGTAATGAGTATAAATAAGTATTTTTTTTAATTTTTTATAAGCAAACTTTGATTATTTGTTATTAATTATATTTTAGAATAAACTTTAGACTTAAGTTCAATAATATTTTTAATTTTTAAAATATTATGTGAGTTTTTTAATTTAATTAATTCTTAACATTTTACGAAATCAAAAGACTCTTATCCTCTTAAATTTATAATATTCTTTCCAATCTAACATGAATTTAATCCTTTACTTTATTACTGTACTCTCTCAATTATTTCCCTTAAATGAAGAATTTTTCTTATTTTCAATTGTCAACGAATGACATGTGTGAATATTTAATGACGCTCAACCGCTTGAAAATGCTGTTCAGTGAACATTTGTCACATTGTCCAGATGTCAAAACACGGTTGACTCATTTGCCTGATCATAAAATCCGGACTTTCTGGCTAGGCTTAAGAAAAGACTTCTCTTTTGATGAGATGCGAAGAAAGACTTAGAAGAGCTAAAAATTCTCCGACTCCAAATGATAAACTAAATACAAGGAATCCTCCCAATTATTTAATGGGTGAGTGCTAAATTAGTCAAGATTTAAATGTTATGATATTTATCAGCACAATTTAACAAAAGGATAGTGGCAGACTTAGATGGCGACTAGTCGGGATGGTCACTAAAAACCTCATTAATTCCCTTAAATTTTAATAATATTTTTATATAAAGATTAGAATTTTTAATATTATCTCAAGTATTTCTCCAAATCAATTTCAACTAAAACAACTTAAATACATTTTTATAGTTAGGTTGCTCTTGTGTTGAGACCTTAAAGATATAATATTAAACGAATAATTCATTATTTTAATTCGAGTTAATGACTTATTTTATTAAATATATATAGGTTCTTCGCGATACATTACGTTTATGATTTTTTTCTATTTCGTATGTACAGACACACATATATATTCAATAAATTTAAAATTAACTAGTTTAAGATCGTTGGTGCTCGGGTTATAGGCTCAAACGGGACTAGAGACTTGTCCCACCACAAATTGTCTTAAAAGGCCGTGTAGTTTGACCGACGTCCTGTGCAAAATAAAAGGCAGTGGAGTTTGACCGACGTCCTGTGCAAAATAAAAGGTGTTGTAGTTTGACCGACGTCCTGTGCGAAATTAAAGGTATTGTAGTTTGACCGACGTCCTGTGCGAAATTAAAGGTATTGTAGTTTGACCGACGTCCTGTGCGAAATTAAAGGTGTTGTAGTTTGACCGACGTCCTGTGCAAAATTAAAGGCAAAATGGACAAGCAGGAGTTTGGCAAACACAAATCAGCAGCCACGGAGAGCGCCGTGTTAGGGTTAGTCGGGGCTAAAAGTCACTGCCAATCTTTTAAAAATTTATGGACAGAGTTAATTAATTCATTAGGTTGCTTTCTACACTTTATTTTTAATTAAGTTTTTAATTTCAAAATACTATTGGATAAAATTATCTAACTGGCCGTTATCTCTCTTTTTTCTTCCAATTCTCCCTGTTCTTATTGTTCAACACCTCATCAGTTCACTTGATATTCGTATTTTTTAATGGAAAATTACAAATGAATGTTTGATAGTTGTCTTGTCTCGCACCAATTGGTAGTTGTCACTATGGATTTGACTTTAAGCTCACACAAACGTAGAGACGCAGAGGTACAAAATTGACCATCGACTGTTGAATATGAAGAGTTTTTTTTTTTTTTTTAACTAACCATGAAATAAAAGTCATAAAAAATTATTTTCCTTCAAGTCTTCAGAAAGAAAAATTTACACTTGTCCCCTCTCAAATACCATCAAGAAGATTAATTAGTATTTAAAAACTGACGTAGCGAACAATTTAAATAAAAATAACATTGATTGCAAAAGTTTCAGAACATCGGTTGAATAATATTTTTTAAACAACATTCCTAAGATACAAGTTAGAAGAAAATTATAAGAGAAATAAAGAATTAGAACCAGATAGTTGAACTTAACAGAGAATGAAAGTGTCGGTGTTTAGTTTGCAAGAGGTGATTGTAGATTAATTAATAAATGGTAATTTTATGATTTTAGAATTTTAAAATTTTATTAATGAATTTACTTCTAAAATGGCTGTAGAGAGGAATTTAGTGGGTTCAAAAATAGCCCCACCCATTTTCAAATCAATGATACTAAAGATCCTAAGATTTAAGTCTCAACTTTAGTCTCAATGCTATATATTACTTATTTATTAAATGATGAATATATAATTACTTATTACTCTATTTTATTATTCAATATATGAATGTTACGTTAGTTGAAACTTAAATATTGGGATCTAGAGTATTACTCTTTTTAAATTCATTTTGATACTTGTTTAATTTTTTATTTGATTTACCATTAAAATTCCTGTTAAAATTTAAAAATGATTGAAACTGAGAAGGATACCTATTGATTTTATCAGTTGCCACAACTACAGTAGAAAGGGCATTTTCATCAATGAATTTTGAGAAAAATCATTTATGAAATTAGATGGGAAATTGAGGGTCAAATGGTGCATACATAGAAAAATATATAATTTATAGTCTTGATAATAAGGTTATTCTTCAAGGTTTTCAACAAATAAAAGCATATCGAGGACTTTTATAAATGTATCAATTAGATATTTTAATAAATTTTTATTTTAGTATTTATTATTTATTAACCATTTTTTAAATTTTATTATTGTTTGAACTTAACCCTTACTGGTGTGAATTCTTAACATCGCCACTGAGCAGCCATACTCAACTAATCACTGTTACATTGTCTTTGTAAGAACAAACTGGAAGGCAGTATGTACAAGCACATTTGGATTATAAATTCTGCTGTAAAACTTATTGAAATAACGGGTCACGTTTTGAACACAACTCACTGACTACGTGTATTGACTTATGCTGTGTGACCTCAGTTTACAGTGAAGTGAACATGATGCTCTCTGCGGACATGTGCTCATTAGGCGGACTCAGAACTGTTACAATTTACAAAACACGTACAAGGCTACGACAATGTCATTTTTGACATATACACAAGAGTACAGAGTCTCTATTTTCTTTTGACATCCCATTATATTCAAAAATTAATAAAACAAAATAAGAGAAATGAACTCTTGGTAACGGAATTCTCTTCTTCGAGCCAGAGTCTAATCATTTGGCAATCATACTTTCTTTTCGGAGGCACAACCCTCCTTGTTTTCGTGAAATTTGGGTTTCTTAAGTTTCTTCAGGTACCAGGATCCTTCTAAGTGATTCTTCCTGGAACCAAATAGTTTTAGGGTCCAAGCTTCTGCCGTGTTATTGGGCTAGATTATAATTGGGCCTCAGAGTCCATGCAATATACCTTGCTGCAGCAGCGGATGCTCATTTCTTGCATTTGTCCAAGTTTAGGTGCACCTAATGTGCATTTTGAATAAAATTTTTCTTGAACACCTTTTTCAGAGAAAAGCAACATGGAAGCGAAATAGAAGCAACCAGGGAAGTTCATTGCCATAACCCTGCGACCCAACAATGACGAAAAATTCGTGAATAATTGGATCATGTTAAAAATGCTACTCCATGATTTTCCTGTGAATTCATAGAGTGAGAATTTTACCAGATAGATCTGTGATCTGTAGTCACAGCCTTTGTCTCAGACGGGCTAATAGTTGGAACAAACAGTTTCCTAGCATGGAAAACTGGTTTACTGGTGGCATTAACTAATTCTAGAAACCCTTCGATACTAAGCCGTCTAGCAAAAGTCCTCAATAAGTAGCCACTGCTGGGAAAATATGCACTAGAAAAAGGCAGCCTGAGATCCTAACTCCAGCGATATGCCCCAGATGTTGGATTAATGTTCATGTCCAGCCTCACTGAGACTAATCCGATCACAAGCTCCAATATGGAAGCCAGACCCCAGTTGAACAACCACATCAATACCATGAATGGGTTATGCTTTTTGATCTGAAAAGACTAGAGCGCTAGCTAATAATAACGTAGCGCGCTCCAAGAAAAGAGAAGAGTGGTTATAACTTAGCAAGTCATCGAAAATAACAAAAATGTTTGATATAGCATAATGTAATATATAAAATATACTGCAGATGTCAAATGACAAAAAATTAAATTACTTTTCAATTTCCGATCGGAACAGTAAACACATAATAATCGGAAATTATTATCTTCTTCGCCGTCGTTTTCTTTCTTCAACTTCAATGTAGTTTAGGGTTTGCGCGAGTCCATAGAAGAGATGGGTTACTTCTAAAATGGTCACGGTGTATTAATGTCAATCAGATACCGAAAGCAATGATTATGATATTATAAGTACACTGAGTTCTGGGTTTTTGCCGCGAAAATTGTATTGGTTGACTAAGGGATGTGTTTGGGTTGCATTAGCTTGCCAAATCATCTATTTTAAGATAGATTTTGAAAAGATCAATTTTATAATTAAGTTGCTCACTTATTTTGCAATTTTGGATTATAACATAATCGCTTATCAAATAATTTAGTAAGTATGTTTAATCAAAGGAAGCCAAAATGAACAAAATAATAAATGTTACTATCATTATGCATATTTTTCGTATTTAACAAATAACGAAAAATTTTAGTTTTATTTTGAGCTGTTAACAATAACAGAAAATTTTATTGTAAATAGGTTAGTTGATAATAAGTAACTTACTAAAATGGGATAATGCCGCCAGCAATCACTGTTACGATAACGGCTACACTGAAGCAAAACGCTGACGATTGAATACAAAAGTCGCTTATCTCTATGTACAACCACGACGGCCAAACCATAAAGGAGGTCTGAAAATAACGCAAAATCACATAAATTGTGGTGGCCTCTATAACATCGCCGCTAATCGACAACGCAATAGGCCGCACCCCAGCGCCAAGCATCCTTTGTAGACGCGGGGCAATATCATGACTCATTCTCTCATTTTATATTTTAAAGAATTTTTAGTTATTATAAGCTCCATTGCTATATATGTCATGAGAATCCTGCTACAAATTTATAAGTATATGGGAATTCAATTCGTAAAATTTTACTAGAGGTTGCTTGGAGTCTACCCAAGTATCGCCTTAAATGAGTGAATTTGTAATCTTTCTTTAATTAAAAAAATGAGTTGTGATATTTATAATAGGATGATATTATCCATAGTTTTTTTTTTCAGGGCAGAAAGATTACATATTCACTCATTTAAAGCTACACTTGGGAAGACTCCAAGCATTCTCAAATAAATTTTTATGAATTGAAACAGAGGAATTGTCCCACCAATTATAAGCATTAAGACCTAACCCCAAATTAACAAAGTTGTCAGCCACTGAATTGCCCTCTTTGTAGATGTGTGAACTAGTAAAGTGCATTCCATGATTAAGTTTAAACAATTCAACCATTTGATACGCAGATGTCATATAGGCTTGAATTTGATACTTTACGATAAGCTAAAACTTAAGACGAGTCACTATCAACCAAATAAAATTCCATTGTTTCGTAGCTGGAAACTCAAGAGCCTTTAAAATGATATATATCTTTGCATAGAAAGATGTTTGATGCCCAAGGGACTGCGCAAAAACAATCTCGAAAAGCACCATTGAAACCACCCAAAAGACTGCGCAAAACAACCTCACAAAGCACCATTGAAACCACCCAAGCAATTGCGCAAAACAACCTCGAAAAGCACCATTGAAACGACGAAACCCGGCAACACAAGCTGCAAGACCTAGGTTTCCCTTAGCCAAACCGTCTGTGTTAACTTTGATCCAGGGAGCTCTTGGTGAATGCCAAAAGACAGTGATGATAGATGAGGATGAATGCCTGGCACAAGATAAATGCAAAGTGGAATAAATAGGCCAAGATGCATCACCACTTCGTGGATTAATCACTCCAAGAAATGGCAATGATCGATTCCGAAATCGAAGGCAAGTTCGTGCCTTCCATATATATAGTAAATTGCAACAAGGCAACAAAGTCTCCATAAATAAGAAACATGGCCAGTGAAGGTAGTCTCAAGAATCAAATTTCTTAGAACAAGAACATCCCCCATTGTTGGAAAATGGCGATTAAAAAGGGGCCAATCCAAGCCCAAAGTTGCTGCACATATGAGCATTCAAGAAATAAGTGGGCTGCTTGATGGGTGTTGAAGCCAGCAAATATAAATACCTACTTTAACAAAATTGTGTATAGTGATTGAGCAGGGTCGTGTCCACAGAGATTGGTAATTATTAAATCCTTTTTAAAATAAAAATGTAAAATTGGGGGATTGTTGACAATAATGAAAATCAATTTAAATTAATAAGAATGCAAATTAAAGGTGTAATTCAAAATGGGAAAACTCTGGTTGAAGAAATTAATTCAGCTTTGATTCGACTACTGATCATCGATACAACTATAAATTATTACTACTTATGAATAGACCAGTTATAGCTACTGAGACACTCTAATAGCCAATCTCTCCTTAATTAGTCGATAACCAAGGTACGACCGTTGGTTATTTCCCTAATCAATTGACAGCCTGAAAAATTAGAGAGACCAAAATCCTAATTAATAAACGCATACGATGGTTCATTTAAATTAGATTATTTATTCTCATAACACAACGCACTGCTATGTTATTTACCACAAACATCAAAATCTTCATACGATGAATCTTTCAATTGGCAATAGATTAAATTGATAATTAAATAGTGGCTAATTATCTAATTAACAAAGATAATCATGACAATAATTCAGAGAATAAACAAATATCCAAAAAGTAATAAAACAATTAAAAGCACGAGAAAGATCTCACAGTAATGGTGAATCAAAGCTTCATTAACCTTCAACCAGAAAAATAAGTTTAGTTCCTCATGGAGAAAAAGAGAAAACCCTAAAAAAAGATGAAAACAATTAATAATCCAATTCTCATTCTAATCTTAATCCTTCTTTATCTCCTCTTTTTATAGTTCTCTTAAAAAGGATAAAGATAAAAATATCTAAAATCTTATCTAAATTTACAAGAGTCATGAAAAGATAAAACACGTTAAAAGAAATAAAAACGTCAAGTCCGCAATTGATAGCACGCGCCCACGCCTTATCAACAAACTTCTTCTGAAATCGACTGTCACGCGCCCACACCTTATAGACAATCTTCTTCTGAAATTAAGAATTTCTCCAGGAAGTCATTTCATCCTCAAACATCATCTTGTAGCTCAATTTAGCACTAATCAATAGAATTGCACCTATAAAAATAAAACACACGTAAATCACAACTATTAAGTGCAAAACATTGATATTAAAGGGATTAAACAATGCAAAACTAGTGCATGAAATGCACTATAACAAATTCCCCCACACCAAGATAATGCTTGTCCTCAAGCATATAACTCAAGAATAATCCCAAATCTTCCCTCAATTCTCATTCCAACGCATCCGAAAACAGTCTTAAGCAAGCGCACCTCAAGGATTTGAGTCAATCAACATTCAAGAGACAAGGATTTCAAAGCATAGAATCTCAGAAGCTAGCATAAAGTCACTCAACCACTAAGACAATCTTTTCAAAATCCAAATGCAACAAAATTTAATAGCCCTCTCATTGATTTCACTCCATGCACTCAAAGTGTTTAGGGTATCATTCATGCACTCAAATCAAATCAAAGAATGCTATTACCATAAGCTTGCTCATATATCACATTTCAATCACAAAACATGAATTAAATGCAAAAAAAATCTAAGGGTCTTAATAGGGTTGTAATGGGGATAATGGATTGAATGAAAAAGAAAGGTCTATGGAAGAAAAAGAGATCAAAATGAGAAGAATGAACTCATTGAATGAACCTTATGACATCAAAATGTTTATTGCTACTTAGGTCGTCAAGAGTTTTTTTTTTTTTTGGGTTTTTTGTTTTTCATTTTTTTTTTCATCTCTTTTTTTTTTCCCAATAAATCTTGCACAATTTTATTCAAGCATAATGCAACTTGATGTAATTGAGAAACTTTTATTCAAGGTAGCAAAAGCAACAAAATATATCCAAACAATGAGTTCAAAAATCTCCTCAAATTAAGGCTAAAAAATTAGGTAAATGGGTAAGTAGATGTAGAGAAGTTGATGGTTAAGGATCAAACAAAGGTAACAAATTAAAACAAATAAAGATCTTCGAGTGGAGAAAAAGAAAAGAAATGTGAAAATAGAAAAATGGAAAAAGGTTTGCCCTTATCATTAGTGCATAAAATCTCGTAATGCGGCTTCAACATGCATAACAAAGCAAGTTCTAGAATAGACAAACTAAGATTGATATTCACTCAACAAAAATAATTAGAGCAAAGTGGTTGCTCATAAGCTCAAATCCTCTCAAAGTTGGTGCATTTGCCATCAAATCATGTGCACTCATCAAATGAATCAACTATCAATAGTGGTGCGTTATTCATTTAAGCAACCAAGACCAAGCTAATCAAAACTCGAATCTATTCATGCATCTCAACTCATATCCAAGAAAAATAACACTAACTCCAAAATCATTCGAGGATGAGCAAAATGAGACAAAAATGATTTCATAAAAGAAGAGAGAAAAAAAAATGACACAACCAAGAACGCTATTCAAAATCATCTCAAAAGCAACAAAATAACACTTCCAGACATTAATATTGCAAAAATCACTCCCCTATACCAAAAATCACTCCCTTACACCAAGAACATACATTGTCCCCAATGTATGATAGTCACAGTTCACATAACGAAATAAAGCATAAGGACAAAAAGATTAAAGGCAAAGAAAACGTCTCTGAATTGTCCCCTTATCGTCGATGGGCTTGGCGAAAAGGGTGGGTGCAACAGCAAATTGACGTCGCGGGTTGTGACTGGAACAGATCTGAGCGTGGATGGCGTGCATGACTTGTGGTAGGCTGAAGCTCGTAGGTGGCTGCTGGAACTTTAGAGTAATGAGAGTTGTCATGGCTGCTGGAACTTGATCGGAGTGGCTTGTCTGGATTGTGACTGTGACTGGCGTGTGCGGGCTCTGAATTGCAACGTGGCTGGAAATGGGTCGTGGATATCGTTGCTAGAAAATTGTGGGTCACGGGTTGTGGTCGGTTGGATCCGATCTGGTTGGTGCTTGCTGCAGCCGGATCGTGGGCTGCGATTGACTCGTTGCTGCAGCTGTTGGAAAGGTTCTGATGCGCGGGTTGCTGGCGTAGTCTGATTTGCCGAGAGTTGGGCACGGCTTGGTTGGGTCTCGCGGGTTGTGGGTTCGACGGCGTCTTTGGATCGTGAAAGAGGGCTCGGCACGGAGAAGACATCTAGCGATCTTGGAGATCGTGATCATGGTGCTAGCGTGGATCCCGCGAGGTTGTAGACGCGTGGCGTCTTTGGGTCAACCTTGTTGGGCGTCATTTTTCTTTGGGCGTGGGCATGATGGATCTCGCGGACAGATCTGGATGCGGATGGCATGCATGGAGGTTGTGACGTCGGCTGGAGCTCGTAGGGAGTGGATGGAACGAATCTGGACGGTGATTGCTATCTCACGGGTTGGCTGAAACTCGTGAAGAGGCTGGCACGCACGTTGGATCGGGTCTGGACGCAGCCGGAAGTCGTGAAGATTGCTGGACTGGATCGCGGCTGGAAATCGTTGAGAGGCGCTGCAGATCGTTCGTGGAGAGTGATGAAACGGCTTGTGGTTGCTGAAAATTGAAGCACAAAATCAGTTAGGTTTTTTTTTTTTAATAAAATTAAAAATAAAAACAAGAAAATAAAAACTAAAATAAACAGTTGAAACTCTAAAAATTACAGAAGAACTTTTTTATTAAGCACATGGGCAAGCCTTAATAACTACTATAATAAATTAAAAACAGAAATACTTATTAGTTAAGGCGTGGGCACGCCTTAACCAAAAATTTCTTCTGGCCAAAATAAACATAGATATTATTTAAAAAAAATTTATTAAAACCAAAAAACCAAAAATGCACAAAAATTTAAAATAAACATTAAAAACTTTGGGTTGTCTCCCAAAAAGCGCCTTTGTTTTATGTCTTTGGCCAGACATATTCATTACTCAATCTCCATAAATGGGACTCTCAAGAGCCACTTCCTTCGCAATATTCACCGAAAAACCTTCATAAAAAGGTTTTAAGCAATGACCATTAACTTTAAAAATTTTGTCAGAGGTCAAACTCTGAATCTCGACTGCACCATGAGGAAAAACATTAGTAACAATAAAAGGTCTAACCCATCGAGAGCGTAATTTACTAGGAAAACGTTTAAGTTTAGAATGAAAAAGAAGAACTTTTTGACCAACAGAAAACTTTTTTCTCAAAATCATTTTGTCATGAAATGTTTTCATCCTCTCCTTGTAAAGTCGTGAACTCTCGTAGGACTCATTTCGAATCTCCTCCAACTCTTGTAATGCAGAATTTAAAACAAACTCTCTTTCATCATTTTGCAATCCTTTAATGCCCAAGCTGTTGTTTGAAGCAATTACCAATGAATCTTCAACGTCCAAATCAAAAACTTCCTGTACTAAAGGATCAATAACATTCACAGAAAATACCGACTGTTCATCCCTAAGATATTTCATGGCATCATTCATATTGAACTCTATAACCTCTCCATCAAATTCCATAGTAATAGTCTCTTTATGTACATCCATTTTAGTCCTAGCAGTTTTAAGAAAATGCCTTCCTAACAAAATTGGAATAGAATTAGAAGAATTATCATCTTCCATATCAAGTACATAAAAATCAACAGGAAAAACCAATTCATTAACTTGTACTAAGACATCTTCTAATACCCCATCAGGATATGCATTAGACCTATCAGCTAGTTGAATTATCATGCCAGATTTTTTCAATGGACCAACATTCAAAGATGAATAAATGGAACGAGGCATGACATTAATAGAAGCTCCTAGATCTAACATAGCCTTCTCAACTTTAACACTACCAATTTTGCAAGGGATAGTAAACATACCTGGATCCTTGCACTTAGGAGGTAGTTTCTTTTGGAGAACGGCGGAAACATTCTCCCCCATGTGAACTCTTTCATCTCCTCTCAACTTTCTCTTGGAGGTGCAAAGTTCCTTAAGGAATTTAGCATAGCGAGGCATTTGTTTTATAGCATCTAATAAAGGAATATTTACCTCAACCTTGCGAAATGTCTCAAAGATGTCTCTCTCTTGTTCTTCCTTCTTGGATTTTGCAAACCGACTTGGAAAAGGAGGAGGTATCACCACAGGTAGGGGTTTTGCTTTACTAGGTGGCGCATCTTGAGATTGAGGCATCAATTCCTCCTTCTCAAGCTCATTTTCTAAGTTCTTTGTCACTTTCTTGCTAGGCTCTTGCAACTTCTTCCCACTTCTAAGGATGACAGCACTAACGTTTTGTTTTGGATTCACCTCTGGTTGTGAAGGTAATCTCCCTAATACTTGAGACTCTAAGCGGCTTGTTGTGCAAATTTTATTGAACTCGCAAGTGCACGAATCTATTGTAGAATAGATCAATGGTGACGAGTGTCGATCCCACGAGGAGGTGGATTTTAATTGCTTGTAGAATTAATTTTCTTAGTTAGTTGGTGGTTGGATTTATAATGAAAATGATGTAGGCTATCAATTAATTTAAATTAAAGTGGTAGGAATAAACTATTAAAATGAAATGCTTGGATCTCCGGATCTGTACTCAACATGCACCATCGGCTTAATATTCATTATTAGTACTAATTAAATCATGAAGGGGGAACTTCCACTCATCATGAACCACACTCTAATAGATATGGTCTTTAAGGGCTTCCAGGTGCCAAATAGTAATAACCTTGCCTGGGAGGCGGTTATTCCAGCCGATATCCAGACAAGATTATTACTATCTGTCTACGAAAAGTCAAAACAACCACATAAATTAAAGGGGAAGGAAAAGTAAATTTACCAAATTAAGCCCATGGAGCATGTTGAGACTTCACCTTCAACCCAAGCTTGAAAAGAAATTAGCCACTCATAATTTAACTAGGGGTAAAATGAGAATTTTATTAAAATACGTAGAAAATACAAGATGGAGATGGAATTAGAGAAAATGGAGTCCAAAAATGGATTTAGGGGTGTCAAATTAGGGGGGGGAGCCCCCTTTTTATAGATACACTGAGTAAATCATGGCTATCGGATTAAAACAATTTGGACGCTCGGGATTGCGCCACGTGGCAAGTTCCTATTGGATGGAACACATCATCAGGGCTGTTATTCTGTGTATATGCATGTACCGTACACATGTTTTTTTCGATCCACTAATATTCTGCCACGTCACTGGTCAACATTTTTGCTCCAATAGGATCATGACACGTCATCAGTCAACGCCACATCATCAGTCAATGCCACATCATTCATCCAATCAAATGCCGCCACGTCATCGTATAGTGCCACGTCATCGTCGCTGTGCCACGTCAAAGATACGAAGACATGGTGAACAAAGTCGTGAATTGTCGCGTATGCGATCGTATATATCAACCGTCATCAGTATGTGTGAACGAGATCAGTATATGTGAACAAAGACCATTTTTCTTTTTATGCTCCTTCTAAGGTTTTCGATCGTCTCCGAGTTCAAAAGTGCTGTCCGTTTTTCCATCTGATCTCTCGTTTATTGTGAAATGACCATGATATCCCCTAAAATACATAAAATACTTAATTAAAATAAAACATACATAATTAAATTACAAGGGACTTAAAGACATAAAAATAGGGATGTTAGTGAGACTTGGAGTGTAAAATGATGATTTTCTCCATTATAAATACACACTTTCTAGTACTCAACACACCCCTCAACTAGCTTGTTGCTAGTCCCTAGCAATTTGAGCGAAAACAAAACTGAAACAATTTTTTTTTTTTTTTATATTGTGGTATTTATTCAATCAGACTAATGATAATAATCAAATAAAAATATAAGCATTATCTACAGTCTAAAGAAATATCATTCCCACATCAACTCTCCACATGAATCAGTTTAGAAAACTTTGTCACAACTTCAGTAATCTAGTTACTTTTAAGAATGACATGCAAACCCCAAAATCTCACCGGTAGTAGTGATACTCTCACAAAGAAATTAAACCCAAAAATAATCACTCCAGTGAATGGTGAATTGAGTGAAAATAATAAAGAAATAATATCACACACTCTCACCAAGGTGACAAAAATATGCCCTCAACTTAGAAATAGTACGATTTTAATTTAAAAATGCTAATCAAACCAATACATTTATCATTTTTTATTTATTTTATTTTATTTTTTTTTAGTATGCATTACCACATCTTTTCAACCCACATAACTAGTTTCTATTTCAGACTATAGTTCCCCAAAATCAAGAAGGACTTTTATTAGGACGTAACGTAGGCTAGGGACGTGGCTAACAAAGAAAGGATAAGAGGAAAAACAAAATATATGTTTGAAAAATAGAGAACTTTGGAGATTGTAAGGTGCTTTTCACTTGATTTTTTATTTATTTATTTATTTTTTATTTGTAAACATTTTTTTTCTTTTATTTTTCTCTTTTTTTTTTAGCACCCTTTTTTTTTTTATGCAAAATTATCTCTATTTTCAAACATAAATGGGTGGTGAGAAATACAAAATATAAGGTGATACTCCACATTGGAGTGGGACAAGATAATAGGTTGCCAAAGAAAAAGTCTTTATTTTTACTTTATTATTATTATTATTTATTTTTTATTTTTTTTTATTTTTTTAAGGCTCAAAGGGATTAACTATGGATACATATTAATAGGGTTGGCTAGAAAGGCTCAAACGGACCAAAGATGGCCTTTCTGTCATCTTTTAGGGTTCTAAATAATCTTCCATATCTACTAGTTAGATAGATCTTCAGATGTGGCAACACACACTTTATTTTATTTTATTTTTTATTTAATTTTTTTTTTTTTACAGAAATTTGGAGATAATGTATAAAGCAATAAACTGCTAAGCTGAATGAAGAATGGGCAAAAAGAGGTTACTCTCCAAGAAAAATAACAGGCTCAAAAACTCACTTGGAAATTATTATGACATGTGCATTCTTTCAAGCAACTTATATTTGTCTCCAACATCAACATGTAGAGTAACAAACATGGTGTAACATAACTAAAGACCAAAGATAATACAAATACTAAAATTTGAAAGTTATCATGTTATCTAATTATGAAAAGATCACACAAAATGGCTTTTTTTTTTTTTTTAATAAGAAGATGCGTTTCTAGAGTCATTGCACTCCATATTCAGCCATCTTCGACTCAAAAAATTTAACCACAGTTAGTTTCTAAAATAAAAATTAGTAAAAACTACACCAAGATTGAGATATTCCACAATTGTCAACCCATATCTACTAGTTAGATAGATCTTCAGATGTGGCAACACACACTTTATTTTATTTTATTTTTATTTAATTTTTTTTTTATAGAAATTTGGAGATAATGTATAAAGCAATAAACTGCTAAGCTGAATGAAGAATGGGCAAAAAGGGGTTACTCTCCAAGAAAAATAACAGGCTCAAAAACTCACTTGGAAATTATTATGACATGTGCATTCTTTCAAGCAACTTATATTTGTCTCCAACATCAACATGTAGAGTAACAAACATGGTGTAACATAACTAAAGACCAAAGATAATACAAATACTAAAATTTGAAAGTTATCATGTCATCTAATTATGAAAAGATCACACAAAATGGCTTTTTTTTTTTTTTAAAAAAAAGAAGATGCGTTTCTAGAGTCACTGCACTCCATATTCAGCCATCTTCGACTCAAAAAATTTAACCACAGTTAGTTTCTAAAATAAAAATTAGTAAAAACTACACCAAGATTGAGATATTCCACAATTGTCAACTATTCCCTCCCCCCAACCTAAACGGAACATTGTCCTCAATGTTTGAAAGAGAATAGGGTTTAGAAGACATCACCTGAGTGCTGGATCACAGAAGAAAATATTTACAAGCGGAGAGTTAAATCTAATTTGCACTTACTACTCGCCATCTTATTTACCATCATTAGTTGGCCATTCCAAAGACAAGGGTCTTGGGATCGGCTCAGTGTCATAAGCTTGTAATGCATCAATTAACTCGTTAGCGAGTATGAGCACACAAATAAAGATTTTTTTATTTGTGAAAGGGATGAAATGATTTTTATTGCATGGTTAAGAAATGCGATGAAGCCATCATAAAAGTTATTGAAATTTAACAAACCGATGGGTTTCTGATGAATGTTCAGATGGGCCCACGATGCTAATGTGAGTTTTGCCACTAGAGTTGCTAGATCTCCTGGTAGGAAAATAAAAGCATCAAGATGATTTAGCATTTGATTATTCTTTCTTGCATACACCGAGACAACTAGCTCTTCTCCAGGTTGGTGAGTCGACATACGAGCCAACGGTTTGAGGCTTCTTGGGATGATGCCTAACACTTGGCTCCTCTCGAGATAAACACACGAGACTAGTTTTGATAACCCCGGTCACCTCCTCCATAAACCAGATGCAAATTTCTTTCTGCTATGCGTTGACCAAGATCGATGGCTGCCTCAACGAACTCTTTATGTTTGCCATAGTTAAATCCAGAGAGCACACAAATGTTCTTGAATTGTTTATTGGGAGTAGCTGCCATTGGGATGCTTCTCAAAAACAATTTGTGAGTCTAAAAGAGAATGATCATATATCAAGGATCTTGGTGACAATGATTTTTAGCTGTATAGGAGGTAGCATGTCTATGTCAATTAACGCGTAAAGCACATGGCTCGAGAGTCAAAAAGGAAATAGTAAAAGAAAAAGCACTCAATTATTAAAGACAATAATGCAATTGATAAAACAACAGTGAAATAAAACAACAGTAAAGTAAAACAACAGTAAAAGGATATTTACAGGTAGTTGTGATTGTGGCTCACATCTTCCTCTGGTTTTACGTCCAGAAACAGCTTGAACGCCCTACATGGGTCGAGGATAGGCTTCCCATCCAGTTTTCTTATAAAGCGCAAACAGGTCGTTTATAGTCGATTCCCAAGACTATATTGGACACGTTTTTCAAATAATGGCCATAACCGGAGAATTCTTTGTTTTATGCGTATCCACCGGGATGCGTTTCAAGAGACAAAAGGATATCATCCAATGACTCTTTATTCAAGCCATCCCTAATGAATTGAATCTTATCTTCCCCTGTTATCGACATCATTCCGAAAGAACAAGGATTTTTATCGCATTTCATCCTGGCACACTTATGACAATTAACATGAAGTTTTTCAGCTCTTCGTTTTCTCGAGTAATTTCCTTTACCACAACCAGGCATGTATGCAATAAATTTAGGAGGTAACTCACCGCCAAACGTACCTTGGCCTCGATTAACCAACGGATGTCGCAGGGATGTTATTTCTCATAAGCAATCGCATGCGTTGGACCGAGCTTTATAGATCGTAAGGAGGGCATTCTCGAGGAAGTGAAGGAAATTGCTTGTGAAGCTTTGCTAGAATCGCGTTTGTCCATACCTTCTTCTCGAATATTAGTTATTATGGGAAACTAAAGTAACCGACTTTGATTGTCACGAGTACCGTTATCCGCCACTTAACCGGGTAACAAACTAGAGAACACACAAAAAGAAAAGAAAAGAAAAGAAAAGAAAAAAATAATAATCTCACAATTATCCTCTTATTGAGTTTTCCTCAAGTTCGATTTGGGTTTCGTTGATACCTCCCTCAATTTCTTTGAGTTGTCTTTCTAGATCTTCAACGTGGGATACCAACTCGGAGGTTGTAGCTTCCAAATACGATGCGTTTTACAAAATCGTATCCGGCTTCTCGATGAGATTGTACACGTTGAAGTTGTCCGAGAATGTTCAAGAGAACTGTCTAGTTGAGGAACACATAATTAGAAGTGATAAAAGAAAACTGAATGATTAAATAAACACACTTTCACAAAAATTTAAATCAGAAAAGAAGAAATAAATAAGAAAAATTCTTAATTTAAATTTGGTGGGTCACTCAAATCTATTTCGGTGCCTTTTTTCACGTGGTTGGTACTCTAGATATGGCTTGATCTTTGACCATTAACTTTAAAAATTACACCGTTCTTTGGATCCTTAATTTTAAGCGCTCCATATGAAAAAGCGTGTGGACTATAAAGGGACGATCCATCGATAAGCGTAACTTACCGGGAAAAAGCAAAGCGAGAATTGAATAAAAGTACTTTCGACCTGGTGTGAAAGATTTTTCATAATTTGCTTGTCATGAAAGACTTTCATTATTTGTTTGTAAATCTTGGTATTTTTGTATACATCATTACGACTTTCTTCAAGTTCGCGGTTGTGATTTTCTTTTTAAGTTAGCTTGCTTTGCATGTCAAAGTTGAATTTCTTCTTGGCCCGGTATGCACAATGCTCAAGTTCGGTGGTGATTGTGATGATGGACTCGATTTTTCTCGATGGTGCTAGTTGTTCCACTCTTGACTTCCATTTGTTAATGTCCATGGATGGTCTTGAATCAAGTAAGGCGTTAACCTCATCTATTGATCTGTAAATATCAAAATTCAAACCAAAGTGAGTTAAACATGTTTGTAAAGGGTCATCACTAAGATTTGAAAGAAAAATATTATCAACTAATTCTTCGATTAAATCCACATCAACAATTTCATCATCTGCATTAGGAGGTTGTTTGGCGATGTTGAAGATATTTAGCTCCATCGTCATATTGCCAAAGGACAACTGAATATTTCGATCTGCATTGAATGTGAGCATCGGCGATGTTGCCAAGAAAGGTCGTCTAGGATAATAGGGATCCGCTTCCTGAATCCTCGGACTGGTTGAGTGTCAATTACAATAAAATCAACAGGAAAATAAAACTTATCTACCTGTATAAGACGTCCTCCACAATACCACGAGGTTTTTCATGGATCGTCTCCGCAAGTTGTAACACCACCTGGAGTTGGGTGTAATTCTCCGACCCAAGTTTCATAAAACCGAGTAAGGCAACAGATTTACACTAGCTCCTAAGTCCAACAAAGCATTCTCCGATTGTGTGGTTCTATACTATACTACATGAGATAGTGGGGAGCCGGGTCTTTATATTTTAGAGGAAGTTTGTGTTGGAGTATAGAGCTCACGTTTTCTGTTAAAAATGCCTTCTTTTGAACATGAATGTTTCTCTTTTTAGTACAAAGGTCTGTAAGAAACTTGGCATAAGATGGCACTTGTTTTATAGCATCAAGCAAAGGGATGTTAACACTTACCTGTTTAAAGATTTGGAAAATCTCACTTGTAGATTTTCCCTTCTTTGCTTTAACAACCCTGCGGGAAATGGAGCTTTTGGAACGTATTCTTGTGGGTTGTTTTTCTTTCTCCTCCGAGGATGAGTCTTCTTCATTTACCGGTACAATTTGAGTTGTTTTTGCAGAAGCATCTCCACTTTGTTGTCGACTTCTTTTCCTTTTCGCAAGGTCATGACGGCTTTGACCTCTCCATGCTGTTGAGGTGAACTAGTACTTACTTCATGCACTCCTTTAGGATTAGGCACTGGTTGACTTGGGAATTTTCCTTTCTCAACAGTCATTGCCAAGGTTTGAACTGAAGAAGCAAGTTGTCCCACCATTTTTTCAAGGTTTGAAATTGATTGGGTTTGTGAGTTGAAACCCGCTCTCATCTCATTTCGTAGTTCATCAATGGTGCGGTTTTGTTGCTCGATTTTGGAGTGAATAAGATTCTTGAAATTTTGAAATGCATCCTCCCATGGTCTAGGCTGAGAATGGTTTGGGTTCTGATTATATGGTCTAAATGGTGGTTGAGAGGCTTGAGGATTTTGAGGAATTGGTTGCATTGGTGGAGCTGGAGCTGCTGGTCCATTCTGTTGGAATCCTTGAGACCATGAAAAATTGGGGTGGTCTCTCCATCCGGGATTGTACGTGTTGGAGTAAGGGTTGTAGTTTGATGGCTTTCTCATTACATCTATGGCATTGGCTTGATCTGAGTATGAGTCCTGGTCATGTGGCTCCGTCAATTTAAAGAAATTGTTACCGATGCTATTTGTCGAGAAAGACCTTCAACTATGTCTTTGACTTCTTTAATTTCTGAACTTGACTCGCCAATGTGAACCTCATTCACTCCCTTAATTCTTCTAGTACTCCTGAGCGAACGACTCCGTTGTTGGGAATTATCTGCTTGTCGCTGGAAGAAATCCCAAATCTCTGATGCACTTTTTGACATTAGCTCTCCTCCACTTGTTGCCATTAGCCATTCTTGCACATTCGGCGATAATCCCTCCAAAAAGTATTGGCATTGGTGCCATTTTTCGTATCCATGATGTGGACACTTTAGGAGTAGCCCATTGAATCACTCCCATGCTTCGAAAAATTGCTCGTCTTCTCTTTGGGTAAACTCTGAAATTTCCCTGCGAATAGCATTGGTTTTATGTACTGGGAAATATTTATTCAAAAATTTTGTTACCATTTGTTCCCATGATGTAATGCTATTAGCAGGCAATGTATTGAACCATGAACGAGCTCTATCCTTTAAAGAAAATGGAAATAATCTAAGCTTAACATCATCATCTGAAAAATTCTCATATTTAAAAGTTTGACAAATAGCATGGAAATCATTCAGATGATTATATGGATCTTCATTTTCTAGGCCATAGAATGTTGGGAGACAATTTAGCACACTAGGTTTTAATTCAAAACTCCTAGCAGCTACATTTGAGTATCGTATGCATGATGTACTCAAGTTAGGTAAGGGACTGAAGTAGTCCTTAAATGGCCTCTCTTGTGGTGCTGGTTGCAAATCCATTTCAAATTTATTTTTAATTGTAACGTACTTGTGTGTGCGAAGTAAATAGCATGGAAATCATTCAGATGATTATATGGATCTTCATTTTCTAGGCCATAGAATGTTGGGAGACAATTTAGCACACTAGGTTTTAATTCAAAACTCCTAGCAGCTACATTTGAGTATCGTATGCATGATGTACTCAAGTTAGGTAAGGGACTGAAGTAGTCCTTAAATGGCCTCTCTTGTGGTGCTGGTTGCAAATCCATTTCAAATTTATTTTTAATTGTAACGTGCTTGTGTGTGCGAAGTGTTTTTTCTAATTCAAAGTCTATATGCTCAAGATTAGGTAATTGTGACCTACGACCATGCATGCAAATAAAAAAAAATGATAACAAAATTAATAAAGATAAATAAGAGGGAGAAATTACAATACTAACCTTATTACGCTGTTACAATTTGTTATGAAAAAGACTCAAGTGCTATATATAGAAAAGAAAATACGTGAAACAAATTAAAATAAATTAAGAGGCGGTTGAACCTGCCGATTTCACAAAATAAAAAAAAATAACATGAAAATTAAATTATAGAAATTTAAAGAAGAGAAGAAAAAAAAAGAAAATAATACCTACTTCAAAATGTAAATTCACTTTTTTTTTCTCTTTTTTTTTAATAATAATAAATAAAAAAAATATTACAAGGAAACAAATAAAATAAATAAATAACGAAGAAAAAAAAATTCTACAAATTAAAATACTTACCTCCCCGGCAACGGCGCCAAAAACTTGTTGTGCAAATTTTATTGAACTCGCAAGTGCACGAATCTATTGTAGAATAGATCAATGGTGACGAGTGTCGATCCCACGAGGAGGTGCATTTTAATTGCTTGTAGAATTAATTTTCTTAGTTAGTTGGTGGTTGGATTTATAATGAAAATGATGTAGGCTATCAATTAATTTAAATTAAAGTGGTAGGAATAAACTATTAAAATGAAATGCTTGGATCTCCGGATCTGTACTCAACATGCACCATCGGCTTAATATTCATTATTAGTACCAATTAAATCATGAAGGGGGAACTTCCACTCATCATGAACCACACTCTAATAGATATGGTGCTAAGGGCTTCCCGTGCCAAATAGTAATAACCTTGCCTAGGGAGGCGGTTATTCCAGTAGATATCCGACAAGATTATTACTATCTGTCTACGAAAAGTCAAAACAACCACATAAATTAAAGGGGAAGGAAAAGTAAATTTACCAAATTAAGCCCATGGAGCATGTTGAGACTTCACCTTCAACCCAAGCTTGAAAAGAAATTAGCCACTCATAATTTAACTAGGGGTAAAATGAGAATTTTATTAAAATACGTAGAAAATACAAGATGGAGATGGAATTAGAGAAAATGGAGTCCAAAAATGGATTCAGGGGTGTCAAATTAGGGGGGGGAGCCCCCTTTTTATAGATACACTGAGTAAATCATGGCTATCGGATTAAAACAATTTGGACGCTCAGGATTGCGCCACGTGGCAAGTTCCTATTGGATGGAACACATCATCAGGGCTGTTATTCTGTGTATATGCATGTACCGTACACATGTTTTTTTCGATCCACTAATATTCTGCCACGTCACCGGTCAACATTTTTGCTCCAATAGGATCATGACACGTCATCAGTCAACGCCACATCATCAGTCAATGCCACATAAGCAGTCAATGCCACATCATTCATCCAATCAAATGCCGCCACGTCATCGTATAGTGCCACGTCATCAAATGCCACGCCAAAGATACAAAGATGCGTGTGAACAAAGTCGCGATGAAGCGATTGTCGTGTAAGATCAGATCGTATATATCAACCGCATCGTATGTGTGAACGACAGTATATGTGAATGTGAGATTATCATTTTTCTTTTTATGCTCCTTCTAAGGTTTTCGACTGTCCTAAGTTCAAAAGTGCTGTCCGTTTTTCCATCTGATCTCTCGTTTATTGTGAAATGACCATGATATCCCCTAAAATACATAAAATATTTAATTAAAATAAAACATACATAATTAAATTACAAAGGACTTAAAGACATAAAAATAGGGATGTTAGTGAGACTTGGAGTGTAAAATGATGATTTTCTCCATTATAAATACACACTTTCTAGTACTCAACACGGCTCACTGTAGTTGCCAGTTGGCTCACTTGGTTCTCCAAATTCTGAATGCTTGCTGTAGTTGCCTGCTGAAATTGTTGAGTGTTAGTTGCAAGTAATTTAACAATCTCTTCAAGAGATATACCTGACTTGGAGTTTGACTGAGGAGGAACCGATTGGAATTGTTGTCTTGGTGGGTATTGTTGTTGAAATCCCGACGGCTTAACTCCATAGCTGAAGTTGGGATGATCCTTCCATCCTGGGTTATATGTTTGTGCATAAGGATCATATCTCCTCTGAGGCATGCCCGAAAATCCTCCAACTGCATTGGCTTGTTCGAAGGGTTCTTCTTGAAGTATAGGACACATATCAGTTGAATGACCCATATTGGAACAAATGCCACATGTCTTTACCTGTTGCACATTGCCTACAATAAACTTTTCCACAAAAGAGGTAAGTTTATCTAAACGTTGATCAATAGAAGAAGTACTTACCTCAAACACTTTCCTTGAAGTGAGATCTTGTCTATTACCAAATTGTTGCGCGTTGGCAGCCATGTTTGATATCAACTCCCTTGCTTGAGTAGGGGTCTTGTTCACTAACACACCTCTACTAGCAGCATCTATCATACTCCTATCCATCAATGAAAGTCCTTCGTAAAAGTATTGAATAAGAAGTTGATAAGAAATCTGATGCTGAGGACAACTGCCACACAATTGTTTGAATCGTTCCCAATACTCATACAAAGTCTCCCCAGGAAGTTGTCAAATACCCAAATGTCTTTTCTGATGTTGGTAGCTCTTGAAGCAGGAAAATACTTTTCGAGGAACTGCTTCTTCAAATCATTCCACGTTGTAATCGATCCAGAAGGTAAATAATACAACCAATCTTTAGCTAGCTCATTTAAAGAGAAAGGAAAAGCTCGCAGCTTAATCTGCTCTTCAATTACACCTTGAGGCCTCATGCTTGAACACACAACATGAAACTCATTGAGATGTTTATGAGGATCTTCACCTGCAAAACCGTGAAACTTGGGTAATAAATGAATAAGACCAGATTTTAATTCAAAATTTACCTCCAAGTCCGCATATTGAATGCAGAGTGGTTGCTAATTCAGATCTGGTTCAGCTAACTCTCTAAGAGTTCTTTCTGCAGGCGCAGCTCTATCCATAACTTGTTCAACCAAATCAAACACTGTATCTGTTTCAGAAAACAAAGGTGACGAGGATCGTTGCTTATCTCGCTTGGCCTGTTGTCTCAGCCGGCGAGCTGTCTTCTCAATTTCAGGATCAAACGAAAGTGTACCTATACGAGAAGAACGAACCATAAACCAAGTAAAACGTAAAAAGGATTAAATAAATGACACCAATCCCTGGCAACGGCGCCAAAATTTGATGGGTGTCGAAGCCAGCAAATATAAATACCTACTCTAACAAAATTGTATATAGTGATTGAGTAGGGTCGTATCCACAGAGATTGGTAATTATTAAATCCTTTTTAAAATAAAAATGTAAAATTGGGGGATTGTTGACAATAATGAAAATCAATTTAAATTAATAAGAATGCAAATTAAAAGTGTAATTCAAAATGGGAAAACTCTAGTTGAAGAAATTAATTTAGCTTTGATTCGACTACTGATCATCGATACAACTATAAATCATTACTGCTTATGAATAGACCGGTTATAGCTACTGAGACACTCTAATAGCCAATCTCTCCTTAATTAGTTGATAACCAAGGTACGACTGTTGGTTATTTCCCTAATCAATAGACAATCCTAGATACGATCATAAGATTTAATCAATTGACAGCCTGAAAAATTAGAGAGACCCAAATCCTAATTAATAAACGCATACGATGGTTCATTTAAATTAGATTATTTATTCTCATAACACAACGCACTGCTATGTTATTTGCCACAAACATCAAAATCTTCATACAATGAATCTTTCAATTGGCAATAGATTAAATTGATAATTAAATAGTGGTCAATTATCTAATTAACAAAGATAATCATGACAATAATTCAGAGAATAAACAAATATCCAAAAAGCAATAAAACAATTAAAAGCACGAGAAAGATCTCACAGTAATGGTGAATCAAAGCTTCATTAACTTTCAACCAGAAAAATAAGTTTAGTTCTTCATGGAGAAAAAGAGAAAACCCTAAAAAAAGATGAAAACAATTAATAATCCAATTCTCATTCTAATCTTAATCCTTCTTTATCTCCTCTTTTTATAGTTCTCTTAAAAAGGATAAAGATAAAAATATCTAAAATCTTATCTAAACTTACAAGAGTCATGAAAAGATAAAACACGTTAAAAGAAATAAAAACGTCAAGTCCGCAATTGATAGCACGCGCCCGCGCCTTATCAACAAACTTATTCTGAAATCGACTGTCACGCGCCCACGCCTTATCGACAAACTTCTTCTGAAATTAAGAATTTCTCCACGAAGTCATTTCATCCTCAAACATCATCTTGTAGCTCAATTTAGCACTAATCAATAGAATTGCACCTATAAAAATAAAACACATGTAAATCACAACTATTAAGTGCAAAACATTGATATTAAAGGGATTAAACAATGCAAAACTAGTGCATGAAATACACTATAACACTGCTGTTTCATGGCTGGAACCACAAAGTAAGCAGGCAAAGATTGTCATCAGTGGACAAACTATTATGGAATAGACGCCAGGCAAGTATCGAGAACTTCGATGGAATGTAGCGATCCCATAACAACTTACACAAAGGCTGCAAAGGCTTATGATCCGTTAAAAAACGCATAAGAATCAGACAAACTCAAAGAACCATTATGGGAATGCATCCAAACTAGTTTGTTCGATAAAGAGTCATTGAGAAGATGAGCAGTCACTACTTCATGAAATAATTGAGGGCGCAATGTGGCAAAATGTGTAGAAACACACCATCAACTTTTATTTATCAGGCTACCAACAGACAATAGTAGCCCCCAAGTGTAAGCTAAAACCATCAGTATTCACTGAATCTAGAATAGATTGACTCCGCCATGCATATTTCCATAAATTAATAAAACAGCCATTACCAACTTGCCATCTATAACCTGCCACCAAAGAAGGCATTACTCAAACCATGCCAAACAGAACTGGAATCAACAATAGATCATACAGTCTTCAACAAAAGAAACACGATTAGATTGCGAATACCCAAACCGCCTTCCTCCATAGGCACACACACCTGAGATCACACAACCGCCACAAGTTTTCCAGAATCACAGGTACCTGTCCAAATAAAATTGCGAACCTGTGCATTAACGCAATGGATCAGAGAAGAAGGCCATAAATAAACCATAAATTCATAGAATTGAATCCAAAGAATTTGCATTATAATATATATTTGATAATATATATATGTGCATTATATATATGGTTTTCTTTTATATCATGTAATATAAGTTATGATACAACTATAAACTATTTTGTATAAATTTTTGACTTGGCATCACATGATGAGTAGTTGAATGAAGATATGATATAGTTCACATTGTTTATTTTTATTATTCTGTATTATCATTCAATCAAATGGTTTGTGGAAAAAAATAATTTATACAAAACTATATAGTTCTAATATTACTATTGTAGTATCCTCGGACCAATCAGATCTCAAAGATGATATCATGAGTGATACGAACCATTTAGCGTGATTACGATATAGGTGAATTAGCCACATCTAATAATCCTCATACGCCACATCTTAATTACAAAATAGAACATTTTATTTCCTTTAGTTGTATTCTAGCCTTAAATAAGCTTTGAAAATCTTCACAAGATGATATCGATTCGCAAGCTAAGTCTCGATATTTATGGGTGCATGGCAGCCTGCAAATCATCTCTATTGAAATGGCACCAAGTCCTACAAATAACTATGATAAGAACAATGTATTGAGTACAAAATCCAGTAAAAAAACTAAGGGAAAACAATCTCAGATGGTAAAATTTGATGCCTAATTTCTACTTGATCAGGTGATGAGAAACCAATTAATGCATGAAGGTGCTAACCTACAAACACAATAATAAATAAATAAATAAATAACTAGAGGAGAGAATAACACTGGACATAAGTAATAATTATCTTACAATTATTAGGGAAATAGTCACAATACTCTCAAATTTTTAATAAGAGACAACAACACCTCTTTTTGAACATAATATCCTTTGATTCTATAAACTCAAAAAAATTGACCTCAAAATTTTATAATAAATAAAAATATGGCATTAAAATAAATATAATAATATATAAATTTAAGATAATTTTAATATTTAAAAATATTATATATTTTACAATATATTAGACATATTTTATTATATTAAAGTAATTTTTAATAATAAATAGAAACATAATATTAAAATAAAAAAAAAACTAAAATTTAAATTATTTTGAATATTATGTAAAAAATAATTTTAATTTTATTAATAGAGAGATATTCTGTTAATTGTAAAATCCATGTAATCCAAAGATTTGTTTACAATCTTTATGATAAATACAAATATATTATTAAAATAAATATAATAATTTAAAATTTTAATATTATTTTAAATGTTAAAAATAATTTAATATTATTAGTCTACTAGATAGATTATATTATTTATATTAAATTTGTATTTGTTAAAAAAAATTAAAATCAATTTTCTGATTACTACATTCAAAGGGTATTATCATAAAAATAGGGGTCTTGGTATCTATTTTCAAAAACTTAAGGGTTTTTATGACCATTTTCCCAAAGTGTAGGTGCCCTTTTTCCTCTAATAAAATGTTAAAGCATAAAACATAATTCAGTGGGTAAAAATCATTAAAACTTTAATATTGAAATTTTTTTGTAAATTCAGCGATAAATAAATTTGTAGTATAACTAAAGTAATTAAGGAAGTACGTAAATAATGTAAAGAGGAAATGAAGACTTGCATGATATTATCTCTTAGAATTGAATTCAAAGAATTTGCATTATATATTTACAAGTGAAGGGCTGCCCTATTTAGTAATTTGAGTAATGATACAATTATAAATTTTTTTATATAAAGTAATTTGGCATGATAGATAAGTAGCTGAATGAAAATATTCACATAATTAATTTTATCATTCTACATATCATTCAATCAATTATGTGATATCACATTAGTTTATATAAAAATAAATAGTTATAATATTACTCTCCTAATATCTTTCGGCCAATTAAATTTCAAAAATTATCACGTGTGACATGAACCATCTAGCCTCATTTTGTCATAAGTGAATAAGCCAAGTCAAATGTGATCATCTTATCTTTCAAAAAAAAAAAAAAGTAACCATCCTAGTGATCTATGCTCTCAATTACAAAATTAGAACTTTTTATTTCCTTTAATTGAATTGTATTACGAGATATGCATATCAATCCTTTAATAAAGTAATATGTGTTTCATACTAATAATTTTAGAGAGTGAATTGCAAAAATAGCTACCTGATTTTTTATGTATGTGCTTTACACTAATCAATTCATAAGATTTGTTGCACACAACACCTTAAGATTCAACAAGTAAAGTTACTATTTGATTAAATATAATTGTAAGGTTTTATGCTAATCGAAATTGATTTCTATGAATAATAACCAATCTTTTGTAATCTATTCACAAATTCACATAGCAACGGAATGAAAAAATTAATGAACTTTCAAATTTATCTCTTATCAATTATTATCATTATGTCTCTTCAACTTTTATTCATTTGAATTCTTTACTTGCTTAATTTGAATAATTCCCAATTAATTCCACGACGACAGATTGTAACTTTCTATATGCTTTCTCAATTCAATTTTTGGTATTTCGAATATCAGATACGAATGGAGCAAAACGGGTCAATTTAGAGTCATGTTAACCTGCCTCGTAGCACATGCTTCAATATGCTCCACGTATCTCTTCCATTTGTATGGCTATTGTGTTGGATTTTTAATCCAGCATTGTTGGATCTTTAATCCAATGTTGAGCTTATATGTGAATAATTATATGTTGCAAACTGTCATATAAGGTTAAACCCAATTAAAAGTAATCTATTAAGGTTTACGGTATTATGGACTTTAATGTATTTAATCAGATGCAAGCCTTTAATGTGTAGAGATCTAATAGTATTCTAATTCTATAATTGGTAGAATTAGGAATACCTAGTGACAGCAAGAAACTATTGTTTATATAAGTGGTCATGGTCCCTAGGTCACACGTGAAAATCTTTCTATTCTTTCTAATATCTCATCTTCAGAGAGAGCATAGAGAGAATTAAAGGACTCTCTAGGAGAACATATAGATTTGGAAGGCCAACAACACAACCCTAAAGAAGAATTAAGCGTTATAGATTCAAGTATGCTTCCGCATAATTTATTGTTGATTCTTAGTGATATGACATGAATATTCATGAATTATAGGAGATAGTTTTCACCAAAGGTTTTATTGTCCATACAAGTGGTATCAAAGCCTATTCATGTTGAATCATTGAGAATTAAATTTATTTTTTATTAATGATATTTTAGATAGATTGTTGTTGGTTTTGTTTTTTTTAAGGATTAATAAAAAAAAAAATCGGTTTCAAAGTATAAAGCCGGCGGCTATAAAAGCTATCGCCAGTGTTCAGTAAAAGACGCGGCCAAAAAGCCGCGTTCATCAGGCCATGGCTGATCAAGATGGTGCGGAAAAAGGAAAACAAAAAAAAAGGGGGGCCACGAGTGGCATTCGGCCGAGAAACACTAAAAAAAAAAAAAGAGGTCCAATACTAACCGGTCAGCGGTTTTGAACCGGTCAAAGTTTGACCGGTCAATAGTTGACTGTTGATAGGTCAAACTTTGACTTTGACCGTTGACTAGCCTTTTACCAAAAAAAAATTATTTTTAAAGGTTTTGTTAGTGCAATTTTAAATTCAAATATTTGTTGGTTTATATGTATTTTGAAATGAATTAATTGAAGTAACATGTTGTCAAAGTGACATTTTTTGTGGAGATTAATTTGTTTTAGAATACATACAGTTTTGTATATGTAATTCCTGTAAATATCGATCGGCCCAACGGAAGGTCAATATTTAATAGAATTACATGTGCACCTATGGTAATAAACACGTGATGATTATTCGGCTTTACATGTCAATAATAAATCAGCACAAAGGAAGATTCATTGTTTGACATGTTCTTATTATCAGTGTTTGATTACTACACCAAGATATCACTTACAAGTTAATATTTTGTCCAAAGATAGAATATTAATGGAGTGCCCGGTATCTTGAGATGGGGTTTACCTTTATTTGAATTTATTTTTGTTTTAAGACTAATATGAGTTTTTTCTGCTTGTTTGTTGTTCTCTATTCACTTATGTCTGCTGCTAATATTACTGTCAACATCAATCAATTCCTATGCTAAATGGCTCTAACTTCAAATCATGGCACGAGAATCTCTTAATAGTTCTCGCAGTCATGGATCTTGATATTGCGTTAAGGGTTGATTCTTCCCTACTTCTTACAGATGAGAGTACCCCTAATGATAAAAGGGAAATGGAAAGGTGGGAGAGATCAAATTGCATGTGTATCATGATCATGAAGAAGGCCATTCCAGAAGCATTCAGGGGCTTAATAACTGAGAAAGCAAATACAACTAAAGAGTTTCTTGTATAGATTGAACAGAGGTTTGTCAAGAACGAAAATGATGAAATTGGTACACTCTTGACAAGCCTAATTTCAATGAGGTATATGGGTAAAAACAACATTAGGGAGTATATCATGGAGATGTCTCATCTTGCTTCTAAGCTAAGAGCACTTAAGCTTGAACTCTCTGAGGACTTGCTAGTGCATTTGGTTTTAATATCATTATCAAGACAGTTTAACCAGTTGATTAGTGTTAAAAATTATATATTTATTAAAGGATAAAAATGTTATTTTGTCCATATATTATAATTTATATTTGTATTCATATAATATATTAAGAATTATTAATTATGTTTTAATTATATTTAATTTTAAGTATTTTTATATATTTATTAGGTAAAATATTGATTTCACGTAATTCAAGGCTCCAAATGGGAAAATGAAGGTCAAATTTGAATTTCGGAGGTCCGAAAACCTTAGGATGGGTGAAGACCGACTTAAAATCCAGCTTTTAGAAGAAAATTGACTTTTTCAGTTGACTAAGTATTGATTGAATGATAAAATGAGCTTACAATAGATATGGATGCACTGGATAGCTGTCAATTTTGACTAAATCTCAACTGTTCATTATTCAATGGCCAAGATTGTGCCACGTAGTAGTGGTTGGTGAAACAAGTTGAATGATCCGAATCTTTGTATTTGGGTCGACCCGATCCACCCAT